>CAHIKZ030001308.1:335000-402500 GCA_903632075.3 Acanthosepion pharaonis
GACACCCCACCTTTCCCCGACTTGACACCTTGAAAGTATCTCTATACCGCTACTTATTATAAACACCCTACACTCGCCTACCCAATTTAGACAATTCACCCTAGCTGTTACCATGGGGGTTTTGATTTCAATTTTAAAACAAGTAAATTTCAGATATACGTTATTCCAACAAAAATTTCGCTTGAAGATGGAACGGAGCCCATTTTACTTTCAACTCAATTTAATTTAAAGGATTATATTGAAGTTTTCGGCTCTTGTTTTGAAACATGAGACCTCTTATGTAGCGATTTGGAATCATATTTTTAAATAAATAATTATATTTATGCTCTACTTTTGTATCGAGCACTATTTTTTAAAATAATAACTAAAATACTAAGGGACTTTGGATTATTTACCTAACCAGTTCTATTTCCTATATTTTTCACACACACACACACACACACACACACACACACACACACACATATATATATATATATATATATATATATATATATATATATATATATATATATATTATAAATGGACAAAGTCCAAAGCAATTATTTTAAGACATTTTATGCTTATACATTCTTTTTTATAGATACAAATATTTAAAAAAAATGTTTTAAAAATAATTGTTATAATTATCCATTTCAAATATCTTGTGAAATCATTTGTTTATATTTGGATACGCATCGAGTAGATATAAATCTAAGTGATAGAATCATGGAAGATTATAGTTTGAAGACATTGAAATGCTCGACTGTGGCCCAATCGGTTAAAGGCACGACAGACTAAATGACGGTTCCGTATAGAATACAGGTTCGATTCCTGTTGGAGGACGAATATTTTCTATGAAAATTTCTCAGAAATTCAGGCTGGTAGATGTTGTTTATTATAAACAGAGCATTTACTTAAATATTTGTATGTATAAACATAAAAATGTCCTAAGATACAGGTTGTCCATAAAGTTCGTTCGCACTTTAAAGTTATAAAGTGCACACGAACTTTATGGACATATATATATCTATCGTAAACTTTACATTTAATAACTCGAAAACGATGGATATGTAGATACATGTTTATATATATATTATATGGACTATATATATATATATATATATATATATATGAATGTTTTAAAATTACTCAACATGCAATTTTAAAAAAACTGTGTATCTTTACAATTTGAGTATCCTAAAAATTGCTTTTATAGTCATTTTAATATTTTTTGGGTGTTGGTTTCACGACACCAACATTATCAAGGAGGCTTACATTACATATGTCGGATTCAAGTTCTATTACACACCATTTAAAGGAACATTGCTGTATACATTCACATTTCAGAGAAATATTAATTGACAATACACGTACACTCCACCATGAATGGGCACGTGTGATTAGAATGTTTGCATTCTGACCATGAGACTCGAGTTCGAATCTCACCATGGTCGATTTGTTAGGAAGGAGACTTCCAGGTGTTATCGGACTGGAGGGATCGATCCCAGCGTGCGGCACTTTTGGAAAGTGCATGAAAATTATACCACGAGTTGACCTAAGCCTTGTGAGTGAAATTGGTGAGACGGAACCCTTGGGGGAATGAGCGTCGATAGCTGTGCTAGCACGAAGTTACAAGTCATCGTGGCCGAGGGCTTGATCCTGCTGGCCTTGTTCAAATTGTTGATCACGCTAGATAACACGCTCTTTCCCAGAAACTGCTCAGCATAGCTGCATAGTATAAAGCACAGGTGGACTCTGTTGGTGTTGAAGCAAGCGTCTGCAATATGGATTGGCTAGCCGCTCTAGTAGACGGGTAGCCTCGAATACGAGGGGCCAGATGTACATACATACCCCACCATGAAAATAAAAAAGCAAAAAATTCAAATTCTTGAAGCCCTCTATATAAAAAATTACAACAACAATAAATAAGATTAATTATGAGTATAGCAACAATAAATACAGCCACTGCCTTCATGGATTTTGATTTAATAATTCAGTATTGTAGAATTTATTATGGCATCAAGCACTTTTCTGCAGCTTTTATCAGACTCTTTTTAGAGCTGCTCATGGTCAATTTAATATATATATATATATATATATATATATATATATATATATATATATATATATATATTAGCGTCTGACTGAAACATTGAAAAGTGTGAACTCTGTATTAGGTGCTTTCGGCAAGTTAAGGTTTAGGTTGACACTTTAGCTTCCAATATCAATTCCTCGCAGTTAACTGCTACTTAAATAGCTTCCAGTAAAAACCTTACAGACATGAACTTCATTTCACACCGGGGTTGAAAAGACAGACGACCCCTTTCGTACTCTGCCGAAATAGCCTATTCCCCATGTGAGGTAAAAGGATTTGTTTGATTATTAACTATATTGTTCTGTATAAATAAAATATATCAAGGTCTTTTTTGTGGATCAGTTCTAATATTTTTATACAGTGTAACCCGGATATAAGAGACCCGGATATAAGAGAAACCCGGATATATGAGAGATTTTCTCTGGTCCCAAATTAGAGCCCATACTTATCTAAACAAAATAGACCAAACCCGGATATAAGAGACTTCTTCTCCGGTCCCGACAACTCTCTTATATCCGGGTTACACTGTATTACTAGGATCCACATGGATTATATACCAACGTATTTTTTACATTACTACACACACACACATATTTATATATATATATAATGATCAGCTACTCATTTCCGGGTACACCCATTCACCAATCCGCTGGGGTAGGAAGCTAGTCCCTGTGGCAGATACCTGTTCAGATACATTTGTGTTTTATTCACCACCACCCCACCATTGAGCGCACCTATGGTTTATTCAGCATCTAGGCTAAACATGATTAACATTTTGATCAACGCAAGTATACTCAGTCACGATGACTTATGAACTGAGTTCGAATCTCACAATGACCAATTTATCAGGAAGATTAATTCTTGATGTAATTGATCTGGGAAGGAGATCCCAGCATTCGGCACCCTAGGAAAGAACCTGAAAACCTTAACAAGGATTGATCCAAGCCTTGTGTCTATATATATACATATATATATATATATAAGAAGAAATATAGTTTTAAGGTGTGCTATATAGTTTTTTTTTTTTTAACGAAACACTTTTTTTTTATATCAGAATCTTCTTTATACGTTTTATGGGATAAAGTACTCAATATCAGAGATAGAGCGTAATGTAAATATATATATATATAAGTGAACACTGACGTCAACACTCAGAGGCGATCGAACACATTACCCAGTCGTAAGTGTTCCAGCGAGACAAGCTTGCTAACCATTACACCACCTCGAGGCGTCCGATAATCTTAGTATATAGTGATTTTCCAAGCGTAAGCTTGGATGGGGCACAAGGACGAAAGTAAGGGGCATCCAGTGAGGATTGAACTGACTACTCAGCCGTAGTCCTAGCGAAACAAGCTTGCTAACCATTACACCACCTCGAGGTGCCTGATAATCTGAGTATATATTTGAGCATCAAATTTTCTTTTTCGCATGTGTTTGAAGAATACCAGAATAATTATTTTTCAGCTTTTTTAATTTTTCTTGTTTTCTTGGCAGTGTTCTTACTGATTAAAACTATAGATATATTCTTCGATGTTATTTCTCTTAGCAATTTTAGCCAATTCGGCCATAAATTAGGAGTAAATTTGTTTGGTTCAGGAATAGTTTTAAACGTTTGTTAAATTTTTAAGTACTTTATGGAGAAATAAAACAAATTACTTGTTAGCCTTTTCCAAATCGGATTCAATGAAATTATCCCATGATATAGTAGAGCGTCGGGCATAATTCCGGATCCTTCATTGAGAAATAGGACTTTTTGGTTATCGTCGACTAATATACAAATGGTTGTACTGCATTCTATGGTACCAACATGCGAGCGACAATCTATTGCCAAACGACAAGGAAATTACATAAATCAATAAAAATTCGATAATTATTTAAAATATATTGAACTATTTAAGTGATAACTTAACAACAATACTGACAAAATGTGACAGTCCGAAAGAAAATGATCTGGTCATCACGCAACCGGGACTCCTTTTATATGTTAATAAATATTCCATTAATATCACGTCGGATACGGATGATTAATTAACTTCTTTATTTTTCAATTGCTAAAGCAATTATTATTTCATTATGACATGTCAGGGTCGATTAGAGACAGAAATAATGAAACATGAGTTTTAAATCGTTCTTTTATTTTTAGAAATTACTTTAGTTTTCTGGAAATATATTTATTATAAACATTCACGTGAATCTTTTTTTTTTTTTTTTTTTTTTTTTTTTCCAAATGAAAATTATTCGCACATTTAAGTTTTCCGATTTATAACATAATTTCCAGGGCAAAAAACTTTTATCGACGGGGGCGGCGCGCTTTTCTTCAAAATATTAAACTGATTTTAATTATTTTTTAAAAACAGGAACGTTATTGATGTTCAAACGTAATTCTAATGAGATTTCATCTGTTTCTATTGTACTTGCTCTAAAATAAAAAAAAGAAACATTTTGATTAAAAAAACCGTTATCGGAGGAAACTGAATTAATTTTTTTTAATTTCAATAATTTATTGAAATTCCGTAGATCTTTCAAATAAATCAAACGTTCAAATTTAATTGCTATTCATTTTTCTGTGACAATTTTTAACAATTTAGCCATTTATTTCAAAAGCAGATGTTTACAGTTTTTTTTTATCGAAACACTTTTTTTTTTATATCAGAATCTTCTTTATACGTTTTAAATTATTTCGTTACAGTTGTCAAATCTCACAAAGATTTGTGAGACACATTAAAACACAATCGGTAGCCTCTCAGATCTTGACATTAAACGGATAAACGCTCATACACGCACAGACACACACACAGGTCCGCACACATATATATTATATATATAGATAGATAATATCAACTCCGTAATTGATAAGGATAATCCAAATAGGTCTTTTTAATATAAAATAGTAAAAAGATAGATCCATGAAGAGAGCTCAATGTATTGTATACAGAACAATACAGAACAATATGGTATACATCAAGAAAGAAAAACATATCATCGAAAAATTCGGTAATAAATTAATTCTGTTGAAATAAATCTATTACCGAATTATTCGATGATGTATTAAGTTGTGTATGTGTGTGTGTATATAGATAGATAGATAGATAGATAGATAGATAGGTAATAATATCAAATCCGTAAGTGATAAGGATAATCCAAATAGGTCTTTTTAACATAAAATATTTAAAATAATATACGTTCAAGGAAAAACTTAACACATTATTATCGTATATTTCGTGCAGTTTTTTTGTTAAGTTTTTTTTCGATATATATATATATATATATATATATATATATATATATATATATATATATATATATATATATATATATATATAATAAAAATACCTAAAAGAGCCAGACTAACCTACCTAGGTTTCACCTACGCGGATCGTCAGGGCGGACTGGCTTATTAGTTTGTTCATTTACAAGCTAAAACATCTAAGGTTTTGCCGGACGACTATAGCTGCTTATATTAGGTTGGTGCAAAAATAATGACGTAATAATGTCGTTTTTGACGTATTTTTAAGGTCAAAAACGACATTATTGACCATTATTTAAGACCAATAATATTTAGAACTCGAATTTCAATTTTTTACATAAGCTTTCCTCTTTCACTTATTGTATTGGCGTAATACAATTTTACTAAATAGCCTCTTTTTACATTGGCTTTGTGACAAACTTAATAACTGTTCATAATTGTGTTGATCAATTCACCCCAGGCAAGCCGATACTGCCACTACAACGCAACAGTTCAATGAGAATGAAAAAGAAACGCAGGAAGGTTTTGTACCAATCGAATATACAACTGTATTTATTAAAAAAATGTCTACTCGTGTATAAAATTGTGCATTGATAAGCGTGTAATGGCAAGAAAATGTTTGCCTTCTTCGAAAGCAGATTGCAGATAAAGACTTGTTGAGGCTTCAAAGCTATTTTCCTAAAAGCTCAAAGATTAGTAACTTCTCAGGAGATCTGTGGCGGTGGTGGTGGGGTGTGTGGCGAAACTATCACTTCCACTAGAACTCGAAAGGATAAACATTGATGTAAGAGAAAACCATCACATCTTAAAATCATCACAACTGAAAATGTTTTTAATGGCTGAAAGAGAAGATAATATTTGTAAAAATTTGATAAATATTTATATTAGATGAATGGTCGAATGGGAAAAATATATCGAAATACTTTTAAATGTCCTTTTTTTTCAGGATTCATCTTGAAAATCTAAATAAAATATGTTGATAACAGAAAATGATTTAAAAAACGTTGGTAACTTAATAAAACAAAACAAAGTCAAGTGTTTTCCTCAGAGACGAGGGGGAGAGGTTGTTACTTAACATTTTCCTTACTTCAACAGTTTTGAAGTAGCAAGCCAACAACAAAATGATTCAATCAGAAATCAAATCAGATACAGAAAACAATATCTACAACAATCAATCATATTCACGAACACACATGTATATGGTACTGCTTCTTATGCAAGTATTAATATTTCTATCCCGAAAACTCTGTATTTAACTAATACACACACACACACATATATATCTTATATATAAAGTACAGTGCATATATGTTTGTGTGTGTGTATGTGTGTCCAAGCAAATCCTCTGCTCCAGCTGCTTCAACAAGTTGGCATCTATTTGTAAAACTTTCTTTAAATATAACAAGCCAATTTATGAATGAAATGTACATTTAAAATTTTTGTTTCAAAGATTTCAAGTAGTGAATATATCTTACTTTGTGAAGCCGGCTAGTATATATATATATATATATATATATATATATATATATATATATATATATATATATAAACTTAGTTGGCCATGTCTGTAATAAGCATTACAAACCATTGTGGTTCTTATGAGAAATAAAACCATAGATCAAACTTGTCAGCAATGGTTCTATGCATTTAACACGTTGACAGCGTCATCATTTCTTAGGAATCAATGGATTTTATTTATAAAATGGCATAATTTATCATTACTATAGATGTTATATATAGTGGAGACAGTGTTGTCTATTCAAATATGTCTAATCTATATGGGTCTAATACAAATATAAAATTTGTCACTTAGATGATTGATGTTATATTCAGCATCTTGACTCCAGAGTTTTTTTGTTATTGTTGGTTCACTTTTCTGGACGTATCAAGAAATGCTGATTGATATATATATATATACATATATATATATATATATATATAAACATAGCATATAAATATAAAATAGAACAAATTTTAAGTCAACACTCAGAGCCTCTGAGTGTAAATTTTTATGTGTTCTCAGATATATATATATATATATATATATATATATATATATATATATATCCTGGTACAATGAAAAAAATGGAGTATGATTCCAACGTACATAACATTCAATTTAAAAGTGGGCTCCATAAATAGTACAGCTAAATATTATTTATTTTAGGATATTAAAACATTATAAAAAATCAATTTCAATTATATATATATATATATATATATATATATATATATATATAATTATTTTTATAAAAAAATTTATAACATAAGTATGTTATAAAATCACTACAAAAATAGCCATTTTGTTTCAACTCACTCTGTGTCTTATCAAGTGATGATGTTGAAGATAAAATAAATGGTTTTAAAAGTTTCAGATTAATTAACGATCCTACACTAGGGGGAAAAACATTGTTACAAAAGCTAGAATAACCAATCAAAAACGAAGTATAGAAATATATATATATATATGTGTGTGTGTGTGTGTGTGTGTGTGTGTGTGTGTGTGTGTGGTTTATTTGAAAAGTATGCAGGAAGTCCACAAGATAGATGATTGTAGCCCCCAAAAGAGTACTTTCAAACTATTTTGAATAATGAAAAGAACAATATCCGAATATATAAGGGCGAAATATCTCAAAAGGATTGCTTTGAAGGAAATTAAGGGGCTATTGTTCTAATTATTTAGAGGAATAACTGTACAACATCCGGGACTATAAAAAAGATACTAATTTAAAGGATTAGTATTACATAATATTTAATAAAAAAATCACAAAAAATTAATCACATGCATATATATATAGTCTTCAGTATACAAGCCTGTGTCACAGTTGATCACTGTTACTGGACGACAGATTGCTTCAAGCCGGGATCGAAACTCGACCGATTTGGCATCAGCCAGAGACCATTCCCCTAAGCTTTTATATATATATATATATATATATAAATAAAAAGGTAAAAAGAAAGAACAGTAAGATATATAATTCGGTGTTCTTGTTATTTTTTATTTTTACAAAACATTGCTCGATGTAAATTTATATATTTATATATATGTGTATGTGTGTGTGTGTGTGTGTGTGTGTGTGTGTGTGTGTGTGTGTGTGTGTGTGTGATTGAATAAATTACAGACATATTAATGCGCGCTTGACCATGACATTGTAACACAGAGAGAAAAATTCCATAATGGATAATTTTTTCACGTTCTAATGAACGATCAGCACAGTGTCAACCATTTTACATTTAAAAGCATAATGAAAAAATGACGATAATGGATAAAAACGCTCAACTTTCTATAAATACTTATACTAATGAACAGCATTTTTGTACCATCCCTGAAGATGATCTTGGAAGAAGATCGAAAGTACTTGGGAAATGAAAATAAAATAAATTTAAACAGCTATAGCACATTTCTCTCATCCTTTAACATCAATAAACGGGAGGTTATTCGTGAGTATGAACGGATTTTATTAAAAATTAACTGGGTGTTTATGTCACTCTTGAAATCACTATATGGACGGAACAAATACATTAAAACAATTATTAAAATCATATATAAAATGAAAGAAGCTGTTAAAATTTCTATATTACGTTCACAGACTTAAAACAAAATCTGATAAATTTGAAACTTTAGTTTGGTATATTTTACGTAAACTTTAAATTTAATTATTCAAGTATTACACACCAGATATAATTTATATATATATATATATATATATATATATATATATATATATATATATATATATATATATGTTTAAGGACAAGGATCATAATTTTATTATTAAAAAAGATACAAAAGTATCCCGTTTAAAAATAGGATTTGAGACGGCTTCCGGCCGACACTTCCTCAGAAACAGAATTGTCGGCAATATAAAGCAAAGATGCTGATAAGAATTTTTTTTTTTATCAACGACTAAAAAAGTTACCCAATAGTAATTTACAGGACAGGAATAAAATATTACTAAATATCTTCCTAGTCAGACAGTAGTTTCCCCGAATAAGGCCAACCTATATTTCATCTCCGATTGTCTACTCAGGGCAGGACGTTGCATGTTAACAGTAATAGACTTCAAGATGTCTAAATGAAATCTCGTCCTAGCCCTGTGCATGACAGAAAAATAAATCGTCCTGTAAGCAACAGAATTTAAAAGGTCCTCACTGATTACATGTATAGAGGTGGGTAAATCAAATAAACTAGATATTAGCAACCGTAGATTCGCTTTAGCGTGCATACACAGGTAAGCAAATAAGTATTTACTAAATTTAAATATAAACATAACAGTGATAGATGTGGTTAGACAGACCTAAGAAATATATATTAATAAATGTACGTATAGCTACGTTTGGGCTGCGACTTATGTTTTGTGGTTTACCAACTCATCAGGCACAAAATATCATATATTTCGAAATGTCGATATATTTCGTGCCTGATGAGTTGGTAACCAACAAAACTTAAGTCTTACCATTTATAAAATATATATATATATAATATATATTGAATTAATAAATCTTAAATGAATTGGAAGATTCCGATTCAATTGTAATAAATTATAACCATGGAATATTCCATTTTGAGCCTCTAATAAATATATGGTTTATATATATATGATTATAATTTATTACATTGGAATCGTAATCACGATCCAATTCATCAGACCTACAAATTCAATATATATATATATATATATATATATATATATATATATATTTAGTATTTTTACGAAGAACTTGGTAAACCGAATGGGTAATGGAGGAGGATGAAATTTTATTAGCTCAATGTGAATACAGATTTTAAAAAATATTTAATAAAAAAAAACAGACCATATTTAAAAAAATATGTTTAGATTATTATATATATATATATATATATATATATATATATATATATATAGGGAAACCCAAAAAATTAAAAAATTTTTTTAAAGTTCGTATTGCCAGACGTGAGCAAGTGGCAACACTTTTATAGACAGTGATCTTGAACGATCCAAATTAGGTGAAATTCCTACCTAGGTTTTTCTGGCTCTCTATAGGTTTGACTAGGTCTGCTCTACTTTTGTATTATAAGCACTTTTAAGTTAGTTGATTACTCGTATTAGGATTTTTTCTTTGGGCTTTAAACCTGTATATTTGTACGATTATTTTTCGACAGGCGTTCATTTTTCATAAAAATTTTTTTTAAAAAACATTTTTTCCTTCGAAATTGAGTTGATAATAGCAAATCAAAGAAACCGAGATTTTTTTTCGAGAGAGTAAATTTACCAGGTATATATATATATATTAATATATATATATATATATATATATATAAATATATAATATATTTTGAACTTATAATTCAACATTCAGAGACGAAAGTGCTGTTTCATATTGGACGCAGTCGTCAAGCGAAGATCACATTCGCGGCCTGACGATGGCATCCAGCATGAAAATTCATGTCTCTGAAATGCTGACTTCAATGTTCATATTTATATATTATATTTAATACGCTATCTCTGATATAAAGCACTTTATCCCATAAATATAGGGTTTAAATAGTTTGAAATATTTCATATATATATATATATATATATATATATATATATATATATATATATATATATATATATATATATATATATATATATATATATATATATATATATATATATATATATATCAGGTCATCCCATAAGTTCTGTCCGAATTTTAACTTTTTGTTAAAATGAACGAAATTTAAAGAGTATTTTATAATGTCTAATGGAGCTGAACATTATTTTTATGTTTAGATGCATTTAAACTGATCAAATTTTATTTCAGAGAACAATAAAATTAAATTTTGTTTGATTAAAACCCTGCTAACATGGAAGTACCCAAGAATCATTTGAGGCACATAATGATTTATGAGTTCAAGAAAGGAAACTCAGCAGCCGAAGCGGCTAGAAACTTTCACTCAGTTTATGGAGAGGAATGTGAATGAAAGAACTTGCAGAAGATGGTTTGCAAAATTCAGAGGTGGAGATTTCACCCTTGAAGATGAAGATCGAACCGGACGTCTAGTTGAGTTTGATGAAAAGCTTCTTGAAGCAGCCCTTGAAGAAAATCCTGCTTTATCAGTTGAGGAATTGGCAGTGGTTCTCATTTCAAACCATACAACTATTCATCGTCATCTTCAACAACTTGGAAAAGTTCCTAAACTTGGAAAATGGGTGCCTCATGAATTGTCTGAAAACAACCTCAAATCCCGAGTTGACATCTGCTCTTCTCTCCATTCTCGCCAACTTGTTTCACCATTTTTTGGATAGACTTGTGACTGGCGACGAAAAAATGGATCTTTTATCGAAATGTTAAGCGTCGTAGACAGTGGCTTGGTAAAGGGAAGGACCCCAGCCACAGCCGAGAAGGGAACTTCATGGGCAAAAGGTTCTTCTTTCAATCTGGTGGGATCGCCAAGGAATAATCCACTTTGAATTCTTACCACCTAATGCAACAATTAATGCTCAAATATACTGTCAGCAATTAGAGCGTTTGAACCAAGCTTTGAGAAAAAAAAAGACCTGCTCTAGTGAATCGAAAAGAGGTGATGTTTCATCAGGACAATGCGCGACCCCCCACACAGCAAGAATCACGTCACAAAAGATCGAAGAACTTGGTTGGGAGAAAATTCCTCATCCACCTTATTCTCCCGATCTTGCTCCTTCAGACTACCATTTGTTTCGTAGCTTACAGAATCATTTGGAAGAAACAGCTTTTTGTAACACAGGAAGAGGTTAAAACTGACATTTGTGAGTTCTTCGAATCAAAGCCAAAAAGAATTTTACAGTAATGGAATTAGTAAACTTGTTAATAGATGGAAGGAAGTCATAGATAATCAGGGAAAATACATTGTTCATTGAATCTGTAATTAGATGTAACATTTGGTCACTTGTTTTCTTTATTCAAAATTCGGACAGAACCTATGGGATGACCTGATATATATAGATTATAAAATGTATAAAATTAGAAATTTTACTATAAAAATATAATTTTATATTTTTAGTGTTGCATTTATTATAATATTTTTGTGGGAAGTTCACTATTTGGGGCCCTATCATATGGTACCACCCCGGGTCAGGGTGGACCTGGGAACAACAGCTATTAAGAGATTGTTTCAGGATCCTCAAAACCTCCAATTTCCTGATTAGAGGTCTTGCTGACCGTCGTCGTAGTTTATCGCCAAACCCAGAACGCTGTTAGTTTTGTAACTTTTAGTGGGATAAAGCTGACATTTGTTTATATATATATATATATATCCGTATACTTGAGGAAACACGCATTAATGTTCTGGTGTATTTGTCAATGTTTAAATAAGCGTCCCATTTTTCTTTGAACTCTAAAACTATTTAACGTGAAAAACTTCTTCAGCTTTTCAAAACGTCTTCAAATACTAGTTTGAATCAAGAAAAAAACATTTTTGTTCTTCCGAAACAACCTGAAACATTACGTTTTCAATTAAGAGCTGACAAAAAAAAAATGGCATTCCTCAAATTGTTTTTACTCATAGTTTTATTTTCCTCTCTTGAGAAAATTATTTTGTCAGAAAGAAATTTTGTCAGTATAGACTGTGTATTGTAAGAATGAAGAAACCAGTTCTATAAGTTACATCAGTTATTTTTTTTTTTTTGAACTGTATTAAAAAGGTTGCAATGCTTGATTTGTACGAGCCATAATTTTCTAAAAGCTTCTGTCTTACGCAAAAATCATTGTCAACAATACAATTTTATACGTTGTCATCACGCCAACATTGAGTATTACGCTCAGGTGCTTATATATGGTTGATGCTATGTGGAGTTACGATAGTTTTTCATCTGTTTCAAGTCCTTCTTTTTCATTCGTCGTTGATGATGAAAGAAAATATGAAAAGAGTTCAGGAAACAAGAGACAAACGATAGATAATTCGGCAATAAATGGTTTAACTTCTAAACAACGCTATTTAATTTCTATATTTATTTCTAGAAGAGCTAAATCAAGTTATATAGCTTTACTCTGAACGCTTTGGCTGTCAGTAATGTTAGAAAGGGAGGGGAAGAAGGGGAGGAAGGGGAGGAGGAAATCCTGAAAACAATGAGAATTTTTTTTTCCAGACATAGTTTTGTTGTGATCATTCCTCATAAAAGTTCATATTTAGACAGAGACTACATGTCTCGAATTTTTTTTCGTGAGTAACTCTGCTTGAAAACATTATTTTTGATTGTGTTTGAAAGCGGGTTTTTTTTTGTTCCTCCTTCCCAACAGTGGTTATCTGATAATGCATATCGAATCCATTGGGGTAAAAACACTTTCGCTCACCAGAGAAACAATTGATCTTGTTTCTTTGCTCGTGTTTTTATTATTGTCATGCCACTTTTTTCAAAGTTACTATTTAAACCTTTTCTCGGGCGTTTACGTTGCGAATTAGTTGAAGAATATTTTTCCTTCGAAAACAAACACAAATATTTATGGAGAAGATCTCTGCTTGTTATATACAACCACGCTGCTCTTTTCTACCTTAGATCAGAGTGTAGAATCTGTTCATTTTTGCTTCTATACTGGAATCCGTTACGGGAAGCCTACAGAACAACATTAAACTGTACGGAATTGGTAAAAGCAAGGGAGAGACGAGGATGAAAAGGGGGTTTTATGTAGAAAAGATAGCGGATAAGAAAGCGATGAAGAGAAAACTTGGTCTGATGAAAGAATTATTGTTGTATAGGAATGGATATGCCAAAGACTGTGATGTGAACAGAGGTATGAGAAAATAGATAATCTTAGATGTATTGAAAGAGATAAGGAAGAGAATAAAAATATACGGGCAAAAGGTGAGAGAAGAGCAATGATATGAGATAACTGATAATTTTAAATTTACATTGGAAGGGATAAGGGAGAAAATGAGAAGATACATTCAAAAAGTGAGAGAGAAGCAGAAGAATAGAATAATGGATAGTCTTAGTTGTAAACACCCGTGTCATTTATCAATTTGTATAATAATGCAATCTGTTGGCTACTGAATGAGGAATACCCAAAACGGAGGTCGGAAATGAAATGGTAATCTATATAACATCAACAAAATACAATACTCGCCAGCGGCGTGAAGTAGGTAAACCACTGCTACAGATGGGCTACTTATACAGCATATTACCCCCGTCCCCAACACACACACTTACAATAGTATCCAACGTATTTTTGAGGATTGGGACATACCCATTAGTGTTCATAGACACAGTATATACCCCCCCCCTTTTAGATTTACTCTGCACAGACTCAATATCTTTTTCCTTTTCGTGTTAATGTCGATTTTCTCTATATCCTTTCTTTTCCTCTTACTTTGTCTTTTTTTGGATTTTTGTCTCAGGAGCTTTCCGAGGAATGGACACATCAAATCTATCTATCTATCTATCTATCTATCTATCTATCTCTTGTAACCTAGGAAGGGTTACTGAATGAGGAATAACCAAAACGGAGGTTGGAAAAGAAATGTTAATCTTTATAACATCAATAAAATACAATACTCGCCAGCGGCGTGAAGTAGGTAAACCACTGCTAATGGTGGACTACTTAGACACCATATAACCCCCACTCACACACACACTTACAATAGTGTCCAATGTATTTATGAGGATTGGGACATACACATTAGTGTTCCTAGGTACGGTATATAACACAATCATATCGGTGGGGTAGAGAGAGAGAGAGAGAGAGAGAGAGAGAGCGATCAATGCTGGTTCTTCAATTGGTCAAAGGGATGGCAATCCAATTTCACTTGACTTGAATAATCTTGTTCTCCACTTTTTCTGAAAGGATGTTAATCGAAGGGAGATGCAATCAAATATTATCAGCTTAGATTGTACGACTCGACATAAATTTATGGATCTTGCAGAGTTACCATCTTTTTTTCCTTCCTTTGATCAATTTTTCCTTCTCTTTTTTTCTAGCCTTTGGCTTCGTGCCAAACTAAACTCACGCCTTACCAACCAAACTTTCCAGTCCCGAATGTTATGTTTTCGATAAAATCCAAATAAAATATTAATGCTTCCTAGAACTTAGTCACCATTTAATGTTATTAACGCCATTAATAACACATTAATTTCAATATCAGAGAGCCGAGTTCGAATTCCAGTCGGATTTATTACATTCATTTACGTGCTAATACCATTGGAAAATGCATGAATTCTCTTCTTCTCCCCACAGATATGGGTAAATAGCATGACAGACCGGGTTCTATAGCCTTGGATGACAACTGCTTTACCGCAGAAAGAAATGGCAACCTACCCCGGGAAAAAATCTGCCTCGTCAGTCATGTATCAAAAGATACATGATCACTTAAGCGTGTATCACGCATGGCACATAACTGACTGACGTTGGGTAAATAGCAGGACAGGCTGGGTTCTATAGCCTTGGATGACGACTGGTTTACCGCAGAAAGAAATGGCAACTTAGCTAGTGGAAAAATCTGTCTCGTCAGTCATGTATCGAAAGATACATGATCGCCTAAGCGTGTATCCCGCATGGCACATAACTGACTGAATTTCAATATCGGATATAAACAGTACATGGCCTCATGACCATGTTTCTATTACTTCAATACTTGTTCGTCATCAGGATTTTGAGAGAAGAGTTTTGTTATGCGTTTCCATTTGAATGTCAACCAGGCAAAATATCTACAGGAAAACAAGGTCAATCCAAAGTCTTTTATACATTTATGTTGTAATGTTCGGTTTCAAAAAAAAATTTATCTCTATAATTGTTGTTTATCGGCCTGCAATGTGTGAACAGTCACAAATTGAAAGCGAAATTTTGTTTTTGATTTTCTATAAAATTGTCTTTTCTTCTGGTTATGAAATGTAAAGCGGTGAGGCGTGGTGGTGTAAGGTTAGATCCCCGGAGAGATTTGGATCAGAGAAAGAAAGAGAGTACATTAGGCAGATGAGCGGGGGTGGGGATTTAAATGTCAAAACTCATACTGACATGCGCTTTTCTCTTTTGCTTTAGTTTACGTCATGCCAACCAAAGAGGAATGACAATCGAGGTGGGGACTTGCACAGAATGCCAAAACGTTTGAAGGTCAAAAAGCCATTTTGAAAAACGTTAACAGCGCGCCGCATGTGATCGATAAATTCCTCTCACCGCTCTCCCTTGCTCTCTCTCTATATATATATATACATCTCTCTCTTTATCTATCACTCTGATTATCTCTCTCTCTTTATCTCTCTCTCTTTATCTCTCACTTTCTTTATCTCTTTCCTTATCTCTCTCTCTCTATATATCTCTCTTTATCTCTCTCTCTCTCTTTATCTCTCTCACTCTTTATGTCTCTCTCGTTATCACTCTCTCTCTCTCTCTCTCTCATTATGAACACATGCACATCTTCGCGCGAGCAGTTAGTTGGAGAAGAAAAAGAAAAAAAATGACTGATAATGTCGCCGGCAAAAAAAGGCTTGTTCTAGAAAGCAGGGTTTATGATGATGACAAAAAAACCTTGATTAAAATAATGAACAGGGAAGGGCGGATGCTATCATACAGTAATGGAGAAAAGTTATGGGTATTTCTCTGCATTTAACAATGTTTCTTTATTCTCGTCTTCTCTGCTCCAACTCGCTACATCATTCGTCATTAAGGCTTTATTATGACGTCACTTCCTGCTTTTTTTTCTTACTTCCGTGTAAGCCATTATTTTGGGGCATTAGTAAAAGCTTCCTTCAATAGACGTGGCCATCTCCTCATTATTGTGACTTTTCCCTCTTTACCACATGGCGGTTTCGTTCTCCTCAATCTTGTACACCTGTTGCTCTTCCTTCATTGTAACTGATATCAACTTCCATTATTCATTGTCGTTATATATCTTTGTCGGTTTTTTTTTTCTGCATGCTGGCATACTGACCTGCAAATGATTATTTCTCGTTGTAACACCTGTCTATCTACTTTCGAATTTCGAATAACAGCCTATGATTTTTATTCTTACAATACAGTTTTTTTTTTTAATTACTGCATAGGAAGGTTCACTTCAAAACTTTCGAGATAAAAAGCCGCTCGCTACAAGACAGATGATCATTGAAAACTCCCCTGTCAGCCAAAGGGGTTAAATTCAAAATCGTATTTGGTAAAAATGAACAGTAAAATTAATATTTACACTATTTACATTATTCAGACTGCTGTCCTCATATTTGTTGTCATATTCACGACGTTTTGGCCGTTGTACGTTCCGGCCTTCTTTAGATGATTGGATTTTGGAACCGAATCCTTTATTTCATCTACCGGGGTGGATTGCTCTACTTCCACACGCCATGCCTCTTACAGATATCTCAGTATCAGTTATTTCCCTTTAGCTCACCTCTCCAAGTTTTTGTTTAACTCTGCTGTAGCCAGGTATTGAACTATTTGGGCCAAATCACTGGATTACTTCAACCAATTCACTGGGCCAGTTGTGAGTTCAATACCTGACCACAGCAGAGGCGGACAAAAACTTGGAGAGTTAAGTTAAAGGAAAATAACTGAAACTGAGCTATCCGGAAGAGGCATGGCGTGTGGAACTAGAACAGTCTACCCCAGTGGACGAAATAAAGGATTCAGTTCGAAATTCCAATCACCTGAGGAAGGCCGGAGCGTACAACAGCTGAAACGTCATGAATATGACCACAATGATAAAGACAACAGTTCGAACAATGTAACTAGTGTAAATAGTTAGGGTAACTCATGTCAGAAATATAGACAGATAGTAACATTAATGCTGGTTATACTTAACATCAGGAAGAGGCAGCTGAAGTTCCTGGGAGACACAATGAGAAAGAAAGGCCTGGAGAATCTGATACTCACGGATTGAATAGAGGTAAAGAGAAACAAGGGAAAACAAGCGACCTTAAGCAAGTGGTTGACAGAATGTGGTTTGGGGGAGGTGGCAAAAGGCGACACAAAATTGGTTTCAGAAAAATTCTGTTGATTTCTAGGTAATCCATCACCCCCACACTCCCTACAAGAATGTCACGCCCATTGATGTACGTGCTACAGATCTAAATTCCTTAGAGCACTAAGCGAGCACAATCGTTATGACTAACCCTAGACAACGTTCCTGGGTAGATACACACCTTAGTTCAAATTAATTCTAACAACTGCCTTAGTTTCCTTTCTTTCAGCATACGGTCAGTTTTAGACCCATTGGAGTGACAGGGTGTAATCGATTTCTTTTTTTTCCTCAGATTATGTCATTTTCAGTAGTTTACAGTAATACGAATCTATTTTCGGGGTGTGTGATGAAATTTGTTTGGCGTTGAAAAAAATTGCGTCATCCGTGATCACATCAGATTTTCATCACGCCAAGACACTATTGTCTCAACTGTCGATTAGTTGTTGTACGGACACTGTCTCTAAGGAAGCGTACGAAAATTGTAACGCTGAACGAACACACTGGCAAGCCTTACCGGTGAGCAAATCAAAGCACTATCGATTGGCTCGGAGATTCTCTTAATTTAAATCCAATCAATCTGTGGTCAATCTGTAAGGAAAGACTTCGTAGAATGGACATACGAGGTACTAACATGTGCACTGGGTCATGTTGCACTGGAAAAATACGAAAAAACTAAATAATAACGAAATTATTCGTTTTGTTTCAATTAATTTGCACAAGGGTGTATATCGCTCTATATCGTGGCTCTAAAAGCTAAAACACTTAATAGCCTCCAATAAAAAATTAAAATGAAATGTGTGGAAAATGATTGAAAGGAATTCACACCATTAGCATTTAGGTGTTTGCAGTCGATGTCAGAGTGAGAAAGAAAAATCATTTCAAGGAGGTTCATTATTATTTTTATTATAGACAAATGGCGCGAGAGGCGTTGATAAGTTTTATAACTTCAGAATTCGATAAAGATAAAAAAAAATTGCAAACAACGGACCGGTTGATACAAATGAACTATGAAGAAGTCAGTTGAAAAAGTGAATAATTCTGATGGAGTTTCTGATAATGGAAATTTGAGGACTTTACCTCATTTGCCTATGTCCCGTATCATATAAGACCCTATAACACAGAATCCTCATTTGCTCACCTATGAAATTGTTAAGGGTTGCAGAAGCAAGAAAGTTTCGAAAATATAATATTTCTGGCCTTAAATCAAGTGGTAAAGCATGTGAGACTGTTTGTGAAGCTTCATTTAAAAAGTTACCCATAAGGAAAATCAAATTTAATGGTTGTTGATTTTTTTTTACGGTTTATCAACCTATTGTGGGTTATTTAAAGCTGGAACATTATAAGAATAATTCTTGATTTTTTTGTTTTTTTTTACTGGGTGGATATTTGATTAACATTTTTTGAGAATAATAATGATTTTCCAGATGCTATTCCTTCACTAGATGTTGCAGGGTGGGGGTAGATAAATTCATACCTTTTCATATGTGCCTAAGTTAATGTAACAAACTCGACTGGAATGGTAATAGAATTCATGAAGACAGGGTCTTAAAGGATTCTTTTCAATGTGCTATTTCCGATCAGCCAGAAGGATGGTCCAAAACGAAGATGGCGACAGGCGAAAACCGTCTTTAACTGACTTAAACCTTGTGGATCATTCTGAAGAGGAAGATTTATATTAGCAATTTGCCAGTAAATATAAACATTGTAATGCTATTCTTGACGCTGTCTGGTTTGTTTCATATAAAGAAACGGAACCGCTAATATGGATGAAAGACTTCTAGAACTAGTTTCACAATATGTAACCCAGACTTCATATTAAAGCTGTTTTTATAAATTTGCCGTCAATGCGCACACACACACACAAACAAACACACACACACACACACACACACACACACACACACACACACACACACACACAGATATATATATATATATATATATATATATATATATATGTATGTATATATATATATATATGTATATATATATGTCTATCTATTTATCTATCTATCTATCTGCAACTAGACATCTGAAGGCCTCATTTTAAATATATATATATATATATATATATATATATATATATAAATATGAATATAAATATAAATAAATATATATATATGTATAATTATTTATATATTATATGCGCGGTACTTATTAGAAAGCGCTCAATATCAGAGATAGAGCTAACATATAGGAAAATTTGGATTAATATCATATCCATCCAAATATATATATATATATATATATTTGGTTGGATTGATGTGAGTTTATAACCCTGGGTTTCACGCTTATTTATATTTATATACACAATATTTATTTATATTTATATACACACGCTTTTCACACACACACACACACACACACACACACACACACACACACACACACACACACACACACACACACAAATATATATATATATATATTAAGAAACAGACAACTTTAAGGGTTCATGGGATTATAATTTATTTCCTTAGGACCGTGATTTTATTAAGAAATAGGGCATATATAATGTATTTCCTTAGGACCGGTCTAAGGAAATATATATATATATATATATATATATATATATATATATATATATATATATATATAAATATAAGTGCAATCAATTTACAAATTCATGAATTATTCACACAAAACCAATGCAAAGGTTAATGATTTAATTGGCGAGAAATCCATCGTCGCAAACAATTCAAATAATATATAAAAACCTCCGAATCCGTTATGAATGAAATGATCCTTGTTTCTATAAATTTCTGCCGTATTAGTTCTTATTTTTACTACAAGCTTATCCAAATAAGAACTAATACGGCAGAAATTTATAGAAACAAGGATCATTTCATTCATAACGGATTCGGAGGTTTTTATGTTCTAAACACTGTCATAAAATTATGACCATGTTAATAGTTGATGTTATTTAATGTTGGATTTTTCTTTTTTTTATTATCAATGCTTCCATTTATATATATATATATATATATATATATATATATATATAGAGATAGAGAGAGAGAGAGAGAGAGGACGCACTGATTGTGGTACCTGGCGTTTGCCCAGGTGTACATGGCTGCAATTGTATGAAAATGTCTGGAAATGTCTGCCTGCGTCCCCAATTGAATACATCATCCGTGATAGGCTAAGCTACTCACCACCTCATCTTTTTTACGTTATGACCTTTGCAAATGTTTGATTGTTTTTAATAAAGGAATTCCATCGATAAATTTTTCTTGTGCGATCTCCGCCCGGGATAAAATTGTTTCAATGTTTTAGATATTCAGTAAATTTCCTATGGCCGTAACAACTTTCAAATACTATGGCATTGTTCACAAATCTAATAATCAAACAAAAACTGGTATGAAGTGTCAGTGCGAAAGCATAAATGCCCCCCTCTCTTGTATGTTTACTGTAAAGCTGGGGTCAATAAGAGTTTCTTCGGCATTTTTCCCTTTTAACGCTTCAATAATCCTTTTCAAACAATCTTTGCATCAAAGATTGTTCGAATGCCAATTTAAGATGGAATCATATGAAAAAAACTATAGTCTAAATGGCAAAAACCGATTTTGAACCTAGTTTGTTGCAGATTTCATCCACTTAACTGAAACAATCTAAACCAAAAATTCCTGCAAGACAATTTGTGTGTCATATGTAATTTACATGGCAAATTTGGAAAGTGTCGGATGAAAAACCAAAGACTTATGACCGAAAAACTGGTTTTTGGAAGAGTTTTTCGTTATACGCGGGAAATCTAGCAAGACTAAAACCACACTATGATATTTCTTGCATGATGACAAATTATTTGTTTGAAGAAAATCGGATAAAAATTGAAGAGATTATTCAAGTTTTTATTTTAGTAGTACGAAAAAAACGTTTTTTTTCACAGGTTTTTACAATTTTTTTTTTTTTGTGAAGTCAATCGTCGCAGGAAAACTATCAAGCGCTCTACATAAACCTCGTAACATGAGCCATATTTCGCATTAAGCTTATCCAGTAAAATTTTGTTAGCGTGTAACTTTGCCTTGGTTTTTGCAAAAAGTCGTACCCACTTTCAGTTTTATTGATTTTTCTGCCAAACTCTGGGTCGGGGTCTGTAGATTGTAAGTTGGTTTTGACCTAAGTTGGTAAATTTGCAACACGTGTGTACAATTTCATCGAATCGGTCGAGAAATGTGGACTCAGGAAAAAAAACACAGACAGACAGACACACAGACACACACAGAGAGACATCTTTTATATATATATATATATATATATATATATATATATATATATATATATATATAATGAGGCAAGCAATATCGGCAAATATCTTCATTCATAAAGTTCTTTAAAACGAACTTCTGGTGCAAAAGTTATCTCGTTTTCAAACAGATGAATTAATTATTGTATGTCTGGCTCTGTGTCTGAATCTTTTCGCGCGCATGCGGGTTAAACTTGACGCCTTTACTCGTTTGTTCTCTCTCTTCCCACTGTCAGTCTCTCTCTCTCTGCAATGTCTATACATGTGCGCATGCGCGTGTGTGTAAAAACCAGTAAGAAATTGATGAAGGGAGGCAAGAAACAAGTACGGGAATAAACATATCAACAGTTAAATGTTACTGTTTAGCATAAAGAAAAGCAAGCGGGATAAAAATGGTCGGAAGTGGGTCTGCTTTTCGACAGCCGTCTATGCGTTTAACAAACTACTGATGAAACCACTTGTGATGGAGACTGCCAGTAGGCGCGAACGAACTTTGAAACAACGTAAACAAAAGAAGAGTTGAAATCTTTTTCGCTCTCCGAACTGCCATTGCAGTTAATATCATCAAGTGGCCGAAGAGGAAATATGGCGATCCGAGTCAAATAAGACATCGACTGTGGGTGGCCAACTAACAGTAATTTTTAAGCGCCGGATGCCAATTTTAAAGTTTCCTATTTGTCTGTTTAATCTTCCCTTGCAAAAAATAAAAAAATAAAAAATAAAAAATAAAAAATCTGGGACCAAATTAAAAGAAAATGCTTTCTACTCGTCTTGTAAGTTTAAACATCTGTCAAAAAGAAAAAAAATGAAAACATCGTATTGAGAGAATTGTAAGTAAGGTTGCGAAAGTATTTCAGTTCTCCGGGAATCAATTTAGATAAGGGGAAATGAGTGTGAACAAATGAAAAGAAACACAAAACGAAAAACTGACTTCCTTGAGTCATGTACTAGAAGATATATATAGATATTTACACAAGGCCATGAAAAAGGAGACACATTGTGAGGATCGATCTCAATGCATTACTTACTAGACATCACTCTAGCCAACTTTAACCCGGAACAATTTTAACCCTTCTGCTTGAGCTCCTGAGTCAAAATTTGCAAATAATTGGTATATAATGTTTCACGGTAGATATAAAAATAGTTACAAGTGTTTACCCACCGTTCAACCGGTGACTGGGCATTAATTTTTCTCTACCACTGTTCAACCGGTGGCTGGGTATTACGCCATTTTTCTCTGCCACTGGTAAAGCGGTAGTCAGGGCTCAAAGGTTTAAGCAATTTTAATTTAAAAACTAGAAACTGAATATAGTTGAAAACCGGTTTTTCGCGGAACATATTTAGCTTATTTCTTATAGATATATACTAAACTTATTTCAGTTTAATACCAAAGATTGGGAAATGTGTTAAGAAGATTGAGTTGCGACAATCTTCCAAATGGACAAAGTCTCCTTTTCTTTATTAACATTAGCCACTGTCCAAAGCATAGAAGATGCATGTCTCTTAGCCAACAAGAAAACGCCGCGTCGATCCTTATACAAAGTCAATCTGTTTATTCATTCTGTGGGTCCTCGCTCCAGATATCTATTCTCTATTTTAATCTGTCTCTTCAAAATCGCAAACAGTTCTGATGTCACGCCCTCTGGCGACGAAAAGTAAACAACCGTTCACATCAAGAAGGAACGCTCTGAAGATCGCTTCTATCGAATTTCTAACTGCTGCTGCTGAAAGCATTTGTTGAACGTGTTACATAATAGAAACTAAACAAGTCAAATTCATCTTGATGAAGCGCGTCACGTCCAAACACTTTAACATTCAGTGTTTATGGAATCAGTTCTTCTAAAATCACTGATTAAATGGCAGAAATAGACTTCGATCCTATTGTTAGAAAATTCATTAAGGAACAGACATAAGCTGATCTAAACAGAACCAATAATTACCATGAAATTGAGGTGGATTAAATTGATTGATTCAATCTACTTTTCAGCATGGAAAGAAGATAATTCGTTGACAGCGATGAAAAGAAAAGATGGCGCAGTGGTGCTGTTAAATCTATAATTTTCTTGACATTTCGATAAGAACAAACTGCCAGAGAAAATATGGAGAACAATTTGGAACTTAAACGTCAAAAATTAATTTTTTTTACACACACACACACACACACACACACACACACACACACACACACACACACACATATATATATATATATATGCATCAGTGGACATTGAATTCAATACCATGCGGCGACAGTCTGTTTCATGCTTAAACGCAATCGTCAGGCCATGTGCCTTGCATTTTTGCTCGTCTATTATATATACAGGTGAGTGATATATATATATATATATATATATATATATATATATATAAAGAGACAGTGACATTTATTCAGTTATACTGAAAAGAGCGTGTGATCAACAATTTGAACAAGGCCAGCACGCTCAAGCCCTAAATACGATATATATATATATATATATATATATATAATAATTTTTTATAAAAAAATTATAACATAAGTATGTTATAAAATCACTACAAAAAATAGCCATTTTGTTTCAACACACTCTGTGTCTTATCAAGTGATGATGTTGAAAAAAAAAAAAAATATATATATATATATATATTACGAATGAAACTGCTTATAAAACTCCGTAAATTTCAAGATTAGTTATTCCAAATGTTTCACTTGAAGATGAAACAGAGCTTGATACTTTAATTCAATTTAATTCTAATAATTGAAGTTTTGGCTCCTGTTTTTGAAACATGAGAACTCTTATGTAGCGAAGGAATTATATTTTAAAAATAATTATATAATATATATATATATATATATATATATATATATATATATATGAAGACATTTTTATGTTTATACATTCTTTTTACAGATACAAATACTTAAGTAAATATTCTGTTTATAATAAACAGTATTAAACAACATTTTTAAGCCTGAATGTCTGAGAAATTTTCATAGAAAATATGTGTCCTCCGACAGGAAGAAAAATATTTTCTATGAAAATTTCTCGGGCATTCAAACCGGTAGATGGTGTTTAATACTGTTACGGTTGAAAGAGATATATATATATATATATAGAGAGAGAGAGAGACAGACAGACAGACAGACAGAGACAGAGATAGAGAGATAGATCTGAACAGACTGGAAATAGATAGGTAGATAGTTATGAACAGATTGAAATAGTTATGGACAGACTGATATATATATATATATATATATATATATATATATATATATATATATATATATATATATATGTGTGTGTGTGTGTGTGTGTGTGTGTGTGTGTGTGTATAGAGAGATAGAGATAGAGAGATCTGAACAGACTGAAATATATAGATAGATAGATAGATATGAACAGACTGAAATAAATATGAACAGACTGAGATAGATAGATAGATGTAAACAGATTGAAATCGATATGGACAGACTTTTATGAATATATATATATATATATATATATATATATATATATATATATATATATATATACATACATATAGAGAGAGAGAGATCTGAACAGAGATAGATAGATAGATAGATAGATAGATAGATAGATAGATAGATATTAAATATCCACGTATTCTCTTTTAAATATTATTATAATTAATGCAAAATGTCAGCCACCTAATGAATTTTTCCCCATTTGCTTCTAAAACAACCGAATGCTTGCTAAGGTAATTATAAGCGCAATAAACTAAAATGCCAAATTTTGTAAGTATATTATAACCGATAAAACTTACATTTCCCTATGTACAAAAGTTAAAAATCACCTTATTTGTAATAACTTTAACATAATTTACTTCTGTAATAGAATGTGACAATATTGGTGAGACTGGCTCTGAATTCCGTCTCCGATTTAACAATAAAAAAAAACTATTAGGAAAAATTTCAATCATTGCACATCGTTTCAATTAATCTAATCAAAGTATAGAGCAGTTTTTCTCAACCCTTTTTAAGCAAGGGCACACAGAGGAGCAAATGAAAATATCCCGGCATACTTAGCAAAATTTTTAAAGGGTATACATTTAAATGTTATAAATTAAATGATTTATAAAAAAAAAAAATACACACAGAAATTTGAACTTTTTTATTTTAATGTTTCTATTCAACTATTTGTGCAGCTTAGGATAAAACCTGTGTTTGGTGGTTTTTTTTTTTTTCTTTCGCGATTTCTTCAGTTTGGTCGAATGTGTGATAAGCAAACCCTCATTTTAAATTTTTTTTTTTTTTTAAGCATTTCACCCTAAGCAAGGCTGGAAGCCACTAGCACGCAAGGGGTTGCAGAGAATTTGGAGCGAGAGCAGATAGGAATGATAGAGGAAAGGATGAAGAGAAGGGTAGTGGATAGATCAAGGTATCTGGAGATGTCGGTTGACATTACATTTGAATAGTCGGAGATTATAGCTATCAGGGAAACAGGAAAAGAAAAGGAGTTCATCACAGGCGAAGGTGCGAGATATGAAGCTATTCATTTAGAAGAGAATTATTACATTTAATTTTTTTTACAGTGAATAGGTGAGAGCGGGATGTCAGCCTTGTAGGGCGCTTGAATTCATGAAGTCTGGGAACCAGCGAAAGCAGCTCATCGGAGCATATCTTCTTCAGTTCTTGCTTCTTATTTTTGATGTTATTTAGGGTTGAGAAGCCTAATTCGCATAAATAAGAAGTAGAAAACTGCAGTAACAATGGATTTGCAGCTTACGACTGTGACGTGACACAACGGTTGAGAAGAACTGGGATAGACAATGTTAAATGCTTCGTTTTAAACTCTTTGAAGAAACTCTACAAAGATTTGATGTTAAGAAACTTTTTTCTTTAGTCGGAAATTCGAAGGCAATTATATTTTCAAACTTTTTTTTTATCAATGCTACTAAGATTTCATCGATATTATTATTATTATTATTATTATTATTATTATTATTATTATTATTATTTTCTTTACTTTGATTTCTGGCGTTTACACATTTCTTTCCGGATCCCACCCAGGGACGTAAGGTTAGAAATGGTATCATGACACTTTCCACTTACCAAAAAAAAAAAAAAAAAGAATTACATAGATAAAGCCCTTCGTAAAGTATGGGATGTACTTGTGAGAACAATTTGTTTATATTTATTTGAGGCATGGGCTTCCAGGAATCCCTTCAATGGGTCTACTGGAATCTTTTCCAGCCAATCCGAGGGCTCCAACTACAACAGGAATTGTTGAGGTTCACATGCGTCTGAGCAAGCGTCTGCAATAGGGATTGGATAGCCGCCCTAGTAGACGGGTAACCTCGAATACGTTTGGCCAGCTATACTTTATTATCATTATTATTATCATGGAATCACGCATAAGGTTATTATAATTATTTTAATTATTATAATTTACTATTAGTTACTTTATATTCATTATTTACATTATTCGGACTATTGTCCTCATCTTTGTCGCCATATTTATTACAACGTTTCGGCCGTTGTACGCTCCAGCCTTCTTCAGGTAGTTGGAATGTCGAACTGAACCCTTTATTTCGCTTGAGCGTACTGGCCTTGTTCAATACCTGGTTAAGGCAGTGGGGAACTTTCAGAGGGGAATTAACAGAAGATAACTGATAACTGGCATCCATTAAACATGGAACGTGGGACTAGAACAGTCTACCCCAATGAGCGGAATAAAAGGTTCAGTTCGACATTTCAACTACCTGAAGAAGGCCGGAGCGTACAACGGCCGAAACGTTGTAATAAATATGGCGACAAAGATGAGGACAATAGTAAATAAAATGTACATAATATCTCATAATATAGACAGATACTTTATATTTTTGCATAAAACTTTTAGAACCAATCAGAATTTTCGATCAAGTTCTGAAGCAATTAAAATGGAAGTGAGTTTGATTCTTTATTCCTTTTGGTTTACTTTTGTGACAATTATAGGATCACTTAGCGAGGATTGAAATCACTACTCTTTTGTCCCTCAAACTAACTCCTTAACCATTACTCCGCATCGAAAAGCCTGTCTGGGCGCTTTACTTTAGACTAAAGTAAACTACGTTAATATCAATAAACCTGCGAATATAATTAGTGGATATACAAAGGTGACGATGATGAGGTTTGAGCCAAAGGAGAGATGTAATCGATGCAATGCCCGAGTTGTTATAGAATACCTGCAAGGTGTAACTTTGTCACCTGCAATACTTATTCAATAATTAGTTTGGCTTCGATCCGCGAGAAATCGATAAGTATCACAAATTCTACCTTAGCTACGCTGTTAGCCAGGCAAAGCTTCCGACACACGAGAGGGAAATTAAAATACTCTTAAAGTAACGGGTTTCATGGGTGATAAGTTGTTGAAAGAAACCCCAAAATGAAATTGTTTCTTTTGCATCAATTTTAGAAGAATTCAAATGTACTGCACGAAGTAGTAGCGTAAAAGGAAATGAAAGTTTAAGAACAGAACGAAATGACCTCTTCGAAAGCAAATCTCTTTTCTCCCAGATTTAAAGCATTTTAGCAATTCGGATCGATTATTTAGTCTGACACACGTTTAAAATAATAATGGCTTGATTAAAAACTAGTCGAATTAAAATTTCAAATATGTTTTAAAACGGTAAAAAAAAAACAATTGAAAATGCAACAATCCAACGAGTTGCAATGAAGCTATTAAAATTTCATCAAAACGCAGAAATTCTATACTACGACAAAAAAAAAAAAAATGGCGTAAAAGAAAAGCCGAACAAGAAAGACAATTTGAGGAGAATTGCAACTTAAAAGAATCGAGTCAATATTTCTTTATATTAGATTGTTGCACTTAATAAAAAAAAGTGGGGGTATAAAAAGCAAATTTCTTAGTCACGGAACGAAGATTTTTTAGTTTCTTTTCCTTCTACTAATTTCACTCTGAAAACTAGTAAGCAACAAATTGACGTCTCATTAAGTAAAAATCGTTATTGAAATGAAAGATAATCGACTTTTACACGAGTATATACAATATATTACACAAATCCACTCTTTCGTGACAAAAGATTAACCATTTCTAAGTTGCAAGCCGATGTTTTAGATAAAAAGAAAATAGGAACAACATTTTTGTTACGTTGAAATTCACGCGTAATAGGAATGGCGAGGAGCAAATGTTCGCTTCACACAAGAATAAAAATGTGTAACTAGTTGTAATTGTCAGTCAAGCATAGAAATGACTACCGGAAACAGTAGTAAGGAGTGCTAGAGAAAAACAATAATAACAAAAAATTTGTTATATGAGCTCTGGTAAAAAAAAAAAAAAAAAAAAAAGAAGTTTACTGAGACATTAGGTTTATAATCCCAAACATTCATGGCCCAGTGGATAAAAGCTTTGGTTGAATCCAGTGACGATTCAAAGAGATGAGAAGTTCAATGCCTGGCAACAGCTGAGATGAACAAAAACTTGGAGAGTTAAGTTAAAGGGAGATAACTGATAATGAGACATCCGGAAGAGGCGTGGAACTAGAACAATCTAACCCAGTGAACTAAATAAAGGGTTCAGTTCGAAATTCCAATCAAGTGACGAATGCCGGAGTGTACAACGGCCGAAACGTCGTGAATATGGCGGTAAAGATTAGGACAACTATTCGACCAATGCAGATAAGTTGTAATTGATTGATTTTTGTTGGTCATTTATTTAAAACTAAAACATATTTTGGATTGTAGGATATTGCTTACTACCTTCGGTGTTCCCAAGCGCACCTTCATTTAAGTATTGACCGGATTTTACGCTGCTTAAATTCACTAGTCGAACAGGAACATAGGAAAACTTAACAACTTCAAGCAAATTTACATTGCGTTCAAAGTTCTTTGTGTAGCCTATGTCAATATTCTTAACAAAGCCAAATCAGCATGTCAAAGCTGGAATGGCAGCAGATACAAACATCGGAAAAAAACAAACTTTTAAAAGCATTATACAGGATGTCCATAAAGTTCATGTCTACTTTAAAAATTTATAACTTTATTTTTATTTGCGATAGAAATAATCTGTAAAAAATGTTATAAAGTTTAATGTACCTAGTTTTAAGTATAGCTAAAATAACTAATTTCATTTCAGGCATTACTGTAAATCAGTTGGCAAATGTTTTCCATGAACTGCAAAATCGTATTACCCTTTGTATTGCTAATGATGGAGGACATGTGGAAACTTAAATAAAATTTCAATAAAACCTTAAAAATATAGATTTACTTCTTTCTAATCCTTTTTACAAATTATTTCTATCGCAAACACAAGTTAAAAATTTTTTAAAGTGCACACGAACTTTATGGACATCCTGTATTTTTACGTTATCTAATAACAACAAACTTTAAATCTTTTCGTGAAGGCCTCCACAATGAAAATGTATCTCATTTCCTTTTCATATCAAGATACCATAAACCAACAAATTCTGTGTGTCCGCAATCCTCCTGTCTAGTCTAAGTAATTTCAGAAGAAGCAGATAAGTAGCAAATTTTCTGTATAATCACACAATAATATCAAAAATATTTTTTGAGATTTTTGTAAACTATGTTTTCTTATGATGAAATATAACGCTTTCATAACCTAATTCCGTCCTTTTTTTTCGCTTAAAAATTTAATCAATGATTTCTTGGCCTCAAACCAACAGTTGTCTTCTACTCATGAGCAACATCGACGTTTCCAGAAATGAACAAATGGGTTGAACTGTTGTAGAAATATACAAATGACAGATATTATCTTTGAAATCTGGAGGACACGGAAGGTCAGCCTCCAGTGTAGCATCATTAATTTCCTAAGATTGATAAAGCCTTTGAGTGAAGACAACGTGTCAGTCCTTCTTATCAAATACACCGGCGAAGCGTAAGAATTAGGTAACTTACTGAGCGTGCACCGTCTTACAACTGGTTGCTTCAGACTTTTGTATAGTGACAGAAAAGAAGAAAACGAGATGATCTGGATTTTACAAAATTTTCTGTTTAAAATTTGATGCCAATGGTTGCTAGTGACATGAGAGAAGCATAAACCTGATGCTATTCCGACTGTGGCTCAAATAAGAGAATCCGATAGGAATAAGGCGTCGATAGGAATTGGGATTGTCAATCAGTAATCGATAACAACACACTGAGAGTACTAAAGAGATGGAGAGAAAGAGACTGCGTGTGTCTGTGTGTGTCGGTAGGAAAGTTGATTCATGGATGATAAGCGTTGCTGTCTGCGGTTGGCGTTTGCAAAATCCGCTTGTGATGGGGAAAAAAATATATACGCGCGCACGAAACTCCGAACATTCATTCATTTCATCACATCACATACATATGTGCAACACACATACGTATAGCACACACATACGTGTCGCACACACACAAACACACACACATAAGTGCGTATTTTTTGAAATGGACACAGAGCACACACAAATACACACAAACATTTCTTTTTCGCACACACACACACACACATTTTTACAAAATTTATATATATATATATATATATATATATATATATATATATATATTCCAGGTTCGGACATTATTTTTGCAACTCAACAACTATTTTTTTTATAAAAAAAAAAATTTCATTTATAACTATAATGTTTTTAGATTAATATTTACAAATGAATTGAGTACACTGATATGAAAAATTAAGTCAAAAAATAAATATCTAAAAGAAAAATAAATTCTGATTTTAAATAATTTTTTTTAGTCATACTAGATAGATAGATAGATAGATAGATAGATAGATAGATAGATAGATATGGACAGGCTGAGATAGATAGATAGATAGATAGATAGATAGATAGATAGATAGATAGATAGATAGGAACAAATTGAGATAGGGGGAGTTCACTTGAGAATTTTTTATACTCTTGCATATATGAATGGGGGTAAACCGCTAGATTCTAGTAGCATTATTGCCTGAAACGATAAAAAGAAATACACGTGTACATCGTCCAAAGAGTGTGTCTGCACCCATGACAAACACAGTCTATCCATCTTGACACATGTGTGCAGTCTTGACTGCATATGTCCGTAAAATGGTGTATATCATGATGTTACACATTATTCTAGGTACCTCCATTGAAATCGCGATATCTAACCTTTAAATCAATTTTTAAAAATGAAAAAGCTTTCTGGAAGCTTTCATTTTAGTTTTAATTGAAAGCTAAATGATTAAATTCACTATTTCCAGCAAGCAAAATCCTCTGGTGTATTTCAAACAGAAATTATATTGATTGAAATCGATTTCATTTTTTTTCAGTAACATCGTCAAAGTCGTTCATTTTGAGATATTTGTAAACACAAGCTAGTTCTATTAGCTGATTTAAAGTAGATGAGCATCGTACGGTACCATTGGATGGTACTATGGCAAAGGCAGTTCACATCACTGAACACAACAGATTACCATTTGATCTAAGAAAAGCATTGTAACGGTACTGTTTACTAGCTGATTTAAACCAATCTAATCTTGCTCTAACAGCTCAAAAATTGGTTTGTAATATTTCGCTTCACTTGACGTCCTACATGCGCAACATGACTATCCAACTTCTCTCGAAGGTCCACAATCCAACTTCTCTCAAAAAGATCTAATTGTAGAAAAGGAACACTTGTACACTATTTACATTATTCGGACTATTATTCTCATCTTTGTCACCATATTTATCACAACGTTTCGGCCTTCTTCAGGTGGTTGGAATGTCGAACTGAACCCTTTATTTCGCTCACTGGATTTCTAGTTTATCAGTTATCTAATGGATGTTAATCAGTTCTCTCAAAGTTCCTCTAAAAGTTCTCACCCTTAACCAGCTATTGAACTCACACTCTTTGGGTCCTGTCACTGGAACAAACTAACGCCTTTATCCACTGTGCCATGTGTCCTTGAGAAATGAATTTCTGGGTATTATAAACTTAATGTCTTCAGCAACTGTTTTCTACCAGTGCTCATATTTCAATTTTCGCTGTTATCATTTTATGTTTTTACCAGAGCTCATATTGCAATTTTTTTGTTGTTATTATCGCTTTTCTTTGGCACTCCTTATTACTGGTTCCCATATTGTATTCATTTCTATGCTTGGTCGGCTCAGGAGATTTTTGTGGCCTAGCATATGTGCTGATTGCTTAAGTTTACGAATTTTCCAATGGTGTTCTTTGTCTATGATCTTAACCTGATCCCACAGAGGGTGGTGATCTCCCTTTTCTAGCCATATGTGGTCAGCCACGCCTGATTTTTCCACTTCCCCTCGTGTTACAGCTTTCTGGTGTTCTTGAAGGTTTACATTAAGGGGGCGGCCTGTCTCCCCTTTTTATTTCTTTCCGCAGCTGCACGGGATAGCATACACACAGTCTTTAGTCATGTTCTCCTCTATGGAGGGGGGGTCTTACTCGGGAGAGATATCTGCGAAGTGATGTCCAGCTTTTGAAGGTTGTCCTGATGTTATATGGAAAGCAGATTCTTTGTATTTTTGTGATAACCTCTTCATATAAAACAGGCAGACTGTTTTCTGAGTGTTGTTGTCCTCCTCTTGTACCCGCCTATCCCAGTTTTTGGGGACTGATGCCATGTACCCAGGGTAGTTGTTACGTTGTAGGGTACTAATTATACTGATCCATTCTTTATCTAATGTTTCTGGGTCGCCACTTATGACTTTTGCTCGGTGTTGTAAGCAGTGGACGATCCCTTTCTTTACGCTGTATGGATGGTGGAAGTTGAAATTGAGGTACTGTCCGGTGAATTACGGTATACGGATGTCTTAAACCCATGCTCTGTTCGAGATATTAGAACATCCAGGAATGGGAGTGTGTTGTTACTCTCTTTCTCCATTGTGAACTATATTGAAGGTCTTATTGAGTTCACATGGTCCACTAGAACCTGAACATCTTCCTGGTGTGGCCAGAGTATGAAGGTGTCATCTACGTACCTTAACCATATAGTTGGCTTTAGAGATATAGATTCCAATCCCATTTCCTCAAATATTCCATGTATATATTCGCCATTTCTGGTGATAATGGCGAGCCCATTGCTAATCCTTCATCCTGTCGATATATACGTGATCCCATTCCGAAATGTGTTGTTTGCGTACAGAAAGTCAACATCTCCATCAGATTATCTATTGGAATACTGGTCCGTTCTTCTAGGAATGAGTCAGAGCCTCCTCCGGGGGTACCTTGGTGAACAAATCACTACATCGAAGCTCACCATCTGGTTGGATGGGATGGGAGCATCTTTGATTATTTCCACGAAGTGGGCGGAGTTTCGGGCATATGAAGGAGACTTTCCGATCAATGGGTCAATTATATCTACAAGGAAGCGACCCAGAGGGTGGCACACAGAGCCTTGGCAACTAACAGTGTTTTTACTGAGACGTATTCCCTCGTGAGATCAGCGTCACATCTGAAACCGACTACGAACCGGAAGCAATTGGTTCCATGACTGCACCACACGTCGCCAGACCCCCAAGATCCTCTTAACGACAATTTATGCATGAACCACTCTTTTTTTTTTATATAATTAGAATGTTCTGACGATGAGGAAGCAAGCAATATTTTTATTCATTTCAACGTTTTATACAGATTGCTTACTAACCGTAGCTTAGACTGACAAATCTCAATTCACTAGACTATTATGTGTGGAGCGTTGTTGAGAAGGAGGTTAATAAACAGCCTCATAACACCAAAGACTCTGTTAAAGCTGCAATAGTTCGAGTAATGTCTGATATAAATAAGGGCCAATTAATCAGAGCTTGCAGCCGGTTTCGACCTCGTGTAGAGGCAGTTAGTGATGCTAGTCGTGGTTTTATTGAATAAAATTAAATAATAGTTAGCTAAATTTCATGTTTACTTGTTTGTAATCAAATATAATTATATTCATTTGTTCAGCAAGTTTTTTTTTATTAATTCATAAAATCTGTCCTCAAATACCAGCCGCACCCTGTATTGCGATAGTCTGGGAGGGTACTGAAAAGTTCTGCCTAACACTCAAAAATAAATTTCTATGTTTTGTCATTTGATCAAACTTTGGGATATGGATCAAGCCAAAATTCAGCACCTCCTCCTATAGAAATGAAAATGCTTGTGTTAAATCAAAGTTGTGTACAAGAATACATTAAACACTATCTGTTTGATAGTAACCTGCAACATTACAATGATAACCCTAATACTCCTGTTTTTTTTTTTTTATTTTTCAGTATTAAATTAATTTTCCCCCTTATCTTTTACCAGTAAAATTTTGAAACTCATTGTATCAAATGATTATTTTTAAACAAATAATTAAAAAAAAAAAAAGCGTGGGTGCAAGATAACCTTTTTTACCTTCTACCAGCATGGCTGATGCTAACCTCCAGGAGAGTGACTCCTTACATTTTCTCAGGCTAACAGCTTTCTGCTGACATGAAGTGAAATGATTATATTGAATCAGTTGCTAAGTCTGCTGCTAGGAAATTTGCTTCACTGTATTATACTGGCCAATTTTTCCCATCAGAATCTATCTTATATATTTATAAGTCTACCATTCATCTGTGCATTGAATATTGTTGCCATATCTGGTCTGGTGCTTCTGCTATAGATTTAGATACTCTTGATAAAAATAAAAAAAAAGAATATTCTATGTTATTGGTCTTGAACTGGCATCTCAGTTTCAGTCATTTTCCTATTATCATAATACTCTTTCAATAAAATCTTTAATAAAATATCTAATAGTAAAAATAACTTCATTAACACAAACGCACAAAATATTATATTAAATCAGATTCTCACCAGAATCTATCTTACATTCAGGCCAGTAAATGTTAATAATACTGTTTATTATAAACAGAGCATTTACTTAAATATTTGTATCTATAAAAAGAATGTATAAACATAAAAAATGTCTTAAAAATAATTGTCGGACTTTGTCTATTTCCTAATGTGTGACATCATTTGTTTACATTTGGATACGCCATGAGCAGATATGAATGTACGTGAGAGAATCATGGAAGATTGAGGCTTAAAGGCAGTAAATTCGACCTTACTACTCGAACGATTCTCTGTGGCTCGATCGGTTAAGAGCACGTCAGGCTAAATGGCGTTTCCGTATAGGATACAGGTTCGAATCCTGTCGGAGGACGAATATTTTCTATGAAAATTTCTCGGACATTCGGGCCGGTAAATGTTGTTTAATACTGTTTATTATAAACAAAGCATTTACTTAAATATTTATATAAAAAGAATGTATAAACATAAAAATGTCTTTAAAATATCTATAAGTCTGCTAATGTTTTTTTTTCCAGGCGATGGGTTCCGCATCATTTTTAATTTTACAAGTTATCAAATTCTATGTGTTTTGAGGTGTTTTGATTATGACCTTTTAAATTACAATTATATCTGAGTGTTTTGCGGAAATGTGTGACATATAAGTTCTTCGATGAGGGGGTTTAATCAGTTGAGGATTACCTGAAATTGCTGTTTTTCTTTTCAGGATTAATTTGTGGGCGAAAATTGTTACAACCAAATCTACAGACAGTTGCTATAAATTTAAATAACTTTTTCAACTTAAATATTCTTCATTATCATTTAACATTACGTTTTTTTTTCTCGTCTGCATTATTCAAAATTGTTTCTTTAGTGTAGAGTCTGTCTAATTTTTAATCAATAGAGGGACTTTTAATCCACTCTTTTAGAAAATGATGGCAGCGTCAAACTACTGCGTGGGTAAATTTATTCATGCGAACGAAGTTGATTAATGTGTTTTGAAATGAAAATTTGCATAAATTGGAATAACATACCCATGACGTAATAAATGCCTCAAAATGGCACAGGAAACTACTTTACGCTCCTCATTATTTAGAAAGCTACTCATTATTTAAAGAGTCAAATTATATCAATCGACATATTCAATGTTGAATTCCTGCTCTCACGGATGTTAATTCCTTCATATCTTCTGAGTAACTTTCATAAAAACGATAGGTCTTCGTATTATTTCGACATTCAATAACATTAGTAAATGAATTTCGACTTTAAAAACATTTTCCAAAACTACTGGTAAACAAACGAAAATGTTCATCTGCACAAAGTGTTTCCAAAAATGTTTATACTCTTTGTTAATAGAACCTTCATTCCCTCAAGGCGAAAAACATTTTTAGAAAAAACGAAAAGGAAAAACAGTGGATGTTTAAATTAAGTTTTGTTTTAAAATTTGCACAAGTTATAAAACTGATAAATTATGGAACCATTTCAGGTGGTAAAGTGATATAGAATTTTTGAATTAAAAATAATTATACGCAAAATTACGAAAATTGATGATTTTTTTCGAGATTTATTCATAACTAGCAGTAGAGCACGGCGTTGCCCGGGAATGTAACAGTAAGAGATAGATCCAGTATCGACCATCATAAAGACTGAAAAATAAAATTGACAAAGATTATTGTTTAAGGTTGACGGACACGCATGTCTTAATTTTTTTTTTTTGTTTTGTTTTTTTTTTTTTTTACGAATTGGTCAAACTCAAACAAAACATTGTTTTCAATCGTTATGAGTCTACCGATTGAATAGAATTTTATTATAAACAATTGTCTTGTAAATGCAATTTTTAAAGCATTCTGAATGTAAAAAAAAAAAAAAAGTGTGCAAGACAATAAGAAACACTACCTGCCAAAAAAAAGGTGAAGTTTTTTGTTGAAATCGGTTGAAAAAAAAATGTAGCATAAAACGATCCCACATATAAACGAACACACACACACACACACACACACAACCTGGGTTTTATAATAAGTATAACTCGATATGAGTTGTCCCCCTTTCATTCTTGTGTGTGTGTGTGTGTGTGTTGTGTGTGTGTGTGTGTGTGTGAAGACACACCCGGAATAATTTGATTTGAAGAATGCCTAGAAAAAATATGGCTTGATGTATTAACAAATAGATCAATACATCAATCGATATTTACTAATTTTTCACTCTGTTGTACGCACGCGCAAGGTAATTTTACGTAGTCCTGTGAAGTTTCGTTGAAAAATGTAGGAAATCCGATCCAATATATAAACGTACACACACACACACACACACACGCATAAGTATGATTCTAAAAATATTGAATTTATTTTCATTTAATCATATCATCGATTAGTAACAGAAATCCAATACATTCACTTGCGTCCTAAAACCCTTGTTTAAAGGCATGAATCCTCTTCTCGTAAATAGCAGGACAGACGAGAAGGACAACTGAATTCAAAACTTGCAGAGAGTCGTGTGGCAGGTCTGTCTGTTCGTCTCTTCGGTTGGTTCTGCACAAAGCTTATACTACTATAATTTGTGCGGGTGGCCTGGCTGCCATTTTCTACGAACTGAGTTGCTTGACACTCATACGTCGAAAATGTATTTATAATATATATATATATATATATATATATATATATATATATATATATATATATATATTCATCTACCTATACATATGAAATTTTCTTTGTGTGGATTATTGATTTCTTCTGTTGAGCTCTGATTCTGCGATCATTTGATTCTACAAATAAATCAGAAGAAAAAAAAATGGTCGCAGTCACGTAGTTTTCTGTCGGTTGGATGATTTCAATCGGGAAGCATCAAACTATAGAAGGCAATACAAAGAATTCTCTTTGAATCGGCACTTTTCACCATCACGACAATATTTCTGAGAGATGATCATATTTGAGAAGGGCAGACACTGCTTATTCGAACGGCTGAATCGGATGGGAGTTTGGATGAATTTAAAGAAGCACAAAAAGCGTACAGACGTATTCGAGGATACCCGTCTATTAGGGCGGATAGCTAATCCCTATTGCAGTGAGATGAAAGGCGGATTATCATTGATAATAAATGAAAAATCTGGCACCGCTACCACTACTACTAAAAGCTCAACCTCTCTTCAATTAATAATAATGTTAGCGGTTCTAGTACTACTACTACTACTATAATAATAATAATAATAACTGGCCACTCGTATTCGAGGATATTTGTCTTTTAGGGCGTCTAGCCAATCCCCATTGCAGACGTTCGCTTAGGCACATTTGTGTTTGTTCAACACCCGCAGAGCCTACCTGTGGTTTATACTGCAACTATATGTGTTATCTAACGTGATGAACAATCTAAACAATGCCAGCACATTCAAACCCTCGGTCACGATGACTTATGACTTCGTGCTAGCACGGCTTGGGTTAACTCGTGTTATGTTTTTTCAGGCACTTTCCATAGGTGTCGCACGCTGGGGTAGCCCCCACCAGACTGATAACATCAACACATCTTGACAAATCAACCGTGGTGAGATTCGAACCCGGGTCTCATGGTTAGAAAGCGAACGTTCTAACCACTCGGCCACGCGCCCATATAACCTAGTACTACAACTACTACTAAATATAATATAATATAATATAATATAATATAATATAATATAATATAATATAATATAATATAATATAATATAATATAATATAATATAATACTAGTATTGACTATAATATAACTTACTAACGCTTAATTCCAATAATAGTTCTGAGATACTCAACGTCTGAAGGTACAAAATAATGTTTGCATTAATTAATAATGATAGAGACGAAAAAATATTAATCCTTTACTTTTTGCGTGTCATGTTCTTTAAGGACTTTGGCATCATCACTCTCCATAAATTATTATCTTTTGCCGTTGTAAGTAAACCTTAACCTTTGTTGTAACCTAAAAAGGGTTACTAAATGAGGAATAACCAAAACGGAGGTTGGAAATGAAATGTTAATCCTTATAACATCAATACTCGCCAGCGGCGTGAAGTAGGTAAACCACTGTAAGTGGTGGACTACTTAGCATATTACACCCACTACAATAATGTCCAACGTATTTATGAGTATTAGGACATACTCATTAGTGTTCATAGGTACGGTATATAACAGCCTTTACCATCCACTTAAACTCGTTAAGTAAGCTCGTAGCTGTTCTCTAATCAGCGACTGTTACTTTTGTCTTTAATATATCTTGTGAGTGTTAAATTCGCTAAGCCTTCTTTTCTCGTTATGTGACACCGAAAAAATGTCAGTTATCTCTTTCTGACATGAGATATCAGTATTTTGCAGTTCTTATTTTGCTGAAAAAAAAACTTTTTTCGTTTCTCACATGTTTTGTTCGTAGCGTTCGTCAGGAGAACCAAATCTCGTTTCAAGTCTCTTCTTTATCGGCGAGAAGATATATAACTGAGATTAGATATTACATAGAAGTTTAACACTCTTTTCTTTATTTCTAAGGACATTTTCTGATTCCTTAATACATTGCTTAATTTCTAAAAGGCATCGTTCGCCAGTCTTATGCGCCATCGTATTTCTCTATCCCATTTTCTGTCGTCTGTTGCTACACACACCAGATAAATTCAATTTCTGTGCCTGTTTTATTCAGACGTTCCCAAATACATTGCTCAAAGCTTTGGGTGTTTTCCTTTAAGGGCAACCATGAAGTTTGTCTTCTTGCAGTTAATAGTTCGTCTCTTCTTCTTGCTTTCCTTTACTAACCTGTCTCAGAGTTCTTTAAGCATTTTTTGGTGGGTCTGAGACTGCCATCAGCACAAAATCATCTATGTGCCTTATGTTAGTAATTCTAGTATTAGTACTAAATATAACATTAGTATTGTGTAAGTAGTAAAGTTATTAATACTAACGAAATGACGAATGACAAAAGATTTATCAGAACAAGAACTGATGACCCATTCGGCGCTATGATCGAATATTATCGAATATTACCGAATATTACGGAAGCCATTGATTTTCTAAAATGACAATGATTATAGGATAAATATGAATGAGATTAAGATTGATAAAAGGAAAAACAAAGATACATTTTTCTACAGAAAGTGGTGAAAGGCTTTTCTTGTAGCCTCAGATTTCTGATATCAGCAAAGTCGAAGATTTCACTTCATGAAAACCAGAGAATAAACCAGATAAAGAACCGCGCTAATAATAATAATAATAATAATAATAATAATAATAATAATAATAATAATAATGATAATTGGCAAATCTGACAACATCATCATACAGTCTCTCCTTTACTTCTCTTCAGATAATAATAATACTACTAACACTACTACTACTACTACTACTACTACTACTAATAATAATAATAATAAGAAGAAGAAGAAGTTGCTCAGAAGATCACCCTACTAGGAACATCCCATATACTAATAAAAGTGCTATCAATTAACTGATAATTCTCATATAGGGCCTAAGGACCATAGTTTGCACCCGGCCTTACTGGATACAAAGCAGAAAACATAACATACACAAATAATAATAATAATAATAATAATAATAATAATAATAATAATAATAATCTCAAAAAAGTAGCACATGGGAACACCAACAATCCCTGTTATAGTTGGAGCCCTAGGATTAGTTGGAAAAGATTCCAGTAGACTAATTGAAGGGATTCCTGGAAGCCCATGCCTCAAAGAAATACAAAAAAAATTTCTCACAAGTACAGCCCACACTTTACAAATATATGTCAGTGGAAAGTATCATGATGCCATTCCTAACATTGGGTCTCTGAGCGGGACCCGGAAAGAAATGTATACACGCCAGAAATCAAAGGAAATAAAAACAATATTAATAATAATTCCCCCTGATGCTGCATGCATGGCTCTCATGGCTTTTAATCTTAACTGAAATTATTATCATGTAGATGATTCTTGCTGTTGAATTTCAGTCCCACAGATTTGCTTATCAGTTTTCAGTTGAATATGCACCCCTCCTAAACCAGGGCATGGCGCACTGTTCCTCTCTGCACATGAGCGCCAGCTGTGGAGGGACATAATGGCCGTGTTTATTTTTATTTTGAAAGTTTTGAGGATGAAGAGTGAAGACTTGAAAGTCACATATATTTTTTTTGAAATAACCTCGATCGGAGACTTCCTGGTTGGGGATAGGTTACCCAATCTGAGGGTATTTTCTAACTGGGACCCGACATGAGAGTATTTCCACTTGATGAAGATAGGCTATAGTAAATATAGCGTCCAGTACAACAGATTTACTTGTCAGTTGTCTGACCTTAAGCAGTTGGTCATGACCTCTGATGTACTGTGAATCTCTGTTCATGGGCGGGAGCAGATTGGTGTCGGTTGGGTTGATTTGTTTTTTTTTATTAAGTTTGAATGATGAAGTAACCAATAGATACTTGCAAACTCCGGAAATCGGAGAGTGTCTTTGAAGACTGGATTTCTCGACATGAATATATTTCTAATTGGGCGTTACCTGTCACGAGATCATGCAAATTTGACTGTAATGCCTGGTATGCACTTATCAGACTTAGGTGTCATTCTGAGTACATTCGGCGTCGTATTGTTGGCATGTTGCTCTTTCGCTTAATAATAATAATAATAATATTTTCTTGTTCTCGTGCAACATTATAATGGAATTACGCTACCTTCTGTGTTATTTGCAAAAAAAAAAATTGCTTTTGCATCCAGATCTGTTTTACGCATACTGAAAAAGTAAAGATAGACATTACACTTTATAATTAACATTGTAATTTTTCAGTTCAGCACACTGCAGACCCCACATCAGTAACAATCAGTAAGAAATTCTACCCGCTTTTTATTTATTTATTTATTTATTGCGTTTTTTATGCCAGCGAATGTTAGGGACTAACTTAATGCAATGCATATGGCTGCAATTTTGAAAGGTTATACAGAGATAAATAATCCGATTGTGTCTACTATCTAAATAATAATAATAATAATAATAATAATAATAATAATAATAATGATAATAATGTATTTGTTTGTTTTGTTTTGATTTATGGCATATCAATCTCAAAACGTTATTTAATGCCATCAATTATATATATATATATATATATATATATATATATAATGGATTCTCCCGTCGGTTTCGACGTATGAGCATCTGACAGCTTAATTGTTTCAGTTATGAAATTTTGTGCGATAATCTTAAGTGGCATTTAAGACCCGCTAGTGATTTACAAAGGAGGCCACATATGGAGCAAGAGCGATGTTTGTGGGATGAGATCACTGTTAGATTGGCTGACCTTTTAGATCTTGTTCTCGCTTCTTGAAGATGATTCAGACAAGCAGATTGAAAACGGTTGAGTCCACTAAAACACGTTGATCTCTATTCTACCAGCTCCAAGGCTAAGCGCTCAAGGGTGTTATGTGGTATATTTACAGCTGACAATATATATATAATATATATATATATATATATATATATATATATATATATATATATATAATTTTTTTCTTAAAAAATGTATTGCTGGTATTAATTATTTCCTTCAAAAATTCCTTGCAAGTAATCATTTTTAACAAAAAAGTATATCTGGTAGTTAAACCCCAGTTTGGCGAGGTCATTTATTTGTCCATAGCTGGAACCCTAACAGGTGCTACCACTCCAGGTCAGGGTTGACCTGGGAGCACCAGCAATCAAGAGGTGGCTTCACGCACCTGAAAGCTACCCAATCAGAGTCCTTGCTGTCGGATGTAATCTATCGTCATACTCAGGACACAATAACGATAGATGGTAAATTTGATATTATGAACACTATTACTGTACATTCCTTGCTTATCTTCACTTTAAATAATAATACTACTAACAAATCTCATATCAAATACTATGACGATTAATAATACATATCAGTAATCTATAATGTTTAATTATTTATGTAGAGCAGACATTATAGTTTAAAATCCTCCTACTTGTAATACATTATTAGATTTCAAATCCAAACCATAGATATATATTGAGAGGGAGAGAGTGATCATGAAAGAGAGAGAGAGAGAGAGAGAGAGAGGGAAAGGGAAAGGGGGGTGGAGTTTGCGAGAGGGAGGCAGAGATAGGGTGACGGAGGTGCGAGAAGGCATAGCATATAAAAAGGTTATAAGCCCAGAAAAAAGTATTGGCTAGTCGAGTTTTCAATCTATATTCACTTACAATTAAAGAAAAACAGAAATTGACACCCACCACCCACGTTATAATTCATTGCTAAATAATACTGACAAAAATATCTTCTCCCTAATATAATTTAATAATTTTGCATTAGTGGGGCACAAGGTCAAGTGTAATAGGAAGATTTTATTGCGTCAGTCTTTTTTGTAGAAATGACTTGCCTGGAAAATCAGTATTTAAAATCCTGGCTTTTATATGAGATCTTACTAGCAGTAGTAGGAAACACGCAACGACTTCAGCCTTCAAACATAACTTCTTAAGTAATATGGTTGTCAAATTATCGTGGCATTAATACAAGATGAAGCGAAGATTAACTACATTCTGATACTAGTTGTAAAACTCGAGGGAGAAAAGATTCGAATGTCGGTGGAAACATCGAACAAATTGATTGTTTGATCGATTATTTTCTGTTTCCTGTGCAATTAACAGACAAAATGTAAACGACACAAACGCATTTGGCAAAAACTTATTCAGAGGAAATTTCTTCCTGGAAAGAAAAAAGAAAGTTTAACCTTGCTTGTCCTAATATGGGCATTTCGGCTTTTATAAGATTTGAATATATTTGGAGATTCTTGGGTAGAAATGGACTCAAGAGAAACTTCAATTTTGACATAAACAACAGCAGTTAAAAAGTATTACAGTGATTTTAAAGTGTTGTTAGTATATTCCTGCAATGCATGACAACACTTTAAATGCACTGGTAGTTCAATCTAACACATCTAACCACAATTTTGATCTCTGATCTCACAAACCTCAGACCAGGCTCGTACAGAATATCTCCAAACATTGCAAAAGCGATAGTAACAAAATGCTGTATACGAGTGATTCGGAATGGGAGAATTTCAAATCTGACAAATGTTAACGGCTTCAATACAAAACAAAAGCACTGAAAAATTTATTTCGGTTGAGCTCTCTGGAGAGGGAATATGAGTTTGTAAACAGTGACTATTATGGCTAATAATGCAAGACTCTTCGGTAAAGCGAATCGTGTCCTCTCAGTCACTGTGTGTTTATCTAAAAATAAATGCGCTTAAATTCACCTTCATCCCTGTCGTGCGCTAATGGCTTAGTGGTAGAATCTTCGACTGACGCCAATTCAGTTGAGTTTTGATCCTAGATAGAAGCAACCGGACATCTAACCACACTGATGAGCTGTGAAACAGTTTGTCTGTGGATGACTATATATATATATATATATATATATTTATATTAATATATAGGTATCAACACTAAATGTTAACAGTTCGATTAAACACAACCAATGGCCTGAATTTAAGCATGAAACAGTTTGTCGCCATCCAGTGTTCGTACCTATATCCAGAGTGCTTATATTTGCATACGTTCTTTCCCTTATATAGAGTGCTTTTCTCCAATAAATGTAACATGCGTTAAAAAATAAATTTTAGTAAACATACACACTTACATATATATATATATATGTGTGTCTGTGTGTGCGTGTGTGTGTATTCACTAATTGCAATATATGTCCTTCTTTTTCAAACTGCAAATGTATAAATATTTTAGATACAATTTAATTATTTATTGATGTAGATAGCTTTTCATTCTTGTGTCACGTTCTGGTACTCAATCTATCCCTTTTCGTCTTTATCTCTCTTTCTCTATCTGTATGTATGTATATATATATATATATATATATATATATATATATATATATATATATTAAGGCATTAAAAACTAGAAATGTTGTATTGCAGGCCATGATAAGTTTAAAATAAAACACACACCAGTCGACCGGTTTCGTCCCTCTCGTCAGAACTGTTAACGGGGAATTTAGATTATGAAAAAAAAAAAAAAAAGTCTGTCATGGGTGACATGAATGAATGGACAGGGAAGGAAGGAAAGATAAAATTATACCAACCAAGCTGCTAGAAGCGCAGAACAGCAAGTCCAAGCAAACAATCTCTTTGTTTGCAAAGAGAAAACCGCCTGGACCTGATGTAAAGCGATTCCAACACCTTGAGATGGAAAAGTGAGTGCGAACTGGCCAAGACGGAAAACCAGTTCACACTGAAATCCATCGCACAAGTTGGATTCTTTATAAAATGATCCGCAATCGAAGACCCATAAGTGTTACGAATGGTATCGCCCAAAGAAAACCGGTCGACTGGTGTGTGTTTTATTTTAAACTTATCATGGCCTGCAATACAACATTTCTAGTTTTTAATGCCTTAATACGCTTTTGTACCGTTTCTAACCTATTTAAATATATATATATATATATATATATATATTGTATATGTATATATATATATATTTTGTATTTGTATATATATATTTTGTATTTGTATATATATATATATATATATATATATATTTGCATCTATATAATTCCTATATATATTATATATTCGCAGTACTTATTGGAAAGTGTTCAATATCAGTGATAGAGCGAACATATTCAGGTGTATGGATAGGAGTTTGTAACCCCGGGTTTCACGTTTTTGCGATCATCACAAAAACTATTTTTTTTGTTTTTTTAAAAATCGAATCTGTTAATGTTAGTTTGTGTTTGATTGGGAGGGTTATATATATATATATATATATATATATATATATATATATATATATAATTTGTAGGTCTGATGAATTGGATCGTGATTACGATTCCAATGTAATAAATTATAACGATGGAATATTAGTCTATTATATTATTGCTCTGCCCTCGACATTGAGCTCTACCTGGTTTCTATTCTCTTGTAAATTTATTAATATATATATATATATATATATATATATATATATATATATATATATATATATATATATTGACCACTAATATCTATCTATCTATCTATCTATCTATCTATATATATATATATATATATATATATATATATATATATATACGACAGTCTGTATCATTGCTAGCCTACTACTGAACGCAATCTTCAGGCCAGATCGCCTGAACATTGTGTTCAAACATGAAACAAACTGTCGCTACTCGCTGTTGACCTCAGTGTCCACTTTTATATCTTCAGACATTCTATCCGTGATATTGAGCTCTTTTATCGATAAATATAGCATATTTGAGTTTCAATCCTAGCTTGAGGCATTCGGATGTCTAGTCGCACTGAAGAGCTGTGATACAGCGAGACAGTACTGTCTGCGAATGACATAATTTAGCGCTTAAAAATAAATTTCAATTGCGCACTGTTGAATGACAAGCCGATTCTATAAACAACAGCCACCTGCGCAAATGCAAAGCTCTTCAGTAAAATGAATAGTGCCCTATGGCTGATTGGCATCTGCTTACATTCGTAAAAACAATACGCTAGATTTAGCTGTTTCATTCTGTCGGGTGAAGATAGCTCAGTGGTAGAAACACTAACTGACACCAAACTGGCTGAGTTTCAATCCTGGCTTGAGGCATTCGTATGCCTGGTTGCACCGAAGAGCTGTGATGCAGCGAAACAATAAATAACATCTCTCTCTCTCTCTCTATATATATATATATATATATATATATATATATATATATATATGTGTGTGTGTGTGTGTATGTGTGTGTATGTATAGTATAGTTATCTAATTGGCGTAAACCGTATTAAATGATCACGCATAATGATTTAAATAGTACATTCTTACCTTTTCGATTTGTTAGACGTCAGAATATTCAGACTTTTGTGTAGAGGAAGAACCAACTATAATCTAAAGACAGGAAATATTTCGTGATTTTCTTTATAAAGCGTGAACACCACAGATCATCGCATCTACATTTAATTATAACAGGAAAACCAAATTTCCATCAGTGAAACCTACCGAAAATGACTCTTTCAATTAACACGCGTATAATAAAAAAATATTTATTTACATTATTCGGACTGTTATCCTCATCTTCATTGCCATATTCACAGCGTTTCTGCCTCTATATCTCTGAGATGAGGTATTATGATTATTTGCATTATTTACATTATTCGGACTGCTATCCTCATATTCATTGCTATATTCACAGCGTTTCTGCCTCTATATCTCTGAGATGATGTATTATGATTACTTGCATTATTTACATTATTCGGACTGTTATCCTCATCTTCATTGCTATATTCACAGCGTTTCTGCCTCTATATCTCTGAGATGAGGTATTATGATTATTTGCATTATTTACATTATTCGGACTGCTATCCTCATATTCATTGCTATATTCACAGCGTTTCTGCCTCTATATCTCTGAGATGAAGTATTATGATTACTTGCATTATTTACATTATTCGGACTGTTATCCTCATCTTCATTGCCATATTTACGACGTTTCAGCCGTTGTACTCACCGACTTTCTTCGGCTGATTGGAATTTCGAACCCTTTATTTTGATTTATAAGTCCCTGAAATTCATACTCAAAGACACATAGCTCACTGGATAAAGGCATTGGTTAAATCCAGTGACTAGACCCAAAAAGTTGTGAGTTCAATACAAGTCTACAGCAGTGGTGAAAAAAACAAAAAAACAAACAAGGAAATAAAAGGATTAAAGGGAAATAATTCAGACATCCGGAAGATGCCTGGCACGTGGAACTAGAGTAATCTACTCTGGTGGATGAAATGAAGAAGAAAGAAATTTCAGTTCGAAATTCCACTTATCTGAAGAAGGCCGGAGTATACAATGGCCTAAACTTTGTGAATATGGCAATGAAGATGAGGATAACAGTTCGAATAATGTAAATAATGTAAATATATCACCCGAAAAAGGCCGTAGCGTACAATGACCGAAACGTTGTGAATATGGGAATGGTGATGAGGATAACGATCCGAATAATGTAAATATATCACCTGAAGAAGGCCGTAGCGTACAACAACCGAAACGTTGTGAATATGGGAATGATGATGAGGATAACGATCCGAATAATGTAAATATATCACCTGAAGAAGGCCGTAGCGTACAACAACCGAAACGAATATTGATGAATAATACAATTTACCACCTGAAGGAATGATGAATGAGGATAATAACGATCCGAATAATGTAAATATATCACCTGAAGAAGGCCGTAGCGTACAACGACCGAAACGTTGTGAATATGGGAATGATGATGAGGATAACGATCCGAATAATGTAAATATATCACCTGAAGAAGGCCGTAGCGTACAACGACCGAAACGTTGTGAATATGGGAATGATGATGAGGATAACGATCCGAATAATGTAAATAATGTAAATATATCCCCTGAAGAAGGCCGTGGCTTACAACGACCGAAACGTTGTGAATATGGGAATGATGATAAGGATAACAGCACGAATAATGTAAATAATCATAATACCTCATCTCTATTTTCTCTTGAATAAGTCAGGTAGCAAATGTTTCTACTCGTTGTAGATTAATGAATAGAATATCATCACTCTCAGTATAGGGGGAAATTTATTAAAAATAATAAAAAGATGTGGTCATAAAATTATTAATAACAACCGTGTACACATTTGGTTAATATGTTGGAATTATCGAATCGTAACTTTTAATAATAAATAATAAACAGTACATAAACGAAACATTTAAAATCATAATGAGGGATGATCAGAGAACGTAGCTTTAAAATGGAAGCAAGAAACCGACAATAATAAGTTAATTCTTAGATATTATCAGAAAAGTGCCATCGTAATCTTAACATTGTGTAATATAAACGCTTGGCCCTCGTGATTAATTATTATTTAGTTTCTGCGCAAATGAAAGTTGTCTGTCAAAATATGTAAATAAGAAACTTGTAGGAATATCTATATGAAAATATTGTTTTATTCTTTAGTCTGAATGATTATTAATAATGAGTTCGACCTTCACTAGATGCCCCCATGATCGTGTCCTTGCACCAAACTAAAATTAGTACATGAAAACTCTACGAGAAAGAACTAATATTTCCTTTATCAAGAAATGGCTACCATCAATTAATTCTACTAAAGTCTTAGAAATTAAAGATTCATTTCTAATTAAATTCCGCTGTAGATGTTTACTTGACGTGATCAATATTTGAGATTTAGACATTATGAACTTTAAAGCTGCGAAGATGATTAAAAAACAAAAAAAGAAATAAAAGCCAAAATTTGATTTTTACTGCGTGCTGAAAAACTGATATATTTCTTTATTATATTCGTAAATACATCTCTCTGCCATGTTTAATTTACTTCCTTTCAAAGAATATTTCTCATATTTTCTTTTTGAAAGAAAAAAAAAGGGAGACTTAAAACAGAAATAAACGTTTAAAAAAGAAATTCCCTTCGGAAATTGTCGAGAAAAAAGATTGATTTTTTTTCCCAGCCAATTTATATTTTGTTCATGGTCATCATCTGTTTTGAGAGTACAAACTAATAGAAACGTAAAAAGATTTTCGAATTGAAAGACTATTTAGTACAAACCATCAAATCGTAAAAAATAACTTTCATTGATATCTATGAATCTTAACTCTAGAATTAAAAGAAAATTGTTATAAATTGTTTGGCGCCAGGAAGAAATAAAAATCAAGGAATTCTTAAATGAAAATATGTTTGTATTCGGAAGAATCTAATGGTTTAGGCCAGTGTTTCTTCTGTGGCGTACCGGCAGTTTTCTTTTTCAACGGATTAGGAACCAGTGAACGAAGTTTTCCAATAAAGCAAGGGTTGGGGACTTGGAGGGCGTGGCCCCTTAATAAAATTTCTTTGAGATATGAGATATAACAGAATCATTTTGAGTCTATCTTTATTAAACACGAGGACATGGTATCATATTCATTCTAAGACGTGTTATCATTGACGTAACAAGTCTTCCCAGTGGGCCAGGTACCGGTGCCATATTTGTGACATATAATTGTATAATAACGGTCCGAGTAAATACTATTTGAACATTCATAGCATTATTCATTTATACCAGAAATACATAAGGAATATAATAAAAGTTGCATATTTTTTTTTAATTTTAAATTGGTTTTGTCGAAATATGTCCATGATAATGGCATTTCCATATTCCGAGGTGTCGTTCCCACACAGTCAATCGCCACATTATGATGACGATGTTGGCATACGTATTTTAGTTCACTGTTTTGCTGTTCATTATATAGTATTCCTTAGTTGTATTGCAGTGACATTTAACATGACTGAGTAACCACAATAAATATAAAACTAAAATGGAGATCTGTCTATATTTCTGAGATGAGGTATTATGCACACTATTTACATTATTCGGACTATTATCCTCATCTTTGTCGCCATATTTATTACAACGTTTCGGCCTTTCAGTATCTGTCTATATTTCTGAGATGAGGTATTATGTACACTATTTACATTATTCGGACTATTGTTCTCATCTTTGTCGCCATATCTATCACAACGTTTCGGCCGTTGTACGCTCCGGCCTTTTTCAGGTGGTTGGAATTTCGAACTGAACCCTTTATTTCGCTCACTGGGGTAGACTGTTCTAGTTCCACGTGAAATGTTTGATGGGTGTCAGTTATGAATTTCTGGGTATTATAAACCTAATGTCTTCAGCAATTTTTGCTGATATCATTTCATGTTTTAACCAGAGCTCATATTGCAACTTTGTTGTTATCATTGCTTTTCTCTGGAGTGCCAGAAATTCATACTCAGATGTCCTCAAGGACACGTGGCGCAGTGGATAAAGGCGTTGGTTAGATCCAGTGACAGGACCCAAAGTGTGTGAGTTCAATACCCGGTTAAGGCAGGGGAGAACTTTCAGAGGGAAACTTTCAGCAGGAGATAACTGATAACTGACATCCATTAAAAACATGGCACGTGGAACTAGAACAGTCTACCCCAGTGAGCGAAATAAAGGGTTCAGTTCGATATTCCAACCAACTGAAGAAGCCCGGAGCGTACAACGGCAAAAAAGGACAAAAGATAGATATTTATATAAAAATATATAAAAAATAAAATCAATAGTCCGAATCTTGTAAATGGAATGTGACTAAATGGATTTGTTTTAGCAGAAATAAAATACAGGCACCAGTACAACTATAATTCCCGACAGTTTAGTCCATTGTTATTTGTTAATTTTTATTGAAAACTATTAAGTAAAGCTCCAGCTATGAGGAGAAAAAAAAACGCAACTACCTCTCATGAATATCGTCTTTCCAAAAACTCTGGCGTATTTTTTGTAGAACATATTTCATCTCTGCCTTCCTCGCTATCTATCTGTAGATGTCTATCAGTAGATGTCTATGGTAATGTAAATTGTGTGATTAACCGTTTCTCGTATACAGGAAACATTTGATATTCATTAATTAAGCAGACATTTTTCTTAAAACTATTTTTCAGGAAATTACATTGCTCACGTCCACAAACTTTTATTGCTCTTATTAATACTGATGAGATTTTTTTCTTTCAAAACCTTAAACACATGTCACCAGGCGTTAATAAATGACCCTTTTTTTATTTTTACATGTTTTCGATGAAATATAAAATAAAGAATATTGCTCTACTTTGGTATTTAGCCCGCTTTTAAATTGAATATTATGAACGTCATAATTGGATTCTATTCATTCTTATTTACATTTCTTCTTCTAAATTATAATGTTTTATTTTATGAAAGTATTTATTTATTTATATATATATTTGATATTTCAAATTGTCCTCAATTTTTCATCAGAAATAACTGTTTGTTACAAATAAATTAAAATTACTGTTTGTTGGCAAGTAGCGTCCTTCGAGAGACGCGGACGTCACGTGATATGGAACGTCACTGTTCAGATATTCCTAACTTAAATCTAACTGTCATAAATATTTTAAAAATATTTTTTTTACTATATCTAAAGAAATTGCTTAGCTATTGAAATATTTATAAAGATTTAAAACACCTAAGTCCCTATTCAACCCTAATTTATGTGTATTTAATTTTAAAATCCAATATGTTTTTTTTTCTGCGTGTGAATGTGGAAGTAAAATCGGAATCTATTAATAAACATTTGCAGTTTTCTAATGTGTGTCCTGATTGATTGTAGTGTTTAGCTATGGGGAATAAGGGTTGTTTTGACGTATTGTTTGTTTATGGTTATTAAAACGAAATCTAAAATTGTTTCCAGACTCACCAATATATCCACTATTAGGACATAAGTTGCAGAATAAATAATAGATTACGTTATGGGTATCGCAGGTGAGGTTAGGTGGCTGTATCCTGATATTGGTGTTGGGTACGTAAAATGTATTAGCTATTACTAAATGTTTGCAAACTAAGCAACGAGGTTTGTTACATTTGTAATTTCCTGTTTGGTTTCTATTGTTTAGATATTTGGTAGAGGTGAGGATAGCTGATAAGTTAGGTGATTGTTTCATTGCATTTATGGGTGGTTTATCGAAAATGTCTTTGATCTTGTTGTCTAATTGGAGGTTCTTGTAATCATTTTTTAAATTGTGAATAAGTGTGTGGGAATATTGATTGTGGTTAAAAACCATGGGAATCCGATTGTTGTTTTTATTTTTCTTGTATGTGAGAAGTGTTTACGATTTATCAGGATAGTTTTATTTAGTTTTTTTATTATTTTTATTGGGTATTTGCATTTTAGGAATTGTTTTGTTAAGTTATTAATATTGTATAGAAAATCTAAATGGTCTGAGCATATGCGTTTGGTTCTAAGAAATGAGCTGTATACAATAGATTTTTTTAATTTAAAGGGATGACAGCTGTTAAAGTGCAGGAATTTATGTTGGTTTGTGGGTTTGTTTATAGACTGGTAGAAAGTGTATGTTTATTTAATTTTATCATAACGTCTAAAAAGGGATGGATGTGTACAGAGTGCTCCATTAAATATCGTGGAAATTGTTAAGAAAGTGAAAAAATTTTTTTAATTTTTCTGATCCATGAGTCCATAATAAGAAAATGTCATCAAATATCTAAAGTAATGTGATGGTTTATATTCCGAATTGTCTAGTATCTTCTTTTCTAGAATATGCAAAAGATATTATATAACTATGCCATTTTTCTGCCCATTTCTGCCACTATATCTGTAAAAGTGTTTGTTGTAAAGATGTATTTAAAATTATTATATATTTAGATGAACTTTATAAAAATATCTGTAATTTGGTAGTTTTAAAGAATTATCATAAATTATATCATACCTTAAAAATTTACGATAGGGACAAAAAATCCATCGAGACTAAAAGAATATTTCTCAGACAACAAATGTTTTTAATTCTAATACAGAAATCCAAATAACCAATCATGCTCCAAACTTCAAGAACGAAAAACATGGATATGGACCCCACCACCAAGCTTCGGACGTAACCAACACTTGGATCAATATGCCCACAAAGCCAGACAAACATGGATAACTTCTTAAAAAACAAAGGACACCAGATAAAAAATACAACTTATCCAAAATAGAACACCAAGCCATCTATACTCTTAAAAACAACTGAGACATAATTATCGTACCAGCCGACAAGGGCGGAGCTATAACCATCTTAGACACTAACCACTACATTAAAGAAGCAGAATCACAACTTCAAAATAACAGATTCTATATAAACCCTTACCTCTAGACCCAACTAGCACATTCAAAACAGAATTATCACTTCTCACTCAGAACCTGAACTACAACATAAAAAATACCATAAAATCTCTTATTCCTGAGAACCCTAAAACAGCAACATTCTACACTATCCCAAAACTACATAAACTCCCCAAAATCATTTCAAAAAACACCTAACTTTTTTCATCCGACCCACATCAAATTACACAATCAAATAATGAAGAGAACATCTATGAAATTTAAAAAACCCTTAAAATCATGCCACCTGGTAGACCCATAATATCAGGCATTGGCACCCTCACAGAACTTATATCTGGGTACATAGACAATATCCTAAAACCTTTTATTGCCTGACATACCTAGTTATATTAGAGACACTACTGACTTTCTCAGCAAATTACAAAACATTAACTTAGTCCACCATGATACAATCCTAGTAACGATGGATGTTTCGTCCCTTTACACGAACATTCCACATGTTGAAGGAGTATCAGCTTGCTATGAGTTCCTTAGTAACAAAAAAATTACCTAACTACCAAATTACAGATATATGCCAATTAATAAAGTTCATCTTAACACATAATAATTTTAAATACAACAACAAACACTATTTACAGATTAGTGGCACAGCAATGGGCACAAAAATGGCACCTAGTTATGCTAATATCTTTATGCACATTCTAGAAAAGAAGATACTAGACAATTCGGAATATAAACCATCACATTACTTTAGATATATTGATGACATTTTCTTATTATGGACTCATGGATCAGAAAAATTAAAAACCTTTTTCACTTTCTGCAACAATTTCCACGATACAATTAAATTTACCATGGAGCACTCATACACATCCATCCCTTTCTTAGACGTTATGATAAAATTAAACAAACATACACTTTCTACCAGTCTATACAACAAACCCACAAACCAACATAAATTCCTGCACTTTAACAGCTGTCATCCCTTTAAATTAAAAAAAAAAAATCTATTGTATACAGCTCATTTCTTAGAACCAAACGCATATGCTCAGACCATTTAGATTTTCTATACAATATTAATAACTTAACAAAACAATTCCTAAAATGCAAATACCCAATAAAAATAATAAAAGAAGCACTAAATAAAACTATCCTGATAAATCGTAACACACTTCTCACATACAAGAAAAATAAAAACAACAATCGGATTCCCATGGTTTTTAACCACAATCAATATTCCCACACACTTATTCACAATTTAAAAAATGATTACAAGAACCTCCAATTAGACAACAAGATCAAAGACATTTTCGATAAACCACCCATAAATGCAATGAAACAATCACCTAACTTATCAGCTATCCTCACCTCTACCAAATATCTAAACAATAGAAACCAAACAGGAAATTACAAATGTAACAAACCTCGTTGCTTAGTTTGCAAACATTTAGTAATAGCTAATACATTTTACGTACCCAACACCAATATCAGGATACAGCCACCTAACCTCACCTGCGATACCCATAACGTAATCTATTATTTATTCTGCAACTTATGTCCTAATAGTGGATATATTGGTGAGTCTGGAAACAATTTTAGATTTCGTTTTAATAACCATAAACAAACAATACGTCAAAACAACCCTTATTCCCCCATAGCTAAACACTACAATCAATCAGGACACACATTAGAAAACTGCAAATGTTTATTAATAGATTCCGATTTTACTTCCACATTCACACGCAGAAAAAAAAGAAACATATTGGATTTTAAAATTAAATACACATAAATTAGGGTTGAATAGGGACTTAGGTGTTTTAAATCTTTATAAATATTTCAATAGCTAAGCAATTTCTTTAGATATAGTAAAAAAATTTTTTAAAATATTTATGACAGTTAGATTTAAGTTAGGAATATCTGAACAGTGACGTTCCATATCACGTGACGTCCACGTCTCTCGAAGGACGCTACTTGCCAACAAACAGTAATTTTAATTTATTTGTAACAAACAGTTATTTCTGATGAAAAATTGAGGACAATTTGAAATATCAAATATATATATAAATAAATAAATACTTTCATAAAATAAAACATTATAATTTTTAATTTGAAACTTTTTCTATATATAATAAAAATTCATGTATAAATTTTTTCTGTTTCCGCTTTAATATAACTTAACCTCAAATTCGAATCTCGATAAAATCGAATATATATATATATATATTTATATATGATTGAATTTGGAAAATTATTTATAAATATATATATTTTAGTATAAAAGGTAAATGAACAGGTTTCTGAATTTTTTTATTAACTTAAAAATAAGGTTTTATAAAAATAGATCTAAAATGTATATTCACTTTTACATTATTAGGTCACGGACTTACTGATGTACCTACACTCACCAATATATGGCTGTGTTTTACTTATTTTTATTAGTAATACAGAAAGATTATTTCTTCTGTTTTTGAAGAAGAAATACAAAAAAAAATCTGTTGTTCCCTTTTTTTTTTTAAGAAGATTACCATAGTTAAGTGCTAAAAGGTATTTAAAACAAAAAAAATAAGGCAATAAACTGTGACCAAAATGTTTTCTGCAATGGAATCATTCCAAAAATTTAATCCAAACAAAGGTTTTGGAAATGTAATTTTTAATTTTTTTCTTTTTTAAACTTTAAAGACAATCCATTTTCACCTCTGCGTTTGATTAGAGATATATTAGGATACAAATTTCAAAATTAATTATATATTTTTTATATGCGCCATTATGAATTAAAGGCCAACAATTTGAGAGATTACAAATGTTTCCTGAAATTGTTTATTAATAGAACTCGTTCATAATCAAATCATTCTACTGGTAACTTTGGAATACAAACAGTTTATAGTTAACAGAAATGATTAGTCTAAGCTCAATGGTTCAGTTTACTTGTCCGAGACACTCATACGATTAAATAAAAAATTCTCTATTACTCATATCGTGATTTTGATCATCACAGAGAGCAATATTATTGTAGCCTTGTGTCAGACTAAACAAAGAAAGCATAATACAATGTTTTAATGTGTTAAGAAATGAAATTAGAAATCACAAGTGTGCGGAATTAGCAGTTTGATGGTAGATTCCATTCTAAATGGGATTTACTTAACATTTATTGGTCGAAAAATCATGGCAGAAAAATGAGAAAGAACTGTGAACATTGTCAAGAAAAGGGAGGAAGAGAAAAAATCATAAGAAACACACGAAGTTATAGATAAATGTTAGAGAAATCACTTAAAGGATGAGAGAATGGAAAGAGCGGGAACAGAGAAATGAAAGAGAGTGAAAAAAAGAAATATACTGAAAAAATGAGAGAGAAAACGGAAAGAGGGTGAGCAAAAAGAAAGAGGAAGATGGAATAAAAAAATAAGAGACTTTTTTTTTGAGAGAGAAATTATCTAAAAAGAGACAAAACGGTAGGAAGAAAACAGTAAGAAGGGAGATGAAAAGAAGAAGATGAAAGGGGAAGAGAGTGGGAAAAGAGAAAACGGAAAGAGAGAGTTGGAAAAAAAGAGAGAAAAGCGTGGAGGGAAAATGGAAATTGTTAATTTGAGGATAACTGAGGAGATAGGAAAAGAAAGAAAGAAATGAAAATAGAATCGAAATGATTTCGAAGGGAAAAAGCAGAAAATAAGAAGGAGAAAAGCGTAGAGGAAAAGGAGAAAGGATGAAAGAAAACAAAACAGAAAAGACAAAAAACAAAATAGAAAAGACAAAAAAAATGAAAATGAACGGCAAAATAAAGAATTTAAAAGAGAAAGACATTAAGAAAGAGACAAGAAAAAAAAACCCCAAAAAACACAGACGACAAACAACGGGGAAAAGCAATTCCCCTACTTTAAAGAGAGGAAGATAAAAATAAAAAACAAAATTCCTTTTCAATTGATTGTAGTCTTTACATTATTAAAAAAAAATGAGGGCAGATTCATTATTAGAAATGGAAGCGATCGATTCCGAAAAGCGATGGGAGGGGAAGGACGTCGAGTTGAACGGATGACAGTCACGAACAATGCATAGCAAATGAAAAAAAAATCATTTGCAGGGACAAATATCTTAGATCTTAAAAATCGAATATTTTTTTTTAATCATAACAGACATGTAATTTAGGTTCTCTTCTGAACTCGAAATGGTCGCTACAACCTAAACTCGAAATGTTCTCTTTCAACCTAAACTCGAAATGTTCTCTTTCAACCTAAACTCGAATACTTCTTTTCAACTTAAACTCGAAATGTTCTTTTCAAACTAAACTCAAGTTGTTCTCACCAATCTAAACTCGAAATGTTCTTTTGAACTTAAACTCAAGTTGTTCTTTTCAACCTAAACTCGAATTCTTCTCTCCAACCTCAACTCGAAATGTTCTCGTGAAGCTAAACTCGAAATGTTCTCTCCAACCTATACTCGAAATGTTCTCTTCAACCTAAACTCGAATTGTTCTAAAAAGCGAATATATTTTTTAGAAATGTTAACCTATCTAAAAGGAGATATTTCTAATAAGCAGTTGATCAATGCTATAAAATATTTGTAGTAGCAACTGGAATCGGAGATGACATTTTATTGCAGAAACAGTAGAAGTCAGAGATATTGTAGAGCTGAATTACTAATGTGTATAACTGCAGCGTTGTTACAGTTTCTGATTTTAGTACTATTTGCATCGAGCTAATTTAACAAATTTTAACTTCAGAAAAAAAACGCGTTGAACGGTCATTTCTACTTTCATATTTTAACTTGGGAATAATGTTTGGTCAAATTTTAAATGGGAAATGGCAGATTTTAATTACTGACATCCGATGAGCAACAACCACATTCTAGAAAGAAATCATGTTACAAATTTATGAAGATTAATTCATCGAAACCTAACGAAAGCGTTAAACAGTTAAAATAACAAAATGGAGAGAGATTTACTTCCTGTTTATTTTTTAAAAGAAATATTTTCACTTTCAGTTATAAATATATTTAAGAACGGATCTGCCGAAGAAGGGGGGGCAGCTTTAAATGGAGGTTTTATTTGAACGAAAAGAAAGGCATCTGTCTATATTTCTGAGATGAGGTATTATGTACATTATTTACCTTATTCGGACTATTGTCCTCATCTTTGTCGCCATATTTATCAACGGCCGAAACGTTGTGATAAACATGGCGACAAAGATGAGGACAATAGTCCGAATAATCTAAATAATGAAAAGAAAGGCATTACTCTATGAGGCATCGAGGATTTGTTCGTGAAATTCAGTTAAAAAAATTATTTAACCGATTTTTTTACTTGTACGCTATTTATATTAAAGACATTATGAATTCTTTCCTAATGGCTTGGTCCCGATTTGAGACAAACACCACTAATTTTTATACAGGGTGTCCATAAAGATCGTGTGCACTTTAAAGTTATGAATTTTTAAAGTGCACACGAACTTTATGGACACCCTATACATGACGGTTGAAGTTATTCGTTATGAAAGACAAGTTATGTTTGATGCTTAGATTAGTCGGGTAAAAGGCCTAATGGCGATGATTGAGGGCTGCAATTAATTTCCCTGGGGTTGGTCTGAAATCTTTTTATTTTGTGAATGTCTATTTTACTTATTTTTCTTTTTCGATTTTCCTCGGGCAGCAACTTCTGATTGATAATTCACATAGCTAACTATTTTCTACTACATCCGCGTGCAGGGTAAGACGATAAACTACGCCGAATAGCAAGGCCTCTGATCAGGAGGCTTTGAGGAGCGTGGAACCTCCTCTTAATTGCTGGTGTTCCCAGGTCCATCCTGACCCGGGGTGGTAGCACCTGTTAGGGTCCCAGCTTTGAGCAAATAGTTAACCCCGAAACTGAGGTAAAAAGCATTATAAAAGTGTAAAAATAGGTTTTAATATCAGAAATACTTTGTAAAAAATTATTACCAGAAATAAATTTTTGAAGAAAAAAAAAATATTACCAGCAATACGTTTTTGAAAAAAATATTACCAGCAATACGTTTTTGAAAAAAATATTACCAGTTATACGTTTTTCAATAAATAATATTACCAGCTATACATTTTTGAGGAAAAAATATTAACAGAAATAGATTTTTGACAAAACAAAAATATTACCAGGAAAAAAAAAGTTGTCGACATTAAATGACCTATTGAGGTTTTGATATGCCGTAAAACAAACCAAACCAAACCAAACAACGCCATATTCCCGTCTTCATTCCATCCATTTAGCTGATTGCACGTCTCAGTTATCCTTAGGTAATTCCCCGACATGAAAAACTAGTACAAAACCCCTCCTCTCTTTTTATTCCACCTTTCAGTAAATATTCGACTGGAATTTTGTCGAAGCGATAGTTGAGAAATAGAAAAAAATATTAATGCCAGAAGTGAAACATCTAATTTCTAAATTTAGGTTTCAAATAAGAATTTGTATTAAACAGTATCACCAACCTGGCACAAGAAACTACGGATAATATATAGAAACTATGGCTTAATCAGTCAGTTGTATGCCACATATGACTGACGAGGCAGATTTTTTCCAACGGTAGGTTGCCACTTCCTTCTTTAGTAGACCAGTTGCCATCCAAGCCTATAGAACCTGGTCTGTCCCGCTATTTAATCATATCTGGGAGGGGGAAGAAGAGGATTTATACCTTTCCCAAGGGTATTAGCACATAAGTGAATGTAATATGTCCTGGGAGTGCTAAATTCTCTAAGCCCTCTTTCCTTCAATATGTTCTGTAAGTGTTAAATTCTCTAAGCCCATTTTCATCACTTCGTATCAAAAATTTCAGCTATCTCTTTTGACTCTAAGTGTCCTTTTTTGTTTCCATTTTCCTTAAAACATCTTCGTTGCTAACATGCTTCGTCCATGGCATTCTCAGCATCCTTCAGTAGAACAATATCTTTGTTGCCTCAAGTTTATCCTTTTTCATCTGGGAGGAAATTGTTCAGCATTTAATATACCGTTATATTATTCACATTATACGGACATTAAAAGTTTAAAGATTTACTATACGGTCCAGTAATTGTGAGTTCAATCCCTAACCCAGGTAGTACAGACTTATATTCAGTAGAAACGGGCCTAGCAATAACTGAGCAGCAATAAAAAGAACAAGATGAAATATCTCAGCAGAATTTACCCTCCTAAGTTAAATTAGTTCAGATTTCAGTTCGAAATTCCATGGAGATTATCTGGATTGACTGACATCTGAAGAAGATTGGATAATAACAACAAAGATGAAGACAATAGTCCGAATGTAATTGATGTAAATAATTACTATAAAACCAAGACCAGAAGTAACTGCAGAATCATTTCACGATATCTCGTATTCCAGAAGCAAAGAAATTGCCAGATTTCGTACTTAATTCGCAAAAATCGTTAAATAACATTGAAATTTGGATGTTTACTTTCAAATATCAATTGAATGATTGTACGAAAGTAAATTAATGTGTTTTGTTTATGTCGACCTAGGCCATTAGAAAGAAAAATAATGTTTGCAATGTGTTGAAATGGATATACAAGTAGTTGTAAGGCTCATTATGACATTTCAAGGAAACTGCTTCTTAAACAAATCAACATTTGGCAAAGAAAGCAAGGAATAATGTAGATGAAAACAGATTCACGGAATTTTGGCGTACTGCAATTTTTAAAAAAACGTTTACTCATTTGTTTAACTACGAATTTTCGTTCAACTGCCTACAACGGTAAAAAAAACATGGCGGCATTTCAGTTATGATGTAGGTAGTAATTCGGAATTGCTGTCATTTAAAGTTTCAGAAAATAAATATTCATTCTGTAAAAAAAACAAAAAAAACGACTTCTGTAGATATTTACAGGATACTGTCGGGACAAAAATTACACCATTTTCATGGACGGTGACATTTTATGCCATACATAGAAAATAGCAGGTTGAAAACCTCGGTACAAATTTCGATTCTTAAATTTAATTTGAATTTCTGTCAATTTAAACCAAATAAATAAAGAAAATGTTCAGACAACCGTCTACAAAAGATTTTTTTTTTCATTTCAATTACATCAGATAAACCAGGAGATAAGATATCACAGGTGTTATATTCGATACCTGAAATATGACTAATAATGAAATACAATTGATATCACATAGTAAGTCTTTTCTTTTTACTCATTACATCTGTAATTTCATATCGGTGGCATTAGGTTGAATATATATATTGGAAGTACTAGTTTTTGTAATAAACGTTAATTACAGTGAAAATTTTAGTTAGAGGCATGATTAGTACGTTTTTAATAGGATCCCCAAAACGCAATATCTACACCTTATGTAGCTCTGCGTGCAAAGACATTAAACACCGTATGAGAGAAATCAACGTTAGCTTGCGTCTGTGTGAATTATATTTCAGTTGAATGATTAATAGGTTATATCATATCACATACGCACACATACAAACAAAAAACAAAAAAAAAGAAACATATAAAACAAAAAAGTGGACATAAGAGTCAACACCCAGAGGAGACAGTCTGTTTCATGCTAAACGCAATTTTTTGGGTGTTGCCTTTAATGTCAACTTTTATATTTACATACGTTCTACTCTGATATTGAGCAATTTAGCCCGTAAATATGGCATACCATAAAACTATATTTTATCACATATATATATATATATATATATATATATATACCAGATAAAAAAATCCGTTGGTAAGTAATCCAAGTAGATCCTATTAATATAAAATATTAAAACTGATCCACAAAAGAGAGCTCAATATAATTTTTATTATAGAGCATATAAATGAATTACAATTAATGAGATCCAAACAATTTACCTAATGCAGATGATCATTTTAATGCACAAAGGTTTTGAAGTTTTATATGGCAGTTACTAAAGTAAATGTATTTGCATTGATAAGTCCACGGAAAAATATATTATATATATATATATATATATATATATATATATATATATATATATATATGAAAAATATAGTCTTAAGAAGGTGTGCTATATTTATGGGATAAAGTGCTCAATATCAGAGATAAAGCGTATGTAAATATAAAAGTGAACATTGAAGTCAACACTCAGAGGCGACAGGCTGTTTCAGGCTAGACGCAATCGGTGGCCTGACGATTGAGTCTAGTATGAAACAGACTGTCGCCTCTAAGTGTTGACTTCAATGTTCACTTTGATATATATATATATATATATATATATATATATATATGGGAGAATGCGATGGTTAAATTGTCGCCATTTTATATTTCTCGTTTCGCGCCTGCGCGTTGTTTGTTATTGTTTGTATAGGGTCAGTTAGGCACCATCTGCGAGAAAAAAGACCACCATGACACAATTCACTCCGCCATTTGGAAAAGATACGCTGCACTGCTTGGCATTCGCACCGGAATCTCCAATACAAACATTTCAGAGTGTTTGGGTGTCAATCTGAGGACAGTGTAGAGCGTTCAGAAAGAGTTGGATGAGTCTAATGGTGATTATGAAGGTGCTTGGAGTGATCACTTGTGATGGCGACGTTATGCCTCTATTTATCTTCCCACAGAGCCTCATTCAACACGGAAACCTATATCAAGTGCCTTGAGGAGGTGGTGCTGTCCTGGATCAAGTAGGTGGCTTAGTGGAAGACACTATGTCTAGTAACAGGACTGCACTATGCCACACAAACAAGAGACCCCAATCATGGCTGTCAGACAATTTCTACGGTCACATCACCCCTTACATCTGACCACCTAACTCCTCAAATTTCAACCCCCGTGATCATTAAAACTCTTGTAACATCAAAGACGAACCGAAGGAAATTATGGCAGTAATTTAAATAAGGAGACCTTCCTGAAGAGTTGCTGGAGATTCCTGCGTCTACTGGGGGCTGTGCTTGAATCCAATGACGATTTTATTGAATGAATTTACTCTTTAGTATTTCAAGATATGTAATTTTGATAAATATATCTGTTAAAATGAGATATCAGTTATTTTCATTTTTGCGCAATTTAGACGTCAATTTATCCATCGCGCCGTGTATATACCTGCATTCTTACTACGGCCAATATTCTCATAAATCTGTATAGCTATCTACATCTCTCCAAAGCAATCACTCAAGACATCAAACCATACCTACCCTCAAAAACCTCAAGAGCAATAAACCAAAATAACGGTGTTTTAACATCACCGGACGCCGAAAACCTATTCACATGTCAGCGAAACAATAGACATAATAATAAAAGAGAAGAAAGGGTCTATAAACATCCACTTTCAAAAATAAAACCAACAGTTCTCAATAAATTTCTACCAGCCTTCACCACCCAAGAATACTTTTACGATCATTTGTGAAATATGTGCCTACAAGATGTCGGTGTTGCCATGCGTTCACCTCTTGCCCCAATGCTATGAGAAGTTTACATACCAACCTTAGAAAATGTAATTTAGCAAAAAAAAAAAAAACAACCTAAAGCAAGAATTTACAGCCCTTGCGTTGGCTACATATTTATATTAGCAAGAATGAGGTCACGTATGAAAAAAAAAAAAACATAACAGAATTATCTTTTTAGACATATTGATTCGAATAATGAAAACTTTAAAACCTCTGTCTATTAAAAAACAAAGAGTTGCACCATAGAGTTCTTTGCAAAATTAATCAGAAATAAAACGAATAGTGTATAAAATATAAGCAAATAATATGTTTTAGTTTATCTATTTAGTACTTTGTAATGTTGGGTAGTGAAAGTCCGTTTCGGTTTGGTAGTGGGTAGTTTACAAATCAGACCTTGGTAGTAGTTGTCATCTTAGAAATAGATACGGCGTCAATCTGCTGTCCCTTCTTGGCTCTAAGAAAGGCGGAAAAATGTCTTAAGCAAATGACCGATTAACTTCTTCACGGGACACGTATGGCTGGTTCCTCTGGTGGTCCCATTTCCTCTTCTGCCTCAGGTTTGCTTTTTTTTCTTGCTTTTTGTCACCTCACTAGTGACCTACCAACATGAACACACATCTTCCCACCCCCAACAAACAACTAAATCCATTGCTAACTTAAATGCAACAGTGAATAGTCACAGATAAAAAATAGCTTTCATAACTAATTTAATGAATAAAGTACATTTAATATCGTGTCTATACACACAATATTTTATAACAAACTCAAAAACAAAAAACAAACTTAGATTAACATTAATTTCCCAAACCGCATGATTATGAAACACATTAAGTTAAATCGGTTCATTGTGTTGTGCGAGACAATTTCTCTTCAGACTTTGTCTTATATATCTATAAGTCTACCATTCGTCCATGCTTAGAATATTGCTGCCACATATGGTCCGGTGACCCTGCTATTTACCTTGAGCTCCTTAATAAGACCCAAAAAAGAATCAGCAATATTATTGGTCCTGATCTGGCGACTCGGCTTCAGTCACTTGCCTCTCTATGTCTTTTCTATAAATACTTTCATGGTAATTGTTCAGATGAGCGCTTCATTATGCCACCTAGGCTTTTTGAATTTAAGCGCAGTGCTAGACTGGCGTCTAGATCTCATCAATTTACAGATGAGATAGCTATCTGTAACCGTAAGTTCTATGTTGACAGTTTCTTCTCTCACATTTCTCGAATGTGGAACTCCATACTGCCTCCATGCTTTCTAGCCAACTTTAATCTGCAAAAATTTAAATGCAATGCCAATCGCTTTCTACTGTCGTCCCGATTACTCTTTTTCTCTTCCTGCTCGTTATTAATGTTTCTCTTCCTAAATTCTTCCACATCCTGTAACTGCTTGTGGTTTGCATGCTGTGATACCGATTTAAAAAAAAAAAAACAGAAAAATTAAAACGAAGAAAAATTCAAATAATAATAAGAATAATAACAATAATGTTACAGACGCCAATAAACAATTCAACAGAAAACTACTACAAAGTAAGCACAATTAGAACAATTTTTAAGAATGTATTGATCTATATAACCTATGACTCAAAAACAACAAATTATATCTATCATTTACTACAAAACAGCACCCCATCCAATATTATCACCATGAACGAGAAAAAAAAATCAAAGTATTAATATTATTTACATTTGGACTATTTTTATTGTCACAAAATTTCGGTGGTTGTACCCTACGGCCTTCTTCAGCTGCTTACCGTTCCGGGTAACCGTCAAGGAATTTTGAACTGAACCCTTTATTTAATCAAGAGTATACAGTGTACGTGTTCTGCTGTCAATGTCTAGGGATATCTCATCTTGCTCCCCACCCCGTTTTTTTACTACTACTCAGTCATTGCTCGTCTTCGCTTCCCGACAAAGGACATAGGGATTGAACTCACAATTACTATGTCAACAAATTCACGAACCAACGTTTAATCAATTAGGCTCTTATTTTTTTATTATATATATATATATAAGAAATATGTTGTAGTGGTTCCAACGAGAGAAAAGTATGTATATTAAAAAAAAGAAGAGAGGTGCCGCAAACGTTTTTTGGTTGTAATGTGGATTTATTTAAAAAAAAATATTATTTTTTTTGTTTTACATAATTTTACTGTTTTACATAATTTTACGACACGTGTTTCTGGTCTCCATTGACCGTCTTCAGGTAAAAGTGGAATTTCCACATATTATTAAAAATAATTAATTTTTCCTCATGTTCAATGTTAAATATTCCCGATATGAGACATTCTCTGTTTTTTGTTGGTAATCCGAATTTCTTTCTTGAATATATATATATAT
>CAHIKZ030001308.1:407500-425000 GCA_903632075.3 Acanthosepion pharaonis
GGGGGGACAACGATGGACGATATACAAAAAAAAAGTATGAAGAAATTTTATGATTCGTCAGTAATTAGGACACAAGTCCAAATAGAACAAAAAAAAATGATTTGAAAAATAGGGATAACATTCAGACGAATTTATCTTAAAAATCACAAGAAACGCCTCATCAAGAAATGAAACGAACGAGAAATGATGTAAGAAAAGACAAAATAAATTTAGGTAAAGAAAACTGTCCTTGAACAATTAAACGGCAAATACAAACCACAGCCGACGAATGACCGTGAACGACGGTTGCGCAGAAGACACCTCTATTGAGAAACGCAATCTCTGATAACTTATGTGTTCATAGTTAGTACAAGATTCCCAGTAGACTAATTGAAGGGATCCCTGGAAGCCCATGCCTTAAAGAAATACAAAAAATTGTTCTCACTAGTACAGCGCACACCTTACGAAGGGCTTTATTTATGTAAAATATGTCTGTGTGTTTTTTTCTTTTTTTAATTGAACAGTTAAAAATGTCATGATACCATTTCTAATCTTAGGTCACTCACAATTAAACGGAAAATACAAACCACAGCCGACGAATGACCGTGGACAACGGTTGCGCAGAAGGCACTTCTATTGAGAAACGCAATCTCTGGTAACTTAGATGTTCGACATTTTTTACCAAGTTTTCGAAGTAGTAGAAGTTTAGATAAATCGATCTAAAACAGAAACTATGATCTGAAATTGGAATCATAATCGTGATGGCACCTATACCTTGAATCTATCTTAAAAAATCAGGATATGTAATTACTAAATACTAAGCCATTCAAATACCTCGGTTTATGGATCAGTTATAACAAATCTGGTATAAAAGATAACGGTAGGTTTCGCTAGGGGCAGATTTTTTCGATGTTATAAAGTCTAAATATTAAATTGAAAACTCGAGTCATCTTCTGAAATCTCCCCGTCAGATCTTAGATCCTCATATAAGAGTCATACATCGCGTCTAACCGGTTTAGAACGGTTTCAATTACCTTTTATATAAATTGTGTCAAATCAGGTCGCTTTGGTAATAACGTTTTTGGATGTAAAGGTAATGTGGTTCTTATTTTTCTTCCTATAATTAATCAAGTGGGACTGGCACCTGTGGCTTGAACAGGCGTACTCCGGTTTGAAATATGTCTGATTGTCTATGTTTTATCTACTTTAACAGCGCTTTCCGCTTCTCTCTTTGCTTGAGGATAATGTGCACTTGATGCTATGTGTTTAAATCCATAACTGTCTTCAAAATCTTTGAAAGCGTAACTTGAGAATTGTTTCCCATTATCATTGACAAATTCAACAGCAATTCCCCAACGCGAGAAGAATTTTTTCAACTTCCCTATAACGCATTCACTTGTCATTGGATTATGCTTTGCTATTTCTATATATCTTGAGAAATAATATATTACAGCAATATATTGGTGTCCTTGTTGAGTGAAAATGTCTGTACCAATTCTTTGTCATGGACCTTGAGGAAATGGTCTTGTTAATTTTTCTTTTTTATTTGTTGGATGGTGTATGTTGCAAAACTATCATTTTTTTTATATACTCCTTCAACTCTTGAGATATTTTAGGTCACAACACCGATTCTTTGACTCCCTCACGGCATTTGTTTATATCCAAGTGACCGTTATGAAGTATCTTTAATATTTCTGGTCTGAGTTTTTCAGGTATGACAATTCTGTCCTGAAACCATAGTAAATTGTCATAAACTGATAATTCATTTCGATTTGAAAAATATGGCCTTATGTCTTCTTTTATTCTTCCCTCTTTGTGTGTCTATCTATTTAGTGTGAGATGTATTATCTCCTGTAATACAGTCTCCTGTTGAGTAGCTACTTTTATTTCATTTAATTTCTTATCCGATGCTGGTCTGGGTCTTGCCATGTATTGTTTGCATACGCCGACATCTTTACTGGTATTGATATCAATGTCGGATATAGAACTTCTTGATAGTATCTGAGGTATAACTAGTGCCTTCCTCGGAGCGTGTTCTGCTACTGGGTTATATTTTCTCAGTCTTATTAGAAGTCTTTGACATCGTAATGGGATATTGTACAGAACATGTACATTTATTAACCGTATAAGTGGTTTATTGTCCGTTAACAGTTTAAAGGATTCGAGTCCTGTAAAATTTCTGTCAAACATCTGACATGCCCATACACAGCTCACTCTTTCTCAATTTATATTTCCTCTCAGCACTATTGAGTGTGAATGAGGTAAATGCTATTATTTTCAAATTTCCATCTATTTCTTTAAATAGAACTGCTCCGACACCATTACTGCTAGCGTCAGCGCTAACGATTGTAGGTCTGGTTGGATCATGGTTGGATAGAATCGGTGCTTGTGTTAGTAATTCCTTTACTCGTTTAAAAGAATTCTCTTGTGGGTAATCCCACACAAATACAGTGTCCTTTTTCAATAATTTCGTCATTGGCTGTATTGTTTCAGACAAGTTTGGTAAGAATTTACTTAATTATCGAACCATGCCAAATATAGTGATTTTCTAAGCCCGGCTAAGATGTGGCACAAGGCCGAAATTATGGGGCACCCAGTGAGGATCGAACTCACTACTCAGTCGTAATTGATCTATCAGGACAAACTTTCTAACCATTGCATAATGCCATTGGTGCCCAATTTGATGGGATCGAATCTACTTTCCGTATATTAGACGTGGCACAAGGCCGAATGTATGGCGCACCGAGTGAGGATTGAACTCACTACTCTGGCGTAATTGTTCTCGCGAGACAAGATTGCTAACCATTACACCACCTCGAGGCGCCCCGCCATGCCAAATATACGACGTAATTCAGTTAAATTTGTAGATGCAGGCAATTCCTTTCTTTTCTTACTAGGTTGAGTTCTGTCTCCAGAAATTATGTGTCCAAAATATTTTAGTCAAGTCTTTCTGAATTCACACTTTTCTTTATTAAACTTGAGTCCGGATTTTTGTAATATTTCAAGTACAGTTCATAGTCTTTCGTCGTCTTCCTCTATAGATTTGTACATCGTAGGTAATTGTTTCGACTCCTTGAATATATTTCAATAATTCTGACAGTTTTCTTTGAAAGGTTTTTGGAGTTAATGTTATATCAAAAGGTAATCTTTTGAAGCCATATCTCCCAAAAGGATTAATGAAAGTTTATTTATTTATCGGAATTTGGCAGCATCCAATTTTAAAAAAAATTAGCTCCATTTTGTTCGGGCGAAATATCATTTAAATTTAGTAACATTTAATGTTCCCTTTTTCAAATCTACACATATTCGGACTTTTCCGTTTCTTTTTATTACGGGTACTTTAGGTTAGTTCTGTTGTCGGAGTTAGCTCCTCGTTAAACAACTAATTGATCACTACTTCAATGAAAATAAAACTATAAATACTGGGCAATTTATTTGTTCGTTATTTTTCATTTCTTCATTTCAACGGACACATTTAAAAATGTTTTCTCTCAAAGAGATCCGCGTTTTCGTCCATTATGGGAAAAACAAATTGAAACACTACATACACGTACGTACGAAAAACCAATAACAACCTCTTTACGTTCACATAAAAACACAAATGTTAATGTCTTTGTCACTTGTAAATTTGTTGTTTAATACATATATTTGTTATATATATATATATATATATATATATATATATATATATATATATATATAGTGAGCCAGACAAACCTATATAGGTTTCACCTAAACGGATCGTCAAAAAGTACTTTCCCTTACATCCGTTTATAAATATAATCGTCAGGCTTTTATCTAAAAATATTAATATCTATGTCTGGCTCACTAGCTCACTATTTTGTATCTAGGTCTGCTCTACGGTTGTATTGAGCTCTTTTGTTAGTTGTTGTTTACTCGTATCGGTTTTTTTTTTTCTTTGGGCTTCAAACCTGTATCTGTGCGATTTTTTTTCGACAGACTTTCATGTTTGTAGCTCTTTCTTTTTTAAAACCTTTTTTCCCTCGAGATTGATTTGATTATTGGCAAATCAAAAATTCGAGTTCACACAAAAACGAGTATAGTTATCTATATATATATATATATATATATATATATATATATATATATATATATATATTGTTTGTTTTCTTTACATCTTCGGTTGGATCCAACTTGAGTCTAGAATGTTCTTGTAGTTGGACCTTCTTCTAGCAGGAATAAACGCACGTGTTCCTAATTTAACAACAGGTAAAAAACTGTACTTTACACTGTAACCTTTTCAATAATTTTCCTGTCTATTCAATTCTTCATTCACCTTTGATAAAATAGGGATGGAACTCTCCTAGTTTTCATTACACAATCGGGTGAAGTGTCTTTTTTTAGAACTATTTTAACTAGGTCTCCTTTCATACAACCTCCAGCGTCAAATGAATTTCACTGTTCTATTTTGACTAAACGTTTCACTAAATACATTTTTACAAACGTTTTTTTCTAGATTTCTTTTCTCTCCCTTTACACATCTGATGACATCTATTTCCAAATAATATTTGTCCTTACCTTCTGCTGTAATTGTATTAAATTTTCTACTGCAATGAATTATTACGCCGGGACTTGTGAAGATGCCATTTACTGGTTTTAATATAGGTTTTCCTCTCAGGTTTTTGTAAGTTCAGGTTGAGATAATGTTTATATGTGCGCTTGTGTCGATTTTAAAATTGCCCTTTTGTTTTACAATTTTTTTCCTTTTTATACCACGGATCATTTAAATTTCCTTCTGTCAGCTTTCCGAGAAAATATCTCTTTTCTTCATTTACTGTCTGATCGTATTAGTTTCAGATCTGCAGCCGACAGCAAAATGATTTATTTTCTCGCATTTCTTGCACTGTTTCCCTTTCGCTAGACAGTTTTTAAAATCATTTTTTTTTAATTACCTCTACGGCAATTACTACTATTGTTGTTCTTTCCACGAGTGACAGAACTAATTCCAACTCGGAACTAATTTCAACTCGGAACTAATTTCATCTCGGAACTAATTTCAACTCGAAACTAATTTCAGCTCGGAACTAATTTCAACTCGGAACTAATTTCAGCTCGGAACTAATTTCAACTCGGAACTGATTTAAACTCGGATCTAATTTCAGCTCGGAACCAATTTCAACTCGGAACTAATTTAATCTCGGAACTAATTTCAACTCGGAACTAATTTATACTCGGAACTAATTTTAGCTCGGAACTAATTTCAGCTCGGAACTGATTTAAACTAGGAACTTATTTCAACTCGGAACTAATTTCATCTCGGAACTAATTTCAACTTGGAACTAATTTCAACTCTGAACTAATTTCATCTCGATTTAAAATCAAAGTTATCAATTTCCGTGATTTCCTAAACAAAATGCAATGAGTTGGTGTTAATTGTTAAATTTGGCATTAAAAGTCTTTAGTAAATAAGATAAGTTAGAATTTATCTTTTCTGCAACTTTCATTTATTAGTTCCGAGTTTAAACTAATTCCGAGTTGAAATTAGTTCCGAGTTGAAATTAATTCTCCACCCGCTTTCTACATGTTCTTATTAATTTTGTATTTCGTAGGTTTCTCTGGGTCGTTCGTCTCCATGTTTCTCGTAGATTTCTTCCATTTGAGATTTTATTCGCTCACTGCTCACTGACTATCTCCGTAGCCTTTTCCAGTTTCAAATCAGGGATTAATTGTAACCTTTCGGATAAGTCTTTATTCTGTAGTCCTATCGCAAGACGTTCTTTGTTTTAGTCATTTTTCGTTAGAAACTCACATGCTTCTGCTAATTCGTACAATGCGCGAATAAAAGTTTTACTGCTTCTCCTGGTAATTGAATTCGAAGATATAATGTTGCCCTTTCATGAATGATATATCTTTTGGTATGAAGGACGCATTGAATTTTTCCAAAATTGAATCGTACACATTTGCGTCTTCTGGTCAATGGCTGGAATATATTTTCGGTTTCGCTTCCCATGCAATATATTAATGTACTTATTGAGTTGTGTTATCTTCTTCCCAGAGTTTCGATGTTTCTCGAAAGCGCTGGAATCTCTTCGACCATTTCTGTGAATTTCCTTGTTCGTAAAATCAAACAGCCCTGGTGTAGTTAATTTGAACATTTTTTTTTTTTTTTTTTGGCGAATAAAAGAATTTTTTTTCGAATTGGTCCTGTTCTAGAAAATAATTTTCTTCTTTTAGAAAGAATCCCTCTCTGATACCATGTTCCATTTGGATTAGGGTGGAAAGATGTATGATACTGGCCACTGGAAAGTCGAAGTAACACAAAGACAACACGACACGTGGTAAACCTAACAAGTCATTTATTTAAATTGATCCCAGCATTACCTAGTGGGACCGGAAGTCCTTACAATCATCTTCATCATTATTAATGTTGTTATAACAGGTATTAAAGAAGACAATCTTTCATTAAACCCTACAGAATGTGCCAGAAAATCACAAAATGAAATACCAAATAAGAAAAAACACATCACTTAAACTCTTCCAGAAGTAATAACTAAATATTAGCAGCAGATAGAAATAGAAAGGAAACTAATTATATCACCGGGACCTGATCCCATGGTGGTGGTGGTGGGGGGGGGTTGTAAGGGGGATGCACTTTTAAACGCGTCTTTGTTAAAGTGGGTGTTCCAGACGTTCAAGTGAGGGTGCAGATAGATACATCCAAACAGATTGTGTCTATTGTTACTGAAGAGTCTGAAAACGAAGAAGAAGAAGATGAAGAAGAAGAAGAAGACGGAGGAGGAGGAGGAAGAAGAAGGAGACGGAAGAAGAAGAAGAAAGCTGAAGAAGAAAAAAAAGAAAGAAAACGGAGTAGGAGGAGGAGGAAGAAGGAGGAGGAGGAAGAAGAAGGAGGAGGAGGAAGAAGGATGATGAGGAACAAAAAGAAGGATGAGGAAGAAGAACGGGAAGAAGAAGAAGAACAACAACAACAACAACAAAATGGAGGATGAGAATGAAGAAGAAGAAGAAGAAGAAGAAGAAGAAGAAGAAGGATGAGGAAGAAGCACAAAATAAGGAGGAGGAGAAGGAGGAGAAGAAAAAGAACAAAGAGAAGAAAAAGAAGACGCAGGATGAAAGAAGAAGAAGAAGGAGGAGGCGGAGAAGAGGAGGCGGAGAAGAGGAGGGGGAGGCGGAGAAGAAGAAGAAGACGGAGAATGAGGAAGAAGAGGAGGATGAGGAAGAGGAAGAAGTAGGAGAGTTGGTAATGAGCACAAATTGACCTTTTACACACGCACACACACATACATACTGAAACACCTTACTTATATAAATTCTAAAATATACTAATTTATGACCTGGCTAGTGGTTGCAATAGTTGCGTATCTAAATGATGTTGAGTAGTTCAAGCGTAGGTAAAATCCAACATTTCGAATGCAGATTTTCTCGGTAGACAACTTTCCTACCTACTTCCCCCCCACATAGTCTTGTCCCATTGGCAAAGCACATAAAATCTCCTTGTCAGTGAAATCCCTTCAATTTGATTTCAGATCTCAGATATTTCTCTTAATTCTAAGTAGAAAATAATTGCAATTTATAAAGCATTTTTCTTTTATTATTATTGAGATCTCACTCGTTTAAATACAAAAACCTTCTATGTTCTGTTTACACATCGAAAGCTTCTACAAAGTGACTTTAAAATGATAATCTTAATAAATTTATATTTTCTTTCACAACGCAACGTTGCGACAATTCGTCTGTCAGTCAGTCTTTGCCTCTTGGACATGAATTCTTAATGTGCATTTTATTATCTATGCGATGCTGGTTATTGGTTATAATTTGGCATTGCAAAAGACGATGGGGGACAACAGCTGCCGTAATTAGTTGATTTTGCAGTAAGAGTAAAAGCAGTAAGCAGCAGCGACAGCAGCAGCGGCAGCAGCAGCAGCGACAGCAGCAGCAAAATAGTGGTCGTCATCATAAGAGAAATAATGGAGGTGGGGAACAAAGCGAACGACACGGCTGATACGTCACGCCAGCATTATTTAAAAATAATATGATCTCCGATAACATTAAAACAATTACAATGTTACGTAAATATTATAGTTTGTGTATGCGCATGCGCGACTGTATTAGATTCAATGATATGAATCTTCCGATCTAATTGTATTTCGAGAAACGTAAAATAAAGTATAGAACCTGCCAAGTGGAAGGATTTTGCGAGCAGAATTATGATTGCGGCTTTTATTCTTGCTATCTCGCTTTTCAAAGGTGTCCATGTTAACTTCTTAATTCGTATATAAATCTGGTTATGCGCTTACATAAATAGGTATGAGTAGTCGGTTAATCCGACTTTATATTCACAAGGGAAATACATGTAGTAAAGCAACTATCAGTCGATTGATGTATCGATCTAATTCTTTAATCATCTATCAAACAATCGATCCAGTTGTCTCTATCATTATATATAAATGTTGTATATATATATATATATATATATATATATATATATATATATATATAGGGGAGAGAAAAGAATATGAGATATAAACTTTATATCAAATTAATGTTGAGTAATTGAATGACGAAATGGAAAATTTCTGTGACGCGTTTCGACCTTCAAAAGGACTTCCTCAAATTAAATAATGTTTTATTTTATTGATGTAATCATATATATATATGCTTAGTTATTTTTACTTTACCCGTGCCGGAGGTTTTTTTTTCTTTGGACTTTGAACTTTGATTCTAGACGATTATTTCCGCCGGAAGTACATGTTCTTGGTACTTTCCTTTTTTTTTTTTTTTTTCCCACCTTGGATATTGGTTTGTTCATTTACAAGTATAGCTGCTTATATTTATAAGATTATTAGTATATATATATATCTATATATATATATATATATATATATATATATATATATATATATATAGAGAGAGAGAGAGAGATAGATAGATAGATAGATAGATAGATAGATAGATAAAGACACAGAGAGAGAGAGAACTTCACAAAGTGAGGAGAATCAGATTTTTTGCACTCCTTTTCATGTGATAAAAACTTTATATATATATATATATATATATATATATATATATATATATATATATATAGAGAGAGAGAGAGAGATCGAGAGAGAGGGGGCAACTTTAATGGCGTAATGTTAGGGCAATTTTGTCTAACTAGAACAATCAGGACTGAGTAGTGAGTTCGATCCTCACTGGGTTTATCTTACTTTATATTTTATGTCACATCAAGCTAAATTGGACAAGAATTTTATAAGCACCTCAAGGTGGTGTAATGGTTAAAGCTTGTCTCGCTCGATCATTTACGACTGAAAAAAAATTAGTTCGATCCTCACTAGGTGTAAAATACTTTCGGCCTTGTACCATATCTAATATAAATTAGAAAATAACTATATATATATATAAGAGATGCTAGAAACTTCTACAACCGCCCTCTTAAAATCTTACTCAATATCAGAATTTTTACCTTGGCTGAGAACATTTCACCTCTATCGCCATTAAATTAATTATCAGGATTCTTAAATCTACGCAAACTTAACATTGTCGTATCTTCTACATGTGTGCAGTGGATTCGAGAAAAGTATCTGTTGTAGCCTTAGAATTCGGAGAGAAATGTTGCTACCAGTGACAATATAAATGTTGTCCAATGTTTATTAGTAAAATAGAACAATTAATAATTACAAAAAAAAAAAGAAAAAAAAAGAAGACAGATAATAAGATGACCAAAGTTCATTAGTTACTAAACTAAAAATAGTATTGAATTAGTAGTATTGAGCAAGTCATTGTAATTCAAATAACATACCGGAAGTAGCAGCAGGGCACCACCGATAGTGTGATATTCAGTAAGCTTTTCTCGCAGACTAATTTTTGAATGCAGTCAGTTCGATCTTCGATTTGCGCCTCACTACACTGCCTTTATGCCAGACTATTTAATAAATAACAAGGACACCCGACGTAGAAAGATAGTAAACTTGTCCGGCAGAATATTGCGAATATAAAATTATATCACTTGATGTTTCAATACTGCGACCTAAACAAAGGATAGTATACTGTTGTGTCAAGATGAGTAGAAAGTAAAAATACTTGTTGCTGGTGTGGCTATTATTTATCCCAAGCAATAGTTATAATAGTAGTTACAACGAAGTTAGGTTGGTTGTATGACTAACATAAAGATGTATTTCGTGTATTAAAAGAAGGTGTCGAGTTGAAAATCACGATTTCGAATACGGATATTAAGAAGTGGATAACTTTCGTAACTTTGGACGCAATCTTTCACCTACAGTTTCATCTAATTTGAACTTGTTTTGTACTATTTGGTATATGGCATGACTTACATCTTACCGTGTAGTAATGTGCCTGGAAGATAGAGAAGATAAGTTAAAATTAGGGGATAGGAACAGAAAAAAGATCCCCTTACTAAATAAAACAGCAACATAGGTTGTTGGAAATGCATCGTATTTTTAAAATACGTTATATTTGATAGGAGCAATTGATAATCATAAGTCCCACAGAAAGGAGAAGGATATGATGGTTCTTTTTCACTGGCCCCGTTCCATGAAGAATGAGCAATTATCAAGAAGTCGAGATTTCCTGGTAAAAAACGAGTTTTTTCCCCTCCAAAATTCTTCAGTGAGAATTTTCGCTTAGAGCGAGAAGATGGGTTTGCAACTGCTATGAGTCTCACTCAAACTCCCCAACTATCCGTCAATGACAAGATTTATCTATTAGGGACAATAAAAGTAGCCAATACAGAGCATATGCGTTGTGTTATTTAATGTTACAAAAAGGAACCTTTGCCTAGTGAAAAAAAAGTCTGATTTGAATTTCAATAAGAGATAGAGACAGTACAATTTTGGTGCATTGACCTGAGACTAACGTAGAGACACACCCGACCAGGGTGTGGTCAAACTCCAGTTAAAGCCACATACTTAATTGCATACGATATCATCACTATGACACAGTTTGACCTAGATGTGACATGACCTCCAGGGTTCATATAAGAAAGATCCAGCAAACAATTTTCTTTCAAGACCTTTTTATATACTATCATTTCGTAAATATTTCGTAAATATTAGTAGCCTATCAAGATCACGATTTCCATAGACCATTAGAGTCGTAGGTGCATCACATATATTGCAGCCATAGCAGCAGTAACTGTGTCTAGTGTAAGATAGCCTGATGAAACACATCCCGCTTCAGGTTGCTTTTCTCTTTCATTGGTTACCATTCAGTGTTAGAGTACCTCGTCTGCCCTGTTATTTAACCCATAGTTGGGGGAGAAAGACGCATTCATATATTTCCTTAGAGTGTTTCTGCTCACCGATTCGCCGTTTCGCAACGATAGCTGTTACACTACAAGTTTACTTTTTTAAAATGTTTTTTCGCAACATAGCAATAAGAGTAATAATTAATTATAAGAGTAATAATTAATTATAAGAGTAATAATAATTTCTGATTCATACCTTTCCCGCCGATGCCTAACCTGGCAAATGGTTATAGCAGTGGAGGACCATTTGAAAACAGATAACTGTAATGTTTGAGACAAGATTGCTCAGGATTGATTCGCGGTGACGTATATTTTGTGCTTGAAAAATCAAATCAAACTAATTGAACAAATTGAAATATATTCACAATTCCGATTTCCTTTAGTTGTTCATCAAATTCTGACTGACTGTAAGGATATTTCTATCTATCGTTTTTAAAAGAAATCTTAGGGTAGCGTAGATTGTAGACACCAAGATGTTAATTTTGAATTGGCGCGCAACTCTCTCAGTTTTACCTGCTTTCTATAAGTCTTTCAGCTTTCTTTCTTACACTCTCTATTTCTCTATCTCCCCTAAATTTTCTTACTCTCACCTTTTTGCTCTCACTCTTTCTCTCTGTCAACACCGCTTTCAAATTCTTCCTCATCCTTTCTCGATGTCATTTTGCAACCTCCTCTCTTTCTCTCTCTACAGCTTGTTTTCTTTTTTTCACTTTCTCTTTCAGTTTTTTTTTCACTCTTTCTTTCATTCTTTCTCTCACAAACACCTCGCTTTCTTCTTCTTAGAAATTACAAGCTAAAACAGTCATTTTCTCTTGTTGTTTTGTGATTTAAAATCGTTTTTTGTACCTGTAATGATCTTTAATCGAATGTCGTCTCATAATTTCAATATGTAATCAATAACCAAATTAATACGAATCAGGATTGACGTAACAATAGGCAAAAGTCGATTTCATATTTGGTAAATGACGTAAAAGTCATTCATTAATTTTTTTACCCTTAACGCAGCAAAAAATGTAGCACAAAAGGCCGAGATCAAAAAATTATTTATCCGATGGGCCCGAAGACTCAAAAAAAAATTCGAATATAGACCACATCAAAAAACTGGAGTTAGTTTCCCGAGACTAAACTCTGCCTTTTGGCAGAGCCTCGAGTGGTCATTTTTGTAAAAACATAAGCCAGGTAAGTGTCATTATATTTGAAAAATGGAAAATAAAATCTTTTCCTCTGTTTCATTTTTCATCTGATTTTAACAGACAATATTTCGCTAGACCCTTTTTGTGTACCCAGTTAATGCGAGTAAATGTCGTTCTTGGCCTTTTTTCCGGCTGCTCCTTTGGTTATTGTTGTGGTAGGATCCACCTAATTTGCATAGTGGAGTACCGACCATATAAATATGGTTGGTACCGGGAAGAGAGGGAGGAATCAAGAGATTCAACCAGAGACTCTGCCCGACTGCGACTCAGTCAACACATTCTCCAGGAACGGTCTTACCAGGAATATACAAAAGACTATATGTAAATATTGTGTACACTTTCTTGTTTAAATACATTTTTGTTCTAAGTACATTTTGTGTTGCATTATTATTCCATGCATTAGTCAAGTTTCAACAGTTATGATCATACATAGTTGAATTATCAAAAATCGACTTTGTTTTTTGGTTTTTTTTTCATCTCGTTTGGATTAATTTTTTTCTTTCTCCATGAACTATTTATTTATCCTTTCCTCTTTGATAAGCCTCTTCATTTGTCTGGAGACTATTGAATACATAATGCAAAGTTAATTCTTTTTAGATTTTAAAGGGTTTAGCTAGACATCAGATTATTCTTTTTTTTTTGTATGAAATTTTGATATATAAAAGTTCCAAGTTTTTAGGTAAACCTTTTAAATTCTAGCATCATACAGATTTTTGCATATAGAATTTTATAATCAATTTATAATGAAAATGTTATGTACCTAGTGTTTTAAAAGTTCCCAAGCTAGTTATTTGATAAATATTTCTTATATGGACCTTAAACAAAATAGATAAATTTTTAATCTAGCATAAATATGGAAATTATATAATGAAAATTAAATTTATTATATTGGGTAAAGATAAACCTTTGAATGATAATAAAATCCTCATCCCCTCCATTTTTTCCCTTAAAAATCCAAATGGTGATTTTTTATTCAATAAATCCAAACAATATTTGGACGTGAACGGTTAAATTAAAATAATTTATGAATAGCAAAGATGTGGAACTAGGTTAAAAGTATGGATTAGAACAATGAGGATAACTGCTCTGTCATTGGATCATCAAAATCCATACAAAAATTATATATAAATATTGATGCTTTTTAATCAATTTTATCCTTCCGTTAAATGGCTTGGACAACTATTCGACAGTCGAGACAATAGTGTTGGCGTAATAAAAATTGATGCAATCACGGATGATGCAATATTTTTCAATAAAATAAATTTCATCATACATAAAGATAATAGATTCATATTATATACACCACGAAAAATGACCTAAAAAAAAAAAAAAGAAATCGATTACACCCTATCCACTCACTTAATGTCTAAAACTGACCTAATTTTGGAAAGAAAGGAGATCGATCTTCTGTTGTTTCAGTGAAATTTAAACAATTAACATTATGTTAACAGAATTTTGAAATAAAGGGTTGTTTCAAATTAATTATAATGCATATCAAAACGATTTATAACAAATTGATTTTTAGAATTTTGATTTGGGAAACCAATATTTCGTCTTAACATAAACTTTATAGAAAAAAATATTGCATAAAAATAGTTTAGTCTGTCTTATAACTGAATGTCAACTAACAAAACAAAAATTAATTAGGAAGATGGCGTTGTGTGTTAAGTAATTTCAACCATATATAAACTGTCCATTTTTTTATTCAAAAATTATATTTTAAGTTCTAAACTTCTCTGATCCACCATTGATAATTTGCAGGTGCAATTTTATAACTTTTATAATGTCACGTGTCAAAAATATGTTAAATTAATTTTATCTAATGAAATAAACTTTAAAAAAATGAGCTAAATTTTGGTAAAGGCAAAGAATAATCCAACTTTTTAAAATCTAAGCGATTTTTGAGGTAGAAAAAGATTGAAAACCAGTTCGTTTTTTACAAATTGACTTATTTGGGTTTTCTTTATCGTTTTATTATTGACTTCGTGAAACTATTTAATAAATTAATAAATGGCTTTTCTTATTATGGACTGTTATTAAAACAAGTTCTTTTTTCAATGATTAAAACGTGATCCATAATCGTCAATGCAAATTTTAAAATATGAAATCTAAAATATTAATCATTAACAAGCAGTATTAACCATAAAAAAATCTTAATTTCGGTTAAAATTTTTATATAAATAGTTAATCATAATTTAACGTTGAATAAATTTCTTACAAGTTCCATGACTATAACCTTGTTTTTGTTGAAAATATTGTATTTATCTAACTTGGACAAAAATTACAATATCAAAATCAAAAATTGTTTACAGGAATATTTAAAATATGTATGAGTAAATGAAAAGATTTTTTTCCTGATGGAATGTGTGTTCTAAAACGTTATATATGGGACTTATTGCGTGCTTCAATGACTACCATATTTATTACAATATTAATTTTATCTTTTAATTAATTACCAAGCTACAACAGTATTCATTGATACATCAGGACACCAAACAAAAGACAATCTCTGGCCCTCCAGGCAAATAAATTATGCATATCTATATATCATTTATATATATATCTTTAAAAATATATTTATTACTTAATATATATTCCATGGCATTTCAGGCAGGCATTTTTGTTTTGGGACATGAGTTGAAAGGATAGTTTGAACCGTGTCCCTAAGGAAGGGATATTTTCTGGTTATATTTTTAAGGAATCCTTTTATAATGAAATGAAAAGATTAAAAATCTAACATGGTTTTTTTTTTAATTTCACTATATCAGGCATTAAACACATGAAGCCATATTTTTTCTGTTTCATTTTTTCTTCATTTCTTTCTTTCTTTCTTTGTATTTATCAACCTCGCCTTGAAGGCAAGATGTGGAACAAAGCCAGTTTTTAATCCTGGGGCGATTAAACCGAGCCTATAGGAAATGGCAAAAAGCGTTGCCCGTATACCCCGTGTAAAACGGGGAGGAGGTTTAATCTATCGGGAAAAAACGAGACTTCACCTTTGGCATAACCTCATAATTGGGTTCCTATTGATATAAATGCAATTATAATCATTGACAAGAAAGGAAATGAAAAGTGCTATATTTCTTTATTTTCCCTTTTCTTTCTATAATAAAATATTTTCATATTTATCACGCATTTTTCGCTCTCATAAATCAAAAAACGGAATAGTCCATTATTTAAACATTAAAATGTAAGGCTCTTCTATATAAATAATTATTTTATCAGTTGCAAAAAAGATTTATAAAATGGTAGCATTATTTATCCAATTATCAAGTTTGACTATGAGGACATATACTCCGGAAATTATTAATGTTAACTTTTGTACTAATGAAAAGAGTGACTTGCTTGATATTTTTAAGATACATTCTCAATGTATCTGACGATAGTACAGAGCGCAGTAATAAATGAATTCAGGATTTTGTTAAGATAATAGTAATGTCTTCATATTAGTAGCATTAATGTCAATAATCGCTTATCTCACTGGTTAGCATTAATCTTTTTAAAACAGTTTTATGGTTTTATTGCTACATTATAATGATCGTCATTGTTTCTTTTGCAAAATGGACTCCCACAACATTCTATAAAAGCTTCAATGGCGGATTACTAACCTAATACTGATGTCACGCAGATTGCCGGAAGCCCTTGCTATATTTAGAAAAGAATATTCGAATGACAAAAGGAACGCTATGGAGAACCTCTTCTCCATCAAAGAATATCAAGTTTTTTAACCACAAGCTGAAGACCTTTTCAACACTTTAAGTGAGAATACAAAAAATATTTTATCGTTAAGGATTCGATAATGTTTTCAAATTAACCAATAAGTGAGTTTATCCTCACTAAGTTTTTCCATTTACGCATTTTGATTTTGCTAGATTTTTCTCATTTTCTTTTAAATGTACTTCTTCTTTTCATTGCCTTTTCTTTATTATCCTTTCTTTCATTTTCTTTCTATTTTTCTTTCTTCTTTTTCCTTCTTTATTTTTCTCTTTCGCCCTTTCTTATTTTATTCTCATTTTTGTCTTCTTTCTTTTCTTCTTTCTATCTTTCTTTCTATCTTTAATTTATTTTTTTACGCGATACCATTTTTTAAAAAGATATTTTTTCTGTTAAAAAATAATTCCAAGTTCCATCATCCAACCGTCTCATGTGTTTATTCTCTCCCAGACCCGAAACCTGTTTACCATATTGAAAGGTTCACATATTGTTCTCATGGGATGACATTAAAAGAGTTATAAAATCATATCTTATATTTTTGTTTCCAGAATTCTAAAAAATCTTGCACAAAAACAAAATTTTTCGTTTGTTTTTTCTAAAATGTCTACAGTTCTTATTTGATATATCCCGGAATTATTTTGTCGTCCGGTTTCATTCATTGTCCTTTTTAAGCCTTGAACAATTCTAGAATCTGGTTGCAGTTTTATCCCGTCTCTGGATCCCTGGATCACTCTATTTTATAAAAACTCTTTTAGTCCAATGGGGGTCATTTACTATTTTGCTATTCATTTTTATTAATTTCAAACATGTCTTGGATTCTGAGAGTTTTAATCATATTGACGTGACAGGAACCACATGTCGTGACCGCAAAATATCGATCCTTTAATTGGGGTTCGATGTGCCGGTTGCAAATGGATGTGGGAATCATCTCTTTATCGACGTTTCTCTTAAAACTATCAAGTAGAAACTTTTTATGTTTCTAAAAAAGATATTTTTTTTGTTTTATTGATGACCTGTTTCTCCCCATCTTGAGTTATTTATACAACCGACGATTTATGAGTAATGTATTCTTTTGTTTGATCCCAAAATTAAAAAATAGCTTAGTGGTTCATTCGTTAGCGTTCCGACAATGAAACCGAGTTTCAAATCTCAACATGGTCTGTATGACAAGGAAGTGATTTCTTGATAATATTTGCATTGAAAAACGAAATCCTGAATGGCATTTTGGAAAATAATGGAAAAAGGCACGATGGGTTGACCTAAGCCTTATGAGAGAATTTTAATGTTTTTTCTCTGATCTGCAACTCTCTAGAGTTTGCGCGCGAGAAATTTAATATGGTCTACAGGTTAAAGTCATGGAGAATGAAATAAT
>CAHIKZ030001308.1:430000-567500 GCA_903632075.3 Acanthosepion pharaonis
TTGATTTTTAAATTTTTTGAACATATATAAAAGAAATAGATAGATCTTATAGATAGATAGATTAATGATAAAAAATATACTTACATATTTAAATGATGGAAAGATAGATGAATGATGGAACAGATAGATAAATAGAAATAGAGATAGATTAGATGGATAATGGACTTAAATTAAAAAGATTAGTTTAGATAAATAGAAGGGAAAAGAAAAATAGATAGATAGATAGATAGATTTTAAATAATGAGATTAGAAAAATAGATAGATAATAGAACAGACTGATAGATTAGACAAACAGATAGATAAATAGATGATAGATAGATAGATAGATAAATAGATAATAGATAGATAAAAACAGATTGAGATAGATAGATAGATAGAAGGAAAAAGATTGAAGATATCTAATAGATAGATAGATAGATAATAGATAGATAGATGAATAGATAGATAGCCATTAAACAGATAAAGATAGAAGAAAATAGATAAAGATAAATCAAATAGATAGATAGATAGATAGATAGATAGAAGATATGTAGATAAATAAAACAGAATAATAGATAGATAGATTGATAAATAGATAGATAAAAATGAATAAATAATATATATAGATATTATGGAAAAATAAATATATATATAAATGTTGCTGAATATATATATAATTCTATAAATCGATAATTAATCATGCCTTTAATACAATGTTGAAAATATGATTCCGATTTTTTTTTTTTTATTTAATTCTTTTGAAAAAAAATTTCTTCATTTATCTTTCGGACTTTTTTAGCATTTGCTATAAAAAATTAAACAAAATCAAATAAATTTATTAATTTTTAAAAAAAATAAAATATTAAAATTTGAATAACATTATCTTATCAAGAGAATATTATTTATTTATAAAACTTTCATAGTGAAAAGAATTTCAAATATTTAAAATTCTTATTTTAAATAATGTTTTTTATTTTAAATATTAAATATTTTTATATTTTAAATTAAAATTAAAAAACTGAAAAGGAAATTTATTAAATTAAAAAAATCTAAATTAATAATATAGGAATCAAACATTGGATTTTTCCATTTTGAATAAGATAAATAATAAAAAGAAATTAATATTTCTTTGATAGATTTATTTCATTTTTAGCGCTAAACATATAAGAAAAATCTGAATATACCAACTTTGAAATAGTATGCAAAAAGCTAGATGTTTTTTATTTTCTGAGTTTGAACTCATTTTAATCTGATAAAACACAAATCTATAATGTCTAATAAAAAAAAATTATTTGTAGATTAAATATAATTATATTTTTATAATAAATTTTTATTAAAAATAATTTAAAAGATTTTATCATTTGAATAATCAACAAAAAAAAATTCAAAAATTAAAATACTAACATTGAATATTTAAAATTCACTTCTGTGGTTCCACCATTGTATGAACTTCTTGGAATTTCATTGACAATATTGATATATTTTATTTTAAATTAAATTCACTTATTATAAAATAAAAAAATGAAAAAAATCTATCTCTTATTTAAATTTTGGATTTGTTTTTGAAGTTAAAAAAATCTCAAAGGAAAATCTAATGCAAAATTTTTCAAATTTGAATTCTAAATTTATAATTCATATATATTTGTATTTTCTTTTTTTTTTAAGCATTTCACCCCAAGGAAGGCTGGAAGCCACTAGCACGCAAGGGGTTACAGAGTATTTGGAGCGAGAGCAAATAGGAGTGATAGAGGAAAGGATGAAGGGAAGGATAGTGGATAGATCAGGGCATCTGGAGATGACTATTGATATTACATTTGAATAGTTGGAGATTATAGCTATCAGGGAAACAGGAAAAGGGAAGAGAGTTCCACAGGCGAGAGGTGCGAGATATGAAGCTATTGGAGTAGAAGAGACGGCTACATTTAACAGTTTCAACAGTGAAAGGGTGAGAGCGGGATGCCAGCCTAGACGCTTAAATTCATGAAGTCTGGGAACCAGCGAAAGCAGCTTATCGGAGCAATTACCATGAAAGTATTTGGGAAAAAAAGACAGAGAGAGGCGACGGCACGTCTGTGAGAGAGCGACTGTAGACGAGATGCCAGATCAGGGCCAATTACATTGCATATCCGTCTCTGGATCTTATAAAGAACCTTGAGAGACAAACAGAAGGGCTCCAGACCATATATGGCAGCAATATCCATGCAAGGGCGAATGGTTGATTTGTAGATTTGAAGGATTTTCCGGGGAGAAAAATTTCCTGGCGCGGCATAAGGAGCCAACTTTCCTTGCGGTGGAAATCTACAATTTACTCAATGTATTTTTTCCATCTCAGGTCAGGGCAACTAATGTGAGACCGAGCAGCCGCCAGTTAAATGGACAGGGAAAATAGATAATTATGGTTCTCTGTGGTGATTAATTGAGAGCAGTTTTGTTTTTGAGGCGTTAAAGTTAACCAGCCAATGACGATTTCCAGTTCTTAAACTGATTGGAGGTCCTTTATCTGTGTGTACACAGTATGTGTGTGTGCCGCGATCATAATGAATTATCATATAATCATCATCACCTAGAATTTTGTTATCAAATGGGGATCCTTTCTGATGTTCTTGCACAAGCTGTCGTGCAGTTTAAAGGGTCCATATTGTGCAAGATTTTGAACGTTTGACAGTGGTGAGAAGAGTCGAAAATGACCCATATTTTTTCATTTTTTCAATTACAAAATGGTTTATATATATATATATATATATATATATATATATATATTCCGATCACAAATCGACAAAAACAGCCGTGGGGACACTGCTACTTTGTATCGTGAAAAATGTTTATTACCTTAAAAAAAACTAAACTTGTTATCATATTTCGATGGTGGAAAAAAAAACTCCAAAATGACTTTGTTGTTAAGTCTTTTGTTGAATTAACGAGTGATGCTTTAAAAAAAATGTTTTTCTATTGCCCAAGAAATGAAAAAACAAATAGAAGGAAGACAAAACACTTCAATAATACATATTGCCACTTCCAAAGGCATGGTGAGAGGAAACATAGTTGTTTTAATGTTTATGCATTTTCCACAGCCAATTCAAAATATTTATATTTTATGTCTTTAAAAACATTCAAGAACATCAAGATAAGGAATACGTTTAAAAAACTCATACCCTTGTTGTATCGGTTGAAATTTCAACTTACTGCCTAAACAGATCAATTATAAAAGTAAACGTTCAATGAAAGCGTTAATAATGCACATCAAATGGAAATATATTTGCCTGACAGTCGTGAGCAGTGAAAAAATTTTTTTAAATGAAATAAAAATCATGAATCAGACGCCATTTTGCCTGTTAAAAAATTTAGAAAATTAACAGGAGATTGTTAGGAAACTGGAAAATTTACTGACATTCATTCATAATATGCTTATATATATATTTATATAATATGAAACTTTTTTCGTAGGGGGACGCTTCTGATCGTTTAATAAATGCAATTGTCACGTTTATTATCAAATTCAAATTTAGCTGATACGATTTCCAAATTTTGAAGAAGTTTTGCATTGATAATTCTTGTTAAACGTAGAAAATTGGAAATAGTTTCTGAAAAAATTTCGAAAATACTAGACACATTTTCTTTTAATCGTAATTGGAAAGATAAATATTCACAACGAAAGAAAAAACGAAGATCGCTTCACAATATTTATCAAGAAACCTATTTTTCATATGTCTCTTTAATGTCTGCAAATGAATTATTGTTCCGTTTGAATTTCTGGGATGGTAATTTATCATTATTTAAATTATTTACTAATGCCATCAACTTCATTTAATCCAAGGTTTCAATAATTTTTCATCTGACCTTCTTCAGGTGTGACTATCAACCCTTCCAGGTTATCTTAGGAATGGATCGAACAGATATAACATATTTGATATAGAAATTAGATTTTTTCCACTCAGTGGAACTGATATCTCGATTCTTTTTTTAGTCAAATCAGTTATTCCATGTCTTATATATATTGAATATATGTATTAAATATATTTTTGGTAGAATGAGTTCAATATCAAGACACATCATACGTAGTTATATATATAAGAAATAGATATATAATAACGGAGCAGTATTAAAAAATAAATATAAGGTATATATAGAGGGACAACTGAATAATATCTTCAACAATTAGATTGAATAATATTGTTATAATTTGAAATATACTTGAGAGACTTTTCAGATCGATAGACCCATGCAGAAAATTGAAGAGCCGAATCTTGAAATGGCTTTAATAACAACAAAGACGTGGATATATGTCCGAATTTAAACAACATTAAATAAATAATGATAATTGTTCACTTCACTTTTGATGATCTGCGAGAAATACGATATGTTTTCCATAATTATAGTTGGACAATGTATCACAGGATTTATTTGCATATATATTTAATCTAGAGCTATCACTGATATTTGTAATATCCTATAATATTCTATAACACTATAAATTATTTTTATTTTTTTTCTTAGATTTCTCCCTTCATTTTCTTTGCGTTTTATTGGTGGAATGAACTGAAAATGTGACGGCGATGATTTTTATCTTAAAAAAGTAAATTCAATACAAAATTTAGGAGTTAAATATGCCGTATTTCAAAAGAAAAAAAAAAAAAAAAAAAAAAAAAGAACAATCAGCAAGACTTTTTTTCAAATTTTATCGAATGCGAAGTCCAAGTGTCTGATCTTCTAGAGGGTTACTTAAAGAGGAATATAATATGAACGCAAGAGGAATTGGTACGTAAAGATTACGAGGATATGGTGTAGGATTGACACTAGACTCCAAAGTACTTTATTTTTCATATCCTGGGAAACATAATAGCACTTTAGTCGATCTCGCAAACGAGCGGTTCTTTGAAAAAGCTTTGGGACGGAATGACATTCTTAAAAAAGTCATCACAGGATATGAAGTTGATTCAGTATATTTGGACGTAGCAGGATAGATCTTGAACATAAATATCTATGTTATGGCAAAAAAAAATGAATATTATCCATAGACGTATCGATAGGACAGTGATATTATTGAGAAAATGAAGATGTTTTTTGAAATAGTAATATCATCTACACAGCATCCGATGAATTTTTAAATAATGCTTTCTAATATAACAATGCTTCATATATATATATATGACAATAGCTGAAAATATGTCTGTTTAAATGGTTCTTCTTTCTTTGCTATAAAAAATGAGGGAAATTGATATTATTGAGAAAATGAAGATGTTTTTGAAATAGTAATATCATCAACACAGCATCCGATGAAATTTTTAAAATAAAAATTTCTAATATAACAATGCTAAAAAGTCAGCCACCATGACAATAGCTGAAAATATGTCTGTTTTGTCATGTCTTACTTCTTTGCATATAAATCTGCAATGAGGGCAGTGATATTATGAGAAAATGAAGATATTTTTGAAATAGTAATATCATCTACACAGCATCCGATGAAATTTTTAAATAATGCTTACATGTTAATATAACAATGTGTTCAAGTCAGCCACCATGACAATAGCTGAAAATATGTCTGTTTGTGTCATTTTTTTTTTGCTATAAATCTGCAATGAGGGCATTGATATTATTGAAAAAATGAAGATCTTTTTGAAATAGTAATATCATCTACACAGCATCCGATGAAATTTTTAAATAATGCTTTAAATAACACTAAGGAAAGTCAGCACATTTTGACAATAGCTGAAAATATGTCTGTTTGTGTCACGTCTTCTTCTTTCCATCTATAAATCTGAAATGAGGGCAGTGAATATTATTGAGAAAATGAAGATGTTTTTGAAATAGTAATATCATCTCAAACAGCATCCGATGAAATTTTAAATAATGCTTTCTAATATAAAAATGCTTCAAGTCAACCACCATGACAATAGCTGAAAATATGTCTGTTTTATAACAACGTCTTCTTCTTTTTTATAAATCTACAATGATAAAAACTAGTCGATGAAGATAAAGTCAAATGTCACCAAAAAGATAAAAGATTTGTCGACTCGAATTGTAAAAATTTATTTACCATTTATATATAAAGTTGAAAAACATGACATCGGGAATAAATGATTTAGAAGTAAAAACGATAAAATCTGACATTGCTAGACTGAAATTGGACAGTGACGACTGCAATAGTTTGTTATACGTTCAAGGGTAATGGAAGATGAAAACAGATAAATTGCAAATATCATAGTCGGTAATATATAATAGATAAGATTTAAAAGATCGAACGATACAAGAAAGACGAATGTAGTAAGACGCGATCAACGTTAGATGACGAACATCACTAAAGCATTCTTTTTAATAATTTAATATTTTTTCTTCAGATCTTGACTATTGCTTGTATTGTGAAAGAATCTGTAAATGAGTTGCAGAAATATATTTTGACGTTTAATAAAGTAGAAGAAATGCATTTCCATGTTATCCAAAAAAATCGTAGAATTCATAGAATTTTCGGGTTATTTTTAATCATTCACCCCAAGCAAAAGGATAATTCCTGTATATCGTGCAAATGCTACTGGGTGGAAAGAGAATGAAAAGACTTTTAGGAATACGGGGACATAGGTAATCCTAATCTAAAAGAAAACTGAATAAATATTTATCCTGTTCAAAATATATATATATGTAAACCGGATAATTAAAAAAAAAAAGAAAGATAATTAGTAAAAAAAAAATATTTTAATTTAAATAGATGTTATATTAACAGGGTTGTGTTTATTTAAGAAGGAATAGAAATTTTAATTATGAATATTAAATTTTAGAATAATATATACACCTGTTCAAAGGACTTCTTGGGTGAATCGGACGAAAGGTGAACCTATCAACTCCAATGAATCTGTTTTAAACCCCTTATTTTCTCTCTAAATTTTTTTTATACCCGAGTTATATTTTCCGATTTCTTTTTGAATTTGTAGGTCTGATGAATTGATGGTGATTACGATTCCAATGTAATAAATTTTAACCATGGAATATTAGTGTTTGAGCCTTTATATTATATTCTTGCTCTGTCCTGGACATTGAGTTCTACCTGGATTCTATCCCTCTTGAAATATTATATATATATATATATATATATATATATATATATGTATATATATATATATATATATATATATATATATATATATATATATGTATGTATACTGACCACTAATATTATCTATCTGTATATATATATATATATATATATATGATGTAATAAATATCGTATTATTTAATAAACGCTTGTTTGTTAATAAAAAATTATCTACAAGCCTGATTTTCAGATTTATTTTTCTTCTTTAACTTTTTGATCGGTAAAGATTTTACATAAATATTAACTTGTAAATCCGAGGCAAATTATCATCAGTATAATTTTAGACACACCGGTTTAATCACTTTTACCAGAGAAAATTCAATCTGGTGCAATTATTATTCAATACTGAACCAGCTCGTTAACCATCACTATACCACAAGTATCTATTATGTTAGTCCAATTTACTGGTATAGATAATTTAAAAAAAATACGTTAATAATGAAGCAAGAAAACAGTATTGTTTTCATAACAGTAATTCTAACTAGCTTGAAAAACCAATGATTTACCGAATAGCAATCGTAGCTTTTACTATTAAGTCTGAAAATCATTGGAAGCAAAGATAGATTGAATTAACTAAAATTGTAGTCATGGCGGGTTAAAAACCTTTACTTGGCAGTTTATTCATATATATATATATATATATATATATATATATATATATATATATAAATATATATATATATATATTTGTATTTATTGTTAGACGAAAGGTTTGTTTGTTAACCACTTTAAAAGCATCCTAGCGGAAGTTGTCATGTTGGCAATATACATTATCATTTATCCATATGTTTGTCTTAACGATAGGCTTTTAAAGAAACGCTAAAGCCACTAATGACAGCTTTGTTAGATTAGATATATTTATAAGTGTTTTATCGCTAGCACTAATAACAGAGTGGTTTCAGTGGCATTAGTTGTAATAGATAGTTTCAATTGCTCTACAAGCTGTTACTCCGTTAAATAGATATTCCACGCAGATACCGTGGATTTTACAATTTACTCTAGGAATATTGTGTTTTCCATATTAGAATAATAATAATAATAATAATAATAATAATAATAATAATAATAATAATAATAAGTGGGTTAAAAAGATTGTGAAGCAACAAGCTTCCAACTAATGACAACGACCTACCTACTTGAAAACAGGTTTTGAAATGCAACTTTTTAATTTTGCTTATCAGTCTCCACCCTGGAGAGAAACATACAACGCTCTCATTCAGACAAGTAGTATCACTCCTTTCAAGAGTACTGAAGCTGATTTTATTCCAGAATTGCTTTTTTTTCTAAATGATAGGTTACTATCTACAAAGATTGAACAAAAGATAGAATTTTAAAAAGCATAAAAACCTCAATATTCAACATTGTACCTAAATATTGTAGCCAGGTTTGCCTAAGAAGCCATAACGGAAGTAGTCATAAGGAAAACCGTAAAAACATTCATTTTGATGTAGTAGCAATAGTAGTAATAGTAGTAGTAATTTTGGTTTAGACATTGTGTACGCGTTGGGGAGTGGAATCATTAGTCGTAGTAGCCTTAGAACTTGTTGGTTTTAGTTAGTGTAGCCGTCTAAGCGATGGCGGTTGTAAAGGTAACAATAGTAAATAAGGATGTTGGTCGTGGTAGTAATGTCCTTTCTCATTCCCTCTTCTCATTGTTGTCAAGCTTTTCGCTTCTATAGCATAAAGTGTATGACAAGTGAGAGTGACACGGACACTTCTTTCACACAGAATCATTTCTACATCTTTGCCTTTTCTGGAGAATTTTCTTCTTTATTACTGGCAAATGCTAAAGCTACGGTCCTTTGCCTCGGTCAACCCAGGCGCAGCGTTCATTAAATTCAACTAATATAAGTGAACGAAAAATAACGAAGATGTCTTAAGGGTTAGGAACAAAAAAAAAAAAGAAAAAAAAAGAAACAATTTACCTGTCTATAAATTAATTTCTACCCTTTTGTTAGGATAACAAAGCGAGTTGTTGAATTTCATTTATTTAGTGTGTGATTTTTAAAAATTCTGAGATAATTTTCTGGTTTACGAACATAAATATAACTTTGGTTTAAGATTAATGAATTAGACATTTTATAGCTTTACTAACTCTTTATGTATTCAGCTTATGGTACAGTTTTCTTTTTAGGAAAATCCGTTATTTTACTGACTTTAGTTTAAATAAACAGAGATGTTGGTTTGGTGGCCCTTTCAAAATGGCCATGTTTGCAGACGAGTATGCGTGAATGTTCCGATTGTCTTTAAAAGAAAAGAAAATGGACAACTAGCATGAACATTGGAGTTAGGAATTAAGTAGAGTTTTTTTTTTTTTTTGAAAATACTAAATAAATATTTAAGAAATGATTTTCTGCGTCAACTGGATTACGGATCAAGGACATTTTAATATATGCAGGATCCTATAATAAGGAATTAGCTATATTTGCCGCGCTCGCAAATAAGAAAAATTATCAAAAGTGGTTGTCATCGTCAGAGTTCATTTAGGAAGCTGAGGTAAAATTAGTCTACTCCGGCGGCGATGAGGGGAGGGGATTGTTTACGTGTGCAAGTAGATCATGAGACGTTTAATAACACCGTTCAGGTATTTGTTTGTGGCTTGCCGGCAACACACACACACACAAAAAAATAAAAAAAAATTGAACTCATGTCTGGCAGTAAAACAGAAAAAAGCAATGAACTTTTGGCTTCATGACTTTCTCAAAAGTATTTGGGTGAAACTGTGATGAAATAATAGGGACACAAATAATAGGGACACAAATAATAGGGACACAAATAATAGGGACGCAAAATATAAACATGCTGCCTATTCTATACTTTCAATTGCATCGACACACGCACACACGTTTGTGTGTGTGTATGTGTTTCTTAAACGTTTGGCTGAAGGGTGATACGATTATCCGTGCAAAATGCTGTTTTTCTATATTTCCTGCCACTGGCAACTAGAACTCTTTAACCATAACATTAATAAGGAACCCAATCTCTTTAACCATAACCTTAATTCTGCGATCAGAATAGAAAAATAGAGAAAATGACATTCAAAATATTATTAATGCCATTCGAAAAAATATGGCGTTATTTTTATGCATTTTTTTATTTTTATTTTCACTTTGCTTTTTTGTGAGCAAAACTAATAGATATAAGAAAATCATAAAAAATATGCCAAGTCCAGACCCCACGTCATCGCTTGGCATATTTTTTTATAATGTTCTTTAAACTGCTGATGCAAGTTCGAGCCTATCAGCATGCATCTAGTTTTTCACATATCACGCTACTTGTGGTCAGTGTTGCTACTTGTAAAATCTGCGATATTTAAGTAGTAGTATAATTATTCACGATTTGAATACCCATCCGTGCCTCCATATTTGGGCACGGATTACGTTTTATTGACGAAAATAAAGTATATTTCTCAGTTTCTCTGTTTCGATAAAGCTATAAAGGAAGGGCGGCCGCGTATGCATTAGATGAACAGGGTGGGTTTTCTCTCGGTAGGGTAATGCAACTGAAACAGTCACTGTCAGAAGGATCAGGATCTGTAATCGCAGTGGGATCATGGTGTGAATTAAGACACATCGGTAACAAGAGAGGCCAAAATAGTGTCTGCAGGATACACACGCTGCCTCCATATGGTAGCACACATAAAAGCTCACAAACATATTACAACGTATCTAGCTAACTAGCTAGCTACCGAGATAGATAGATAGATAGATAGATAGATAGATAGATAGATAGATAGATATGAACAGACTGAAATAGATAGATAGATAGATAGATAATGAGCAGATTGAAATAGATAGATAGATATAAACAGACTGAGCTAGCTAGCTAGATAGATAGATAGATAGACAGATACGAACAGCCTTCGATAGATACAGAAAGATTTTGATAGACTGATATATATATATATATATATATATATATATATATAAGCAGAACAAATAGATAGATAGATAGATAGATAGATAGATAGATAGATAGATAGATAGATAGATAGATAGATAGATCAATCAAATAGTTGTAGCATTTTTTACTTATGTAGTAAATCGTACAAAATTTCCAAGCGAAAGTAACTAACATTTTCAGACTCTCTGGGTTTCAAAGCCAAAGGCAAAGATCTTTGTCACTAAGCAAACTCTACACTAATAGTAATATATACATCTATATATTGAGTCTGGTGTGAGTAGAAAGAGTGTATTGCACCAAACTCAAAAAGGAATCGAACCTACTTGGCTGAAAATCTTCATTCTAAAACTGACATCGGCGCAAAACAAGCAACTACTTTAGCTACAAAGTAAGAAAGAATGCAAGAAAAAAAAAAAGAAAACGTTTTATGTAGATAAAATGAAATAAGTTTTGGTCGTCCTTTTTCTTTTCTTTTTCTGCACCTAGCTAGATAACCAGATAGATAGATAGATAGATAGATAGATAGATAGATAGATATGGGTAGACTGATAGAGAAAAAGAGATATATATATGAACAGAATTAAAAGAAAGATGAAAAGTGAGTGACTTCGTAGCTTTAGTCATAATCACATCACAGTAGACATAATATCCTGCCTTGCATACTTAAATAGGTAAGTAATGTGTCGTGCCTTGCCTACATTTCTTCCTGACGAACTGTGCTTGCTTCCAGGTGTGTGCGTTCAAGCGGCCATGCCTGCATGTCCTTGTGCGTGTTTGCAGATATACGCTCACAAAATCGAACATGTAATCAGATTTCGATAAATCGATAATTCCTATTCTGGCTGATCAGTTTGTTAACAGACAGACAATGCTTTATTGAGTAAAACAAAACAAAAACACAATATGGATGAGGAACAGATAAAACACGCCTTTCTACCAAATCGAGAAATTGCAGCAGTTTAAGTGACAAAAATGTTGAGACAAATAGTAATTTGCGTCATACACTCATACTTGACTGTGTGAGTACATTCGTGTGTGTTTTTTTGTGTGTGTGTGTGTGCGTGTGTCTGTGAGAGAGAGTGGTATGTGTATGTGTGTGTGTTTGTGAGTGTGCGTGAGAGAGAGTGGTATGTGTGTGTGTGCGTGAGAGAGAGAGCGGTATGTGTATGTGTGTGTGTGAGAGTGTGGTATGTGCATGTGTGTGTGTGAGAGAGAGAGAGAGAGAGAAAGTGATATGTGTATGTATGTGTGTGTGAGAGAGAGAGTAGTATGTGTGTGTGTTTTCCGTGTGTGTGTGTGAGAGAAAGGGAGTGGTATGTGTGTGTGTGTGTGTGTGTGAGAGAGAGAGAGAGAGAGAGAGAGAGAGTGTGTATGTGTGTGTGTGTGTGTGTGTGTGTGTGTGTAAGCGATAGAAATATAAGATAAATAAAAAAAAGCTGGTTTACTGATTTAAAAGGGGCCTAAAAGAAATAAAATAAACGGAATTCTCCATCAATCAGTCGAGTATAAATGTTTATGTATCGATCTATCGATCTATCAGTATGCTTATATGCCAATGAACACAGGGATAGATATATGTGTAATTATATCGAAGAGAACCTGAAAAGCTCTCAACGTGAACAAGAGGACTTTATAAAAATAATTTCGGATCTTTGAAAATATATATATATATATATATATAAATGTTTGTGTGTGTTTGCATATATTTACATATTTGTATGTATATCCACATGTGTATAGATAAATATATATATATATATATATATATATATATATATATATATATACCTATATAGAAAGATGAGTGTTTATAAATATGCACGACGAGATTCATATATATAAATATATATAGTTATATCTATATATAAATAATATATATGTATACACAAATACATATATATATATACACACACCTGTAAATTGAGAAATGTAGATAGTCTTTTCACCTATGAAAAATTATATATATATATATATATATATATATATATATATATATATGTAGACAGATAGATAGATATAGTCACAAACATATATGTATATTTTTTCACCTATGAATTTATATTCTTTTCATATACGAATTTATAGATAATATCTACTAATTATCTCTCTATCACTCAACTCTCTCTCTGTCATTGTGTTTTTATATATATATATATATATATATATATATATATATATATATATATATATATATATATATATATATATATAAGTATAGGAAAAAGTGTAGAATAATTTCAATAACCAAAAACACTATTCTTAAAAGAGTGCTCAATACAGTCTAGACCAAATATTATTTATTGAAAAATTATAGCATAAACATGTTATAACATCATTATATGATGTATGTTATAATTTTTCAATAATTATATATATATATATATATATATATATATATATATATATATATATATATATATATATATATATATATATATATATATATATGAAGTCATATGCATGAGTATAGTTAGTTAATTTTATAAAACTATATGACATATATGTATATATTTTCAGGCACACATCTATACCCAACATGTTAAGTATAAATATGCACTAGTTGAATAATTGTTACGTTTATAATGTAATATTAAAGTTTTTTCGATAATGTGTTGTATAAATGAAGTGTCATTTAGACAGACACACGCCCATAAGGAAGCAGGATTCTGAATTATTTATCTTTTTCATGATAATCAGTAGACTTTTTTATTTATTGGCGTTTTCATTATCCATCTTTTTCTTCCCAGTCTCATAGTCATTTATATTCATAAGCACAACAGATTGAAATAATTTGGTTGGCTTGGGAGAATTGCATTATTATTATTATTATTATTATTATTATTGTCATTTTTCCTCCCTTTCAAAATTAGTTATATTCGATTTGGTGTTTGTGTGAGGAGAACGTTTTCACAGAAGAAATGCCAACAGATAATTAAGTCCTTTCACTGCATATACATAGGCTACGTATGCTGGCCTATTTCAGGTGGCGACTCGTTTATTTTATATTATGTAAATGGGTGGTGTTTCCTTACTAATGTACCTGCATATAGATGTACAACTCAGATAGATAGATAGATAGATAGATAGATAGATAGATAGATAGATAGATAGATAGATAGATATGAACAGAATGATAACCAGATAGATAGATAGATAGATAGATAGATAGATAGATAAAGGAAGATGGGTTGTATAGCTATAAAGACAGACCAACTGTGTGTTTGCGTGTTGCTCATGTCTGCATGCCAAAAAAAAAAAATAAAAAAAGAAACACTGCGACTTTAGCCATGTCCAAATGTGTATGCTTTCCATTATTCGTCTCTCTCCCTCTCTCTCTCTGTCTGTTTCCCTATTTCTCTCTTTCTCCCCTCGCTGGTTACACACACACACACACACACACACTCAATTTGAAATGCTAAGAATCGAAGATGTGGACAGACAGATTTCGAGAAAATATTTTTAGGCTAATAAATGTGAAAATTGTGATTGAAATCTCTCTCTCTCTCTCCTTTTCTTTTCTTTTATATCTGTCCTCTTCCTCTGTCTCTCTTTCTTTCTCTGCTTCTCACTGACTCTCTCTCTCTTTCTCCCTCTCTCTGTCTCTCTCTATTACACTCTCTCACTCAATCTTTCGGGTGCACACCTTCATATAAACATACATAATTAATTGATAGTCGTCCAAGCATACGGAAGAGCAATCGGTCGCTAAAATTGTACACACACACAGACACACATACAGGCGCACATACACACACACAAAAACACACACGAAAACACAGACACACGCGTGCGCACACGCATACACGCACACACTCATTCTAAACAACTGGCTATAATTTTTCCAGAGACGATGTCAGCGGGTTGCAGGTGTATATATTCCAAGAAACGTTTCTCATGATAATTACAAATACGCATTTCCAATACTACTCATCTATTTACCTATATAATTATTATATTTATATCCCACAAACTGATATCTATCTATCTATTCATCTATTCATCTTATCTATCTATCTCATCCTGTTCATATCTCTCTCTCTCTCTCTCTCTCTCTATATATATATATATATATATATATATATATATATATATATATACATATAAATGCATACATACACACACGCACACACACACACATATATATATCCCTCGTAAATATGTATATGCGTGTGTGTGAATGAGTGCATATATAGTGAAAAAATATATCAAATGTGGAGGTGTGAGGTAAAAAGAATATGGAGAAGGAGAGACGGGCATTTTCTATGGATCTAAATATTTATCAAATCCTCAACTAGAAGTAATATAATCACAATCTATACTTCTATGTACTTGGCTTCATTTTCAAAAAGAATTATTCTCTCTCTCTCTCTCTATCTATATATATCTATATATCTATCTATATATATATATATATATATATATATATATAAATATATATATATATATATATTTATATATATTTTATATATATATTTATATATATATATATATATATATATATATATATATATATATATAAACAGACAGCGACACATAAGGAGATTTATGTATATATTTACATATAATTTATATGTATGTATATATATGTACATTTACAGATATGTAAATTTTACATGTTATTATACAAATATATTTTAAAATAATGAAAAATAATATATATATATATATATATATATATATATATGCACACATATGTATGTTTATATATATATATATATATATATATATATATGGAATGTCTATATGTTTTCGATCTAAAAGATGAAAAATTAAAAAAACAGAATGGTTTACAAGGAGTAGGCGTGCAAGTAATCTATATCTAAATGCGTGTCTGAGAGTGTGTACTATATATATATATATATATATATATATATATATATATATTGTTAGTGGCTTTTCATTTGAAGCAGCTTTTATTAAAAGATCATACAAGTGCACACGCACATACACACGCGCGTATGCGTGTTGTTTGCATTAGTACTTATTCATTCCAATTGAATAATTATAGGCATCTTATTTGCATTACTATGAAAACACTCACCTACACATTTATATATATATATATATATATATATATATATATATATATATATATATATATATATATATATATATATATATATATATATATATATATATATATATACGCATTGTGACAAATTATTACTCTCTTATATATGCACGCGCACATGCACGCATACACACACACATATATTGAAGAATGAAAATGTCTGTATATATACATTGAAATTCATATAAATTCATAAAGTGTTTATTTGACACTGCCAAATTTAATTCATTATCTTGATGGGTTTTTATATTTTCAGAAGACTCTCTAGCGCCAATGTGTCGGATGGTAAGAAGTGACATGGCTGCCTGTCACGAAATCCTGCTTTTGCATTCCGGTCTGAGGGCAGCTTTTGATGTCGAAAGAACTAGGAACGGAAAGAAGAAGAAGAAGAAGAAGAAGAAGAAGAAGAAGAAGAAGAAGAAGAAGAAGAAGAAGAAGAAATGAGAAAAACCTTCAAAGAATTCCTTAAAAAATCAACCGAAAATCCTACTCACCCGATCGAATATTGTCAGTGAATTTTTGTCCAAACCTGTAATGATGACCATGCTGACAGTAGCAGCAGTGACAATAATGTTAAGTGACGATGATTTTACTGAAGATGATAATGAATTTAGTGATGACGACGACGGCGGCGGCGGCTGCGGTGGAGGTGGTGGTAGTGACGACCATGTAAATAATGATGATGACGTTAATAATGATGATGATGATAACGATGATGGTGGTGGTGCTGTTGCTCAAAACCAATGTGTGTAAGGCTAGTATAAATTATGTATGTTTTGTTTTTTTTTATTTATCTTTTATCTGTATGCGTGTGCGTTTGTGTGTATGTAAGCGTGCCTCAGCCCAGGAGACGCAGGGGTGTCGATTTTGATAATATGGTCAGGTAAAGAAGACGGACATTTTCGATGGCGGCAGTGAAGGTGGGATCGTCTTTTTTTTTCTTATTTTTTTTTTATCAATCGCGATTCAATTTTCGACTCCCTTTTTTTTTGTTGTTATTGTTGTTGTTAAAGGTAAGAGAAAAAGAAAAGGATATCGAAGAGGAAGGGTAAGCAATCAGTTGTTTTTTTTTTTTTTTTTTTTTTTTTTTTTTTTTAGGGAATAAAGAAGGCCAGGGAGCGTAAATATTTAGACAAATGAGACAAACGAAAAAAAAAAAAAGCTCTCAAATGATGAGAGTCTCTCTCTCTATATATCTCGTTTTCTCTTTCCTGTTCTCCTATTCAGATTGCTACATGGTAAACTCCCTCATCAACAATCCGACTGTTTTTTCTCTATATCTCTTCCTAGCAGAGTGTTACTTGCATCTTTGGAAAAACCAATTTCTTGTTGATATAAAAAAATTTTCCGTGTTTTTATTTTAAACTATTTCTTCCTCGGCATTTCCACATAGCCTTTTTAGTGACGATTCGACTTTTAAATTCTTTCTTTTTTTTGGGATCGTTTTATTTTTTAAATTTTTTTTTTTTTTTGTTGCTCTTTTATTTATTTTTTTAATCCGTTTTTCTCTCGCTTTGAAAAATGCAATTAACTTTTTTGCATTTCTTTCGTTTTTCTTTTGTCTTTTTTTTTTTTATCAATCCCCACCGATTACATCGTCAATTTATCGATCCATTTTAAATTCAACGTGATTCTCCCCCCCGCCTATTTTCGTGTCCAAATAAAATCTGCTGCCGCTATTTCTTTTTTTCAAGACTTTCTTCCATCTAGGTGGATCCGTTTTTTAAACTTTTCGCAATTCTTTTCGTTTGCAATTTAAAATCCTTTGATTATACGTCTTTCAAATGTGTCTTAATTACACCGACCAGCCAACCGTGTCTCCGACCATCCGTTTATCTGTGAATATACAATTTTCTCTCGCGCGTCCCTCTCCCTTTCTCTCTCTCTCTCTCTCTCTCTCTCTAGTCTCTCTCTCTCTACTCTCTCTCTCATTCGGTATATTTCGGTTTGAAATTTTGTCCGTCTATTTCTGAATAGTATTTCCTGGAGTTGCCACTCACTGCTAAGCCTTACATTTTCCCAGTAGCTGCTTTTTAGGATTTTCCTGTTGCATGAAACATGATTTATAACTTTTTTTTCTTGTCTATAACCGTAGATACGTATATACATACATACATATGTATATATATATATATATATATATATATATATAAATTTAAGTATACGTATATATATATATATATATATATATATATATTTATTTAAGTGAGACTAGATATATAAATGAGTGTTTGTATGTGTGTGCATGTGTATGTGTGTGTGAGTTTTCTACCTTTTATCGAAATGTTTTAGTTGAGTTACCTGTCCACTGTAAGCTCTCCAAATACCGCTTCAACCGAGTGTTGCTAGAATCTCCTCCGGTAGCGTCAATTACAGTGGTAGTAGTAGTGGTGATAAGACTAACAGCAACAGTATATGTAGCGGCTGTAGTAGAAACCCCACTAATAGTATTATTAGTAGTAGGTGGTACTGAAAAAGGGAGTAGTAGTAGTGGTGGTAGTGGTAGTGGTGGTAGTAGTAGTAGTAGTAAGAATCATAATTACAGTCGTAAAGACGTAGTGGAGGATTTAGCAATAGTCAGAGGATAGCAGTAGTAGTAGTAGTAGCAATCATAGCGCTAATAGTGTCTGGTGCTTGCACCAACGACATTAACCAGTTCTTTCTTGGATAAAATATTTATTCTTCGCGCGCGTGCGTGTGTGTGTGTGTGTGTGTGTGTGTGTGTGTGTGTGTGTGTGTGTGTGTGTGTGTGTGTGTGCCACGGTAATGGAGGCGAAAGAGCCAAGCGCTGATGAAGAAATGTAGAAGAGAAAGACAGTCGATGAATTCAGGATGAAAAAAGATGAAGCAGAAGAAAGAAAGAAAGAAAGAAAGAAAGAAAGAAAGAAAGAAAGAAAGAAAGAAAGCAGGAAAGGAAGGAAGGAAGGAAGGAAGGAAGGAGACAGGAAAGAAGGAAAGAAAGAAAGAAAGAAAGAAAGAAAGAAAGAAAGAAAGAAAGGAAGGAAGGAAGAAAGAAAGCAGAAAAGAAAAAAGAAAAGAAAAGAAAGAAAGAAAGAAAGAAAGAAAGAAAGAAAGAAAGAAAGAAAGAAAGAAAGAGCGAATAGAAGGCCAATCAGTTGTGAAGGAGGGGAGGTAAAGACATTAATACTATAAAGGGGGGAGTGTTTTTAATGACAAGGGGAATGTACGCGAGAAGTACGGAAAGGTGTGAAACTGAAGAGAACAAGGAATAAGCCTTCATGGAAAAAAAATAAAGAACGTATGACAATATTAGAAACAAAAGAAAGAAGCTAAAGAGAGAAATATTCGTAAAAGAGAGAGAGAGAGAGAGAGAGAGAGAGAGTTAAGTTTAAGAAAAAAAGTTAAAAGAAAAGAACGCAAAAAAAAAAAGATAGAATGATATGACAAGCATGAATGAAAGGAACCTGGGAGACAGGTTCGAAAAGCAGAATGTAGGGCCGGAATTATTTTGTGAGGGGATAATACGGATGAAGAGAATAAAGGAAAGGCCAATTTGAATTGTCGTTATGGAGCCGATAACACTGACATCGGCAAATCTATGAGGGCCATTGTCACGGATGTCACTGAAGTGATACTAGTAACACTAATCTAGACATTAATGGCAATCATAATGGTAATGCACGCTACAATATTGCCATATCATCATTATCAGCATTATCAGCATTATTTTTATTTGTTACTGTTGTTATTGGTGCTTCACTGCGACTATTGTCATCATCATCTCAATCCATTTAATAATTACAATAAATAATAATAATAATAATAGTCATCGCCAGTTATTATGGTTATTGGAAAATTTATCATTATCATTTTCATCGATGACTATGATCGCTATCAATAAAATCACCAGAGAGATCGGCTCTATATTTTCTGTGGCTAATATCGATAAAGGATCGATAAAATAATCGCCCTCTTCCCCCACATCATCATCATCGTAATCATCATCATCGTAATCATCATCCCGTTTAGACTACTATCCCCATGATTTTAGTCAAGATCATTTTTCGAGACGGCAACGACAATCCATCGCCCTCGCTTTATTCCAATAATCAGCACCAAGCCACGGGCATCATCATCATCATCATCATCATCATCATCATCATCATCATCATCATCATCGTCGTCGTCGTCGTCGTCGTTGTGGTTCTATGGCATTTCTAATGATATCATTACTACTACTACTACTACTACTGCTTGCTACGCCGCTGCTGTTGCTGCAACCGTTACTGTTGTTCTTGTAGTAATTTCTGCTGCTGTTAGTATTATCTATCTGTCGCCGTCGTCATTGTTGTCGTCATAGTATTGCTAGCATTCACATTAGAAAGGCATATATCAATAAATAGAGTAGTAGTAATAGTAGTAAATTTATAGACTACGACGACAGCTGTGAGGAAGCGGCTTGAAATGAGGAGCATGGCATCTGGGGTTTCTCTACAGAGAAAAAGAAACAGAGAAAATGAAAGACTTTGATTCCGAATGGCGTGTATCGAATGGAAAGTAGCAAAGATAGGGCGTCATGTCGGCAACAGATGAGAGGCCATCACAGAGAGAGAGAGAGAGAGAGAGAGAGAAAGAGAGAGAGAGAGAGAGAGAGGTGAAAGACGGATAGGAGAAAGATAGGAGAAGAAAAAAAGAAGGAAGAACGAGAGAGAAATAAAATGAAAAAAAAAATGGAAACGGAAAAAATGAATAAAAAGAAAGGAAGAAATGAGTGTGAAAAGAAAATGGGAGAGAAGAGAAAAGAAAAGAGAATGATAGTAAAGGAATGAGAGAAAATAAAGAGAGGAAAGAGGAAGAAAGAAGATTGAGAATGGAAAAAGGAGAGTGAAATGAAAAAAAAAAGAGAAAAAGATGGAAATATGAAAGTGAAAGGGAGGGGGGTGAATCTGATAGAGAGAGAAAGGGTATTACAAAGTGGGTGGAATAAGATACAGAGAAAAATAAAGTTGTTGAAAAGCGGCTGATGGAAAATGCGATCGTAAATGGCATGCATAGAGCTACTGGGGTATCGTAACAGCAATGCAATCGGACAAAATGTTTGATGCCGTCGTTGAAACCAATCTTGCAGCAGAAGCAAAGATCGCGTAAAGAATTGTCAAAAAGCCTGGGTCTTTTCTAAATCAAGTTGACAACAAAAAATGGTGCGTCAAAAAAAATTACATTGCAGCCATCTTTCAAATGAAGTGGCCCGGCTTGCCTTGAAAATCAGTATTCGAAATTCAGATTTTAATAATGATGCGAACACTGACCACTGGCATCATCTGAACGTTGAATGGACGAGTCGTAATAATTGATTGGGTACTGAATCTGAGAATTCGAATTTCAAATTACATTTGGATTCGATTTGAAATCAGTTGAATTCAAAGATGCAAATTATTAAGAAAACAGGAAACAAAACAAAATCAAAAATTTACCGATTGATTTCTTCGATTTATTATTTATTTTTTTAAATTTTTTATAGTCTTGAATCAAGAGAAATCTTATTTTACAGAAGACTGCTAAGAATTCCTTAGAGAGAACATGTGATTAATGTGGAAGTTTTCAGCAAAATGGAGACAGAATGGAGGCACATAATTAGGATAAAAAAGAGTCAATTCAATTTTCTAGAGTGCATAATGAGGAAAGAAGGCTTGGAGAATATGACACTCACATGACACACTGAAGACGGGTCGGACAGTGGAAAACAGCTTGGGTAAAAGGATGGCAGAACAGAGTGTTAGAGAGGTAACGAAAAGACAAATCTTTCCCAGATCTATAAATGATATGGAAGTTGGGGAGAGCTATGATCGCTCGCGTCGCGAAGGAAACGGTTCAAAGAAGATGACTGAAAAGTTCGCAGCGTTCCACTCCAATTCCCAAACTCTGAACAAATGACCAAACATCAGTTATTTCTGTTTGAAGAGCTTCTTAGACTGGCGCGCGTAAATACATACACACACGTGCCCGCACACATGCACACATGCTACATACTGAAAATAATGTTTATAAACATTACATATGCATTGTTCATATCTGTCTCTATGAGCAATTCAACGAGGTGTAATGGTTAGCAAGCCAATCTCACTAGATCAGTTATTGAATACTGAGTCCGATATTCACGCGGTGCCCATACTTTTGGCCTTGTGCCACATCTAAGCTATCACATTCCTGAAGTGGAAAGACTATATTGAATCCATTGTTAGATCAGCTGCTAGGAAAGTTGGTTCACTCTGTCGTGAGAGACATTTTTTTCTCTCCAGAATCTATCTTACATATTTATAAGTCTACCATTCGTCCATGCTTAGAATATGGCTGCCAGATATATGGTCTGGTGACCTTGCTATTTACTTTGAGCTTTTTGATAAAATCCACAGAAGAATCAGCCATATTATTGGTCCTGATCTGGCGGCTCGGCTTCAGTCATTTTCCTGTCGCCGTAAGGTTGCCTCTCTATGCCTTTTCTATAAATGCTTTCATGGTAATTTTTCGGATGTCGTCTTCGCTATTGTATCTAGACTTTTTTTTAAAAATTTAAGTGCAATACCAGATTGTCGTCAAGATCACACCATTTTACAGTTGAGCTGGCTAGATTTAATCGTAAATCCTAATCTAACAGTTTATTTTCTCGCACTGTGGAAGTTCCAGCTCAATGCTTTCCAGCCAACTTTAATCTGCAGATATTTAAATGCAATCGCTATCCACTGTGCTCCCGATTGCTCTTTCCCTTTCCCTTGTGTCTTAGTGGCTTTACTGTCTTGTGTGGGGTAATGCCGATTAAAAAAAACTGTCTCTGTTAGATCATGTCCATCCTTCTCTGTGTGTGCTTGTGTTTCTGTATTCAAAAGGACCAGAAGAGGAACTATATATAGAGGAGTTATATATTATGAATAAGAGCGAGGGAAAAAGACTAGGATAATTTTTAATACCAATGTGCACCAATACAAGGCCCAATAGCCATTCAAAGTAGAGCGTTACAGGATGAGGTGTGTAATAAGAACGTAAGTGGAAGGAGTAGGATAGTCCTGGCTATGACGATAAACTACATCCGGCAGCAATCTTTGATCGGGAGATTGGAGCTTTTAAGGAGCCTGGAACAACCTCTTAATTGCTGTTGTTCCCAGGTCCACTCTCACCCAGAGTGGTAGTTAGGGCCCCAGCTATAGGCAAATAACGAACTCCCAGACAAAACTCAAAACACTAGGAAAGTATAAAAATACATTTTTATAGTAAAAAATACCATCAGTATGTTTTTATAGAAAAAAAATTACCAACAATACATTTTAATAGTAAAATTACCAACAAAAATTTTTATGTCAAAAATGACTATATTTTATAGCAAAATTCAAGACATCGCATACATTGTCAAAAATGAATCTTATTTCTTGGCAGAAGAAAAACATTTCAACTCCTCGTTTGATTTTGTAAGATTATTTGGTAAAAGAATTGCAGCAAAGTAATTATAATTTGATCCTGAAATAATGTTTGAAAGTTCCTATTTAGATTTCGGCATTAAATGACCCATATAGGTGTTGACACGTCAACCAATAGGAAGTACAAAATGAATATTATGAGGATATAAAACGATTGATCCTAGAATGAAGAAAAGATTTTAGTATTCGGCGAAGTATCGATGGGGGGGTATTTCTGGTTCTTGGGAAGAAGCTATCTAAGTGAAACATCCTTTTTACCAATGCCATACGGGAGAAATGAGGGTGATTCAACCAAGTGGACATATCAGGCCGGTAAATGTTGTTTAATACTGTTTATTATAAACAGAGCATTTACTTAAATATTTGTATCTATAAAGAGAATTTATAAACATAAAAATGTCTTAAAATAATTGTCGGACTTTCTCCATTTCATAATGTGTGACGTCATTTGTTTACATTTGGATACGCATCGAGCAAATATGAACGTAGGTGAGAAAATCATGGAAGATTGAAGTTTAAATACAGTAAATTCGACCTTGCTTAAATTGCTTGATTAAATTTAAATACAGTAAATTCGACCTTGCTAACCGAACGCTCCTCTGTGGCCAAATCGGTTAAAGGCATGTCAAGCTAAATGACGGTTCCGTATAGGATACAGGTTCGAATCCTGTGACAATTTCTCGGACATTCAGGTCGGTAAATGTTGTTTAATACTGTTTATTATAAACAGAGAATTTACTTAAATATTTGTATATATAAAAAGAATTTATAAACATAAAGAATGTCTTAAAACACTAAAGAATGCAGATCATGTAAACATTACCTGTGAAAATAGCGTTAGACTAGCATAAAGATTTGGAACATTGCGTCAGTAAGAAGTGGTCGAAGAGTGGAAAAATAAGTCATCCTCTCTAAGATCCTGTAAACGATTTTGAACTTTGCCAAAGCTGGAAAGGGAAAATTGGTAGGCTTCAGCACAGATATGGCAGCAATATTTTTGGCCTAATCGAATTCTTGTAAAGATAAGGCGTAGCAGAATCGGTACAGCATTTTTAGCGATGTTTCGTATATACAAGTTCTACTTGAGCTGTACAGCGAACTTGAGCCCAACTAAACGCTCAAAGCAAAGAGACTCATTGGGAGGTCAACCGTTGATTGTGACAGAAAAAAGTGATGAAAAATGATGTTCGATTGGTGTCAGTTATTGAAAATTACAAACCAGTTTTTCTACCATTGAACGGTTAGAGCTAATTCCAAGGATACCATAACATACTGACTGGTGCAGTATTAGAGATAGATAGGCACATAGAGAAACATGTAAGGAATGTGATAGATAGATAGATAGATAGATAGATAGATAGATAGATAGATAGATAGATGCAGACAGAATATGATAGATAAAGAGATAGATAGATGCGAACAGAATGTGATAAATAGAAATGAACATATGAGAGATAGATAGATAGATGGATAGATAGATAGATAGATGTGAACAGAATATGATAGATAGATGGATATAAAGGAACAGATTATGAAAGATATATAGCTAGATAGATAGACTGAATGCATTTCCGAGGATGCTTGAAAGACTAGCTAATCCTTGCTGAAAAAAAAGACAGGTCCAGAGACATTTGTTTGTCTTCAACAGCCACAGAAGCAACCTGTGATTTATGCTCAACATTACCTTAGAGTTTCTGGGAAATAACGCATAATCTGGCGTGATCAACTGTTTGAAAAAAAAAAGTGTACGCTCATACACTCGATGTCTTTCGAAGAACTTCCAGCTACACAATAACACTCAAAAGATTTGGAAAAATCGGTTCTAGGGTTTTCAGTTATGCAGGGATCACCTACACCAACTGATATTATCGAGTCGTCTCATTAAGAAATCGAACAGGGTAAAATTCATGGTCGAATTGCTAACGTTCTTACTGTTTTGCAACGTGCCCAAAACAGACAGACAAACAGATAGAAAGATAGATAGATAGATAACAGTTTGGAATAGATAGATAAATATGAACAGGATGAGATAGATAGATAGATTAGTGTTATGGTAATTTCCCCATGCATGTATGGACTCTCCTAACTATAAATAGGAGCAGGTACTGCCTTTTAGAGGAGTGTATTTTCCAGCAGTCAACTCTGATAGTCGAGCCGGATATTTTTTCTGTAACACACTCGTTTGTATATGTTTGTATTACTGTTTCTGTTAATATATTTGTTTAACTCAATTCCTCTCTTGTGTCTTTATTTCTGGTCCTAACAAGGCCACAACAATTAGATTACTTGGCCATGTAAAAATATTGCGATACTCATAAACATATTTTCTGACGATAAAATTTTAAAACAGAAACTGTTAAAAGAACAACCACAATTTTCTCTTGAGAATCAACCAAAAATTATTATTAATGATTTATTATTATTATTATTATTGATTTGAGATCCTTACTGATTGTTAGATGTTTCGGCCTGGTAATGAAGGTCATATCTCAACTCCAAATTGCAACCTCTCTACGGAAGACAGTCTTTGGGTAACAGTGCTTCTACCTAAGCACTCCAAATGATGCTAGGTGTCTCCAAGGTGTTTTGCCAGGGAATACGATTCCTGGAAATAATCCCAAGTATCCCAGTCACAAAAGAGACCACTTGTACTAGATACATTTTGGACAACTTTAAATTGCTAATTCTTGGTATTTCTTTATTTTCGTGAGCTCAGTCTTCAGGTTGTTCTTATCCCAAGGCACTGAAATGTTTTTTCAGGATCCATCAATGGCTGCTCTTGTGCACAATTGAGATATCAGGGCGATTGTTCTCCAAGTGCCTGTCAGTTAAATCACTCGGCTACTGATACTATTTCGCTCAAGGCCACACTGCCTGTATATATCCCAGTGTATTCCGTACATTTCTTTTTCATAATGTTGCTTGCATTGTTTTTGTTTTATTATTAAGATTAATATTTCAGAGAGCACAACACCAACAAAGTGACATACCCAACTGGTTAAAGTCAGATAACTGACAAATTAATCTATCGTATTGAGTGGGATATATTTACTTTCGAGCCAATCACAATTCACCGAGACAAAAGAATGTACAAGCTAACATCTCCAGAGTCAAAAACCGAAATCATGTGAGCCATGGTTACAGAGATAAAGCCCTTCGTAAAGTGTGAGCTGTACTTGTGAGTACAAAGTTTTGTATTTCTTTAAGACATGGGCTACCAGGAATCCCTTTATTGAGTCTGTCAGACCCTTTTCCAATCAATCCGAATGCTCCAACTACAACTGGAAGTACTGATGTACTCATGTTCCACACCTTTTAGATTTCCACTTCAAGATACTTTTACTTTGATAGCTTTGCGAAGATCTTCAAATATACATTAGAATCTGCAGGGACTGCCATGTCAATAAGAAAACACATTCTCTGTTTTTGTGGTCTCTGATCACGATGTTTGGGTGATTAGCCTTGATTGCTCTGTCTGTGTGTATTGTAAAGTTATTTCAAACATAATCCAACGAAATGTCAGTGTTAACCATCTACTTTCTCTCATTGGGTGCACCTTTCTGATTGTGAGACACGAAAGGAGCACATTTAAAATCAATAATTATTTGTAAAAATGTTTTTCGGAGTAACATTTATCCCTCATGCTTTAAACATATTATGTGGATATCTAAACTCAAGCAAATCCCTAGAAAACCTGACTATTGATCATTAATCCGTAAGTAAATAAATCGGATTTTATACACCACTCATATATATATATATATATATATATATATATATATGTATGTATTTGATATCCCAGATAAGTATCCTTGCATATTCTCAGATATATTGTACATATACGGCAATCTCCTATAATTTCCGAGTAAAGCATACGGTTGAGTAATTTATAATTCCATGTAATATAAAAAAAGGTCATATAAAAAGCAGTTATATTAATACACACACATGCAAACACACACAAACATGTTCTCAGACACACACACATATATATATGATAAAATATACTTTTAAGGTATGCTATATTTTTGGGTTAAAGTGTTTAATATCAGGCATAGAGCGTATGTAAATATGAATGTAAAATAATATATAAAATATATAAAATATAATATAATATATAAAATATCCATATATATATATATATAAGATATATAAAATAATATATAAAATACATTTAAAATATTTAAAATATAAAATAATATATAATATATATATATGATATATATGTATAATATATATATATATATATATATATATATATATATATATAATATGTAAAATATAAAATAATATATATAATATATATTAATATATATATAATAATATATAAAATATATATAAAATATGAAAAAAAATATAAAATGATATATAAAATATATATAATGTATATAATATATTTATAATAATATATAAAATATATATAAAATATGTAAAATATAAATATAAAGTGGTTTGACGATTATAATTAAGCATGAAACAGGTTGTCGCTTTTTGGGTGTTGAATTCAACGTCTACTTTTATATATATATATATATATATATATATATATATATATATATATATATATATTTATATATATATATATATATATATGCGCAGTTGAACAAGAGACCAACAAAACTCTTTGTAACACCAAAGATGACCTGAAGGTAAGGATTATGGCAGTATTCACCAACAACTTAAACAAGGAGTTCGTCCAGAAGAGTTTCAGGAGATTCCGAAGTCGTCTGGAGGCCGTGGTTGAAACCAATGGTGATTTTATTGAATAAATCTACTCTTTAGTATTTCAATATATTTTTGTGTAATTTTGTCACATATATTTGTTAAAATGTGATGTCAGTGTTATTTTAATTTTTGTGTAATGTAGACGACAATTTATCCACCACACCCTGCATATATATATATATATAGTTAAACTTAGAGAGCCAGACAAACCTACCAAGGTTTCATCTAAGCGGATCGTCAGGGAAGGTTGGCTTTCCTGAAGGATCCGCTTAGGTGAAACCTTGGTAGGTTTGTCTGGCTCTCTAGGTTTATCTAGGTCTGCTCTACTTACCGTATTGAGCACTTTATTTAGTTGTTTTGCTTATTCGTATCGGTTTTTTTTCCGGACGAGTATAATTTCTTAGACTAATAAGATTACTACTAGTATATATATATATATATATATATATATATATGATTTCTAAAGTCTACACATATCAATTGCTTTGTTCTTACATTGAACTCCCTTTGGATTTATATCCTCTTTGGAATTATCTATATCAAATAAATATATATCAAATAATATATATATATATGACTATATTTCTGAGATGAGGTATTATGTACACTATTTACATTAATCGAACTATTGTCCTCATCTTTGTTGTCATATTTATCACAAGGTTTCGGCCGTTGTACGCTACGGCCTTCTTCAGTGGTTGGAATGTCGAACTGAACCCTTTATTTCGCTCGCTTAAGGACACATGAACAAGTGGATAAAGGCGTTGGTTAGATCCAGTGACAGGACCCAAAGAGTTGTGAGTTCAATACCTGGTTAAGGCAGTGGAGAACTTGGAGAGGTGAAGGAGATAACTGATAACTGACATTCATTAGACATCGCACATGGAACTAGAACTTCAGACTTATGCTCTTCTACCCCAGCGATAAATGTGATAAATATGGCAACAAAGATGAGAACAATAGTCCGAATAATGTAAATAGTGAATATTATCTCTCTCTCTGTATCTCTCTCTGCCTCTGTCGCTGTCTGTCTGTCTCTCTCTATATATATATATATATATATATATATATATATATATATATATATATATATATATATATATATAAGTGAACATTGAAGTCAACACTAAAGGGACGATAGGCTTTTCATTCTAGACGTAATCGTCAGGCCATTTACACGCTCTGTATCTCTGATATTGAGCACTTTATCTCATAAATATAGCACACTTTAAGAGTATATTTTTCACACACACACACGCACACACACACACACATATATATATATAATCATAATATAATAATATATATATATGATCAAATAGGTTGTAGTATATATAATATATTGTAATATATATATTATCAAATAGTTTGTACTATATATAATATATTGTATATATATATATATATATATATATATATATATATATATATATATATATATATAACCAAATAGGTGTGTGTCTTTCTTTTTTATTTGCCACTGAATTTACGTTAATAAATGACAATGTAAGATAATCATGACTTTGAAAGAAAGGTTTTGTTTGCTACACCAACAGTAATATACGGGGAGGTATAGATTTTAACAAAATTTACATTTTCAGAAATACACACCACATATTGAATCATGTTTTAATTATAGAATATGCACCTGAAGTACCTGAATTAGTGTTTTCAAAATTCCCTTCGAAAAAAAAAACTGGTTTTCCACTGCGTCTTCTTTTCTTCTTTTCTTCTTTTTTTCTTTCTTAGTTTGCAAACATGAGTACCGGGAATGTATCCGCAAGACAAAATGTCTGAGTTCTCGCAAATTTCATTTTCAACTGTTGGAATATTTCTATGGCAAGAATGGTTCCCAAAACATCTGATGGTATCAGATGAAATTCTATCTACTTCTTATCCAATTCTGTTTTCTTTGCAGTCACGATTTCTCAGCGTAATCATATCTACCAATCAGAACGACGTCAGGAAGGCAGCTCTTCAAAAAACACTTTGAGGTGCAAAGTGGGGTGCAAATGAATAGCAAATTCTTACGTTAAATAAAACTGGAGCAATTTACTCCATGTGGGTGAATCTGGCAGGTTATTGATATGATTACAAGAGGGATAAAAGAATCTATTTAATCTTAATTGTTTTATACTTGTAAAAGCTGCAGTACACCCGAGGGAGAAACATCTACTGCATGCTTTTGAGGGGGGGGGTTCATTTTGAAATGGTTATTTAAGAATGGTTGATCGAATGTTTTGAGGCAAAAGGATCAATATATTGATACTGAAGCGATTGATTTTAAAATTGGAAAGAAAGAAAGAAAGAAAGAAAAAGAAAGAAAAAAGAAAGAAAGGAAGAAAGAAAGAAAAAGAAAGAAAGAAACAAAAAAGAAAGAAAGAAAAAAAAAAAAAAGAAAGAAAGAAAGAAAGAAAGAAAGAAAGAAAGAAAGAAAGAAAGAAAAAACAAAGAAAGAAAGAAAGAAAAAACAAAGAAAGAAAGAAAGAAAGAAAGAAAGAAAGAAAAAAACAAAGAAAGAAAAAAGAAAGAAAAAGGAAGGAAGAAAGAAAAAGAAAGAAAGAAATAAAGAAAAAACAAAGAAAGGAAGAAAGAAAGAAAGGAAGAAAGAAAAAGAAAGAAAGAAAGAAAGAAAGAAAGAACGAGAGGTCTTTGAATCAGGTAAACATGCTGCTGATGATGCTAATCATGGTAATGGTTTTTTTTCCTAAACATTGTAATGTACCTGGCACTATAAATGGAACAAGTATTCACTTTTTCCAGAAAACGTCGTAGAGATATGAGGATAACTACAAGCATTTAAAATCATGAATCCGTGTAAAAATATGTCTACGTGCCGCAAAAAGGTTCGCACGAAGAAGGGTCCTAATGAAAAACGAACTCAAAAGACAAAAAACAAAGCTAAATTTTACAAGGCAAAGAATAATCGATTGCGTTTTCAAATCTAAGCGATTTAACGAGGTAGATAGCAAGATTGAAAACCGGTTAGATTTTTACAAATTGACTTATGCGGCTTTTCTTTTTTGTTCAATATTGATTTCGTGGAGATTAAATTAAATTTATTTTTCTTCTAACAAGAACAAAGCAAGAAGAAAACGGAAAAGAGAAGGCTAAGTTTAGATTGTAATATCTGAGATGTTTTACAGTTTAAAAAGGTGAAAATCGCTGTGTTTCTCTTGAAACATGCAGGTTTAATTATTTGGGTTTCGATCCAGAATTGTGGCGTCGGAATGAGTTCAAATTCAATCTGGAACTCTTGATATTCCCTTCACACTTATGCCCCTAACACTAAGATGGCCGAGGTGTCGTTTTCGACACCTTCAAATTTTCAACAAATTCCTATGGAATAACTAGTTTTGGTTCGATGCTGAGGCTTATGGACAATTATTGAATTTTAGCAAAGATGCTTAACAGATTTAATTCTTTAAAAAATATTCAGTGGAATAGCTGATATTTGAGGTTTTACCTTGAATGGCCGAGGTGTCGTTTTTGACACCTAGGCTATTTATAGGGTAAATGCATTGAAAAATTTCTCACAAGCAATAATACTTGTGTTTATGTCCCCTATCTATCTATTTATCTATCTATCTATACACACACACATAATATATTATATATATATATATATATATATATATATATATATATATATATATATATATATATATATATATAATCACTTTCTTTCAGTATGAGGTATACTAATATTTGTGAATTTCTTTTCAGACTTGTTATTCCTGACTTGAATATTGAATATATTAGAGATGGCTGCTTCACGGCGTAATGTAAATAAAAATGTCAAAGGAGCTGGCCATCCTAGTGTTAAGAAACGCATGAATGCACTTTTTTTGTGGTGTCAACGAACACTCATTGCTACTTTTGTAATCTCAACGAATACCCGTTGTCACTTTTGTAATTCTCGTTGTAGTAGAGATTTTGTAATCGCAGATACAACTATAGTAACGCCATTGAACAATACTGGTGTCAGACGCCATCGAATAACGCTCGCACTAATTGTACTTGCTCGATAATACTCGCTCAAATAGTAGCCATCTAATAGTGATCCGTATAGAGAAATAGTATAATGAATAATGTAGAGAATAGCGTTCCGTATAGTAATAGAGTAGAAATGTAGATCCGTATAGTATAGAGGATAGAATAGAAATTCGGTCGGATGCGGCATAAGACTAAATTTATTGTTGGGTATCTGAGCCCGTAAGCTCAGCCAAAAATTCCCCGTAGGCACCGTAAAAAACAGGGTCGGATAACTGTTTGCCAAGACGAGACTCTGCCCTTCGACATAGCCTCGTCTGGGGAACCTCTCTACTCGGAGGCAGAGATTTTGACCGAGCACACTCGGAAGTAATCTGTATACTGATCCAAAAAGAGAAGTAGTATAGTGAATAGCGGTCCTTATAGTAATAAAGGATGGAGTAGAAATGTATATCGTATAATATAGAAGATAGAATAGAAATGAGTGACTAATTAGATGTCACGTGACTTCCAACTCACTTACTTACAACTTTACTCGCTGGCGATCTATGATCAAACTCAGTGTCGGCAGCAACACTTTATTCCTATATAACACACTTCTTTCTTTCTTCCAACTATGGGTAAATATCAGAACAGACTGGGTTCTATAGCCTTGGATGGCAACTGGTCTAGGAGAAGGACAAATCTGAATTCAATAGATCGCTACTCCATCGGCTCTTGAGACGGACGGATGCTGACGACGACACTTTCTACAAGATAGGTCTTGTCATTAGCATGTCACGATGTCTAACAAAGAAGAAGAAAAGCCCCCCCGCCTCTCTAGGTATTTAATATCCCACCCACGAGGAATATATGTGGCACAAGGCCGAGTTAAAAGTGGGTTTCTCCGAGCCCGTAGGGCACGGCCATAAATATCTCCTTTGAACCCGCCTAGACGGGTTCAGGGCCTGTCTACCTCCCCGGACGAAACCTTGCCCTTCGGCAAAGCTTCCTCCGGGTTCTTCTCTGGCAAAGCAGAGAGTTCGACAGACGTCGAGACTGTATCTCGACGTATCCCCAACGCCTCTCTCTCTAATATGCATAAATATTGGAGCTGATTTTCCACAACCTAACGGTCGCTTTAACGTGTTAGTGGCATGAAAGTAAATCTAATTCTGAATCCAGTTTCTCTGACACCCATTCGTCAATATATTGCTTTTATTCGAGTCACCTTTGTTGTTCTCATTTTAGCTAAAATGAAATCGACAAGCCGAGTTCAAACTCCAGCTGTGACACTTGTTACTCATGTAATATTAATATTGCCCAGAGCAATAAGAACGTGAGAGTAAATTTCTCATGCGTTAAATTTATTGTTTATTCAAACCGAAATTTCGTCAGTTAATATCGACAAGTGGCTTTGTGGCTTTGGTTTTTGTTTGTTTTTTTCAAAACGTTAATATGAAAGATTCTTTACCTCATTCCCTCTTTGGTGGCTGCTTATATATCTACCGGTTATCACGTGTACAAATCCTGGGTTGAGTGAATATCGAGTGACGACACGAATGCGCACCTAGTGGCTAGGAGGTCATCTTCTAGGTTAAACTGCTGATGCAGATGGCTTCTTTGATGCTCTGGTTTACACTGAGCGCAAAGTTGGATTGTACAGACTTACATTCGGTGAAAATAAGGCGAGTCAGTAACTGAGCAATACTCTAAAGAAGAAGACGTGATATCCCTAGATATGAACAGTGATAAGAGAACAATCTACATCTGTAGATTAAATTAATTATTCAGGTTGAAATTATCAGAAGTTTACTCGGATTGGCAGGTTCCTGAAGAAGGCCGGATGCCACAACGGTCGAAACATTGTGATAACAACAAAGATGGGGGCATAAGTCTGAATGTAAATAAGGAAAACTCTTCAGACAGACATTTCGATTGTTCTGAGGAATCCCATAAAACGGACTTAATCAAGCTCTTAAAATGTCAATGAGGACATAGAAATTCCATGAAAAATTTCCCGCTTCTCAGGTGCCTTCCTTTCAAAAAAAAAATAAAAATAAATAAATAAACTATGAACAACAGATAACATTTTCAAATCTCCATAAATCAATGAAATAAAAGATGGCGGAAGAAGCAATGGTTTCGGCATGACACAAAGTGTGTCTCTTAAACAACAGATTCAAAAACAAACAAAAAACAATGATCTCGAAATTTAATCCGCGCCTGCCAATTCGCAACGACATAAAACCACTTTGCAGAGAAAGCGAGAACGCTTATCTCCAAGCGAGTGGAGGTACCGGGTTACAAGACGAGTTTTTATTTGTACTAAAAACGAACCTCGTGTGCAGGAAGTATACGTCAGTGAATAAACGACCCGGATGAAGTTATCAGCGCTATTATTATTAGAATACATTAAAATCAGCCGTTGCAAAAATATGGAGGGAAAACAAATCACTCGATTTCCAAGGATAAGGGATTCACTTAGTTTCTGTTCCGCAGGATTTGGATATTTTAATTGAAGAGACCCCATTTCGTTTATTTTATAATTATTTTTAAGCTACGCGTTTAAAAAAAGAAAAGATGGTAACTAAAATAACTATATCGAAAGGCAACAAAGAAAGACTCTTCTAACCGTTCGTCTATTTATTATTTTTCTCTGCACGACCAAATATGAATAGATCCCTTCAACCATTGGGTCCTCAACAAATGCAGATACTGATGAAGTTGCCACATAATCATTCGCAAATATTTTCGAGAATTCCTTCCAATAACCTGATTTCCGTCCTGATCCTGATCACCTAAGGATTGCAAAATAATATAGTTACCATTTCCTGTAAGAGGATTTGTTTTAATCGATTGGCAATTTTGAATTTCATCTTTACCGGCTATGTTTGTCCCATACATACTTAAAAGGTAATCTTCGTTAAAAAAAAAAAAAAAATCCGTGAAAGAGTTTCTCATTCCAAAATGACGTTCACACGGAATAGAATGTAATTTTTATTTCCCAGTGATTTGGATCTTACAGAAAGACGAGGGCCCATAGAATTATTGTAATAAAGACTGAATATCTATTTTTCATATGAAATACATTTAACACAATCTATTCTGTTTTTGCTGAAATGAAATCCATAAAACAGTCAAACAAATTGATAGAGAAAAACGGAAAACAAAATAGAAGACACATAAAACAGAATCCATGGAAACTTCTGTAAAAACGCTTTTTAAATGAAAATTTACATTCATCCCATTTTCCTTGTTTTTTCTCTTTGAATTTTAATTTCTGGTCGTTGCAAATGTGTTTTGTTTCTGAAAATAAACTTATTCTCATCTTTTTCCGTCATTTCTATTCAGTTCATTCTTCAATATTTCAACCGACATTTTGCATTGTGGGATGCCACAAAAATATCTGTTATAGATTATAGCCCCTTACTTTCTAGCCAGCAAATTCCTTTTTTTTAATTAGTATTTAATTATTGTTCTCCATATGGCATTTCCATTTATTATTATATCATATCTACCAATTCTTTTAATTTTCATACTTTTTAACGAGGCTCTTTCAGATGAAGTTTCTGACAGAAATCAATCGCTTTTGTTTAAAGTTTATTCCTACTTGTTTCGTTGTGTTTTTTTTTTGTTTTCTTTTTGCTTTTTTTGTTTGTTTTTATTGGGGGTGTCTGTAATGTATAAATGAACCACATCCATATAATATTGGCTTGTACACATGCTCTGTGAAGTAAAACTTTTAATCACGACTTTCATTTGCTTATGTGTTTCTTCAATAAGCTGGTTATTGCCAAAACATTAATATTTGTATAAAATATTGAGGATATTGATCGACACACATTAGCAACATAACGTCATATGAAGAGGCGTTCATGTGCATTCAATATTGATGTTTTACTCTGAACAGAAAGCAAGGTGTTTATTGCATGGACGTAGGAAACAATTTCCACTGCATTTTACGGTCATTTTATTGATTATCGTATGTGCTACTTGGGTCTCGCGAATTTTATATCGACCATCAACTAAAAGATGTAGTCATTTGATTAGTGACCAGGCCCAGGTGTTAATGAGGACCAGCCCCCCCCGCCCAAATAGGTTTTTTTTTACCGAAAATAAGCCAATTTTAGTCTAGTGATAAGTTGACTTATATTTAATGTCCTGATTTACTCTTTTACTAAGTTTTATATAACGTGTAATCACTTTCATTGGCGCATTACATGCTTCTCTAATGAAGCAGTTTTCTAGTTAGTATACTTCTAACTTAGTCGTGCTAGATCGTGACCTTGTGCCACACTACGAAATCACCTATAAAACCTTGTTCAAATTAATTGAAACAAAACGAATAATTCCGTTAATACTTGTTTATGTATTTTCCCAATGAAACATGGTCCAGTGCATATGTTAGTACTTCGTATGTCCATTCCACGAAGTAGTTCCTTGCAGATTGACCACAGATTCTCGGTTGGATTTAAATCAAGAGAGTTCTCGGGCCAGTCTATAGTACTTTGATCTGTTCACCGGTAAGGCTTGCCAGTGTGTCCTTATGTCCATTCCACGAAGTCTTTCCTTGCAGATTTACAACAGATTCTCGATTGAATTTAAATCAGGAGAATTTCCGAGCCAGTCGATAGTAATTTGATTTGCTCACTGGTAAGGCTTTCCCTTGTGTTCGTGCAGCGTTACAATTTTCGTACGGTGTGACACTATTTAGGTTGCTAGAAAGAAAGAAGAAAAAAAGGCGAGAATTAAATTTAGGTGATAAGAAGCGATCACGAAAAGGACACTAAGCGATGTTTTTTTTTTCTAACAAAGAAAAGTGGTAAAGATTTTATTTTCATTGTCGAGAAAAAGTAAAACGCGGAGAATTTAATTTGATTTATGACGACGCACCGAATATGGACGATAGCCAATCTGCCATGACAACGATAATGTAAAAATTCCAGGTTGATAAAGTCGCCTGCGAAACAGAATTCTAAAGAGATAAAAATTAATTAGGTCATGCACTGAAAATGTCTGTTGGACCAACTGCAAAATAAAAAAAAAACAAAAGATTGACCATTAGCTATCTACGAAGATGTCATTTGGAAAAGACATCTGTTTTATGTCGAAGCTGGCCATGATAGGAAAATTATTTTATCAGAACGAATAATTAACAGAAGAATGATATACGTCGCCGGATGACCACCCACTTGTTTGGCGAAGGTCCTGAGTGATGAATTCCAGGTGACATTCAGGATAAAATTGAGATTAAGAGACCACACTACGGTCTAAGGGGTTGTTGTCGAGAAGAAAAAAAAAGAAAGAAAAGAAAAAAAAAGGAAGATAATTTTTTTTCTTTGAGCAAGATTTTTTAAACCGAGGCTAGTCTAGCCACACCCCACACTGCTGGGCGCCCATTGGCTGAATGGTGGCGTGAGCGTTAGGCGAAGGTAATCATGTGAAGAAGGAGGGGAGGCCTGTTGACGCCCCCCCTGAAGGGATCGGTATGAGATGCCACTGTGAGAGAGAGGGGAAACCTGTTGACACACCCTCTGAGGGTATTGGGTGAGATACCAATATGAGAACAGAAGAAGGTGGGAGGACGAAAGACTTCAAAAATGGAAAATAATAAATTTTCCTGACCGAAAACAAAGAAGTGGATTGTGGATTTAGAATTATCAAGGAACCTCAAACCCCGACAAGCCCACCCCGGTTTTGGTCGGCGTCCATATAAGCAGAGTCGCAGCGAGTGAAAAGCAGTTAAGTTCAGTTGAGACGCAGTTCGCAGTTAAGTTCGCAGTTCGCAGCTGAGTTGAATTGACTTGGGTCCGTCTCGCAGGAACCTGACTGAAAGATCTCACGCAATTCCGAACTCAACTTCTAACCAAGAACAATTTATTTTTGAAGAACGACTTAGACTCACACCACCGAAACAAGTTTTACGAATATCGCCTGAAGGTACACCAAGAACCAGTTTCTTAAAGAACAAACAACTTAAGATGTTAAGACTCGCCTAACAAACACAAAGTGTCACGAATCCATATAGCGGGTTGGGAAGAAGATGCAGTCCTGTATTCAGCAACCAGATATAAAATATTGTTATTTTTTTTAACACATTTGAACTTTTCGAGTTATTATTTTTTTCTTTTTTACATATACTTGTGGTATCACCCTTTGTTCGGACTCGACTTGCATTACGGCCCGGCGACTGATTGATTTCGTCTACCTAAGATCAAATCACAACGTGGGTAGGTTAGACTAGAAATCAAAACAGTTACTTCGGTAACCAGACGTTGTAGGCGAGCTGGGAACGACAAGGCTGATACCGAATCTAACCAGATTACCATCCGAATCAGCAAAAGGTTAGAACGTCACATTTGGTGCCGCGACCAATACCAAGTCACATTAGTCGTCACGGGACAGGATAGGACGGCGACGGCGCGGAGACAGACGGGGTGACGTCACGACTGGCGCCGTGATCCAGGACAGCACGGTGGACGCGGCCAGGCAGACGTCACGATTGGCGCAGCGACACCGGGGGACGTCACAACGATTTCTTGGAGTAACGTCCATCGCAGACAAGGATAACTAATCGACAGTCGAAACAATAGTGTATTGGCGTGGTAAAAATATAATGCAATCACGGATTATGCAATATTTTTCAATGACCTAATCTGAAGAAAAATAGAATTCGATTACACCCTGCCACTCAAGTGGGTCTAAAACTGACCGTAAGGTGAAAGAAAATAAAATAAAGCGGTTCTTTCAATTAATTTGCACAAGGGTGTATATGGAGTCTAGTAAGATCGATTCTTTAAATCATTATTGGAGCTTTTACTTTCTTATTTCAAACCAAAGCCACCCTTAATAACAGCAATTTTGGTTTGTGTAATAACGTATTTTCTTTTTTCGGACAATACCGTGTTAGCATCAAACTACTCTAATCTATGAACGATAATTGACGTATATTTTGCAATGAAAGTCCGCGAAAGTAAGTAAATTGGTGAGTTTCAACGAGGGCAACAGTGTGGCAAGTCAAATAGAGAAATTGCTAGTTTTTTTCAGGTTAAACATGAAAGGGTTAATAATATTTTCAAGACATTTAATGAAGAAGTCCATTGTCGTGTGGAACAACGTCCAGGAAGACCAAGGATTGTGTGTGAGCGAACAAAAAAGGTGTTGAAGAGGGAAGTCATCAGAAAACGTTGTCAGAGTGTCAAAGATGTCGCCAACAGCATGGAAATGTCGCCATATGCGGTGAGAAAGACTCTGAAAGAGCTAGGCTATTAAAGAAGAGTTGCAAGCAAGGATTCCTTGATTTCAGAGGTTAACAGGAACAGGCCTATAGACTGGGCGAGATAATTTGAGAGCAAAGTTTATGAATTTTGGCAATCTGTAATTTGAACAGATGAAAGTAAGTTCTGGCATTATTTGAATTCCAGATTGGTTTATTTTTGGAGTAATGGTGTGGGGCGCTGTCTGGTTTGGATGGAAATCTGAGCTGAAGAGTGGTTTAATGGTCCAACATACTGTCAACTATTAGAGAAAGGACAACTCCCACTATTTGAAACCAATCAGATTGACAAGAATGTCTTTCTTTTTCAAGAAGATGGCGCGCCATTTCATACGAGCAAAGTAGAAAATGCCTGGAAGGAATCAAGTTACTGCGATGGGTAGCCCAAAGTCCTGACATGGATCCAATAGAGCACGTTTGAGAGCACCATCAACGAAAACTTCGAGAGCGTGCAAACAAAAATGGAATGTCGAACTGAACCCGTTATTTCCCTCACTGGGGTAGACAGTTCTAGTTCCACATGCCATGTTTAATTCCCCTCTCCAAGTTCGACACCGTCTTAACCAGGTATTGAACTCACACTCATTGGATCCAAGTAACGCCTTTATCCACTGTACCATGTGTCCTTGAGGACATCTATGTATGAATTTCTGGGTATAATAAACCTAATGTCTTCAGCCACTATTTTTTACCAGTGCTGATATTGCAATTTTTGCTGTTATCATTGCACGTTTTTTTGTCTTTTTTTTACCAGAGCTCATATTGCAATTTTTGCTGTTATCAGAACTTTCAGAGGGAAATTAACAGGAGATAACTGATAACTGACATCCATTAGACATGGCACGTGAAACTAGAGCGAAATAAAAGGGTTCAGTTCGACATTCCAACCACCTGAAGACGGCCGGAGCGTATAACGACCGAAACATTGTGATAAATATTGTGACAAAGTTGAGGACTATAGTCCGAATAATGTAAATAGTGTTGATCAAATCCATGAAAAATTGAATACAAGCACTGAAACTAGCAAATGGAGGACCTACTCTATACTAGTTCCAAATACTGTTTATTTATGTTGAGTTGGGATTACGTAATTAAATTTTGAAATTGGATGTAGTTTATTTCCCCTGCTAAAATCTTTTCATAGGCCACTGTATTTTTTTTTCTTTTTTCTTGTACGAGAAAGTAAGTTACTTATTCTTGCCAAAATTATAAGTTAGATGAACCCTGAATTATTAATTGATGACTGTCCAGGGTTTGAATGATGTAACCTCAATTTTATCTTGATCGGCCATAGTGACTGGATAGTTATCGATGTGCAAAATAAGAAACTTTTAGATGAAAAGGTTATAAGTCATATTACAGAAAGGAAATTTCAAACCAATAAAAGAAATATTGTCACTAGTTAATTCGTTATTTTATCTCTGTTTGTAATATTCTTCTGGATTAAAACAAACGTCGTGGCCTTGAAAGCTGAGGTTAACAAATTTTATTGCTTCTGATCTACACATACTCCCTTGGCTAATTAAATTAAATCTGCTTTCTTTTTCATTGGGGTAATAGAAAAAAGATCTGCTTAAGTTTGCTTTTGGTGTGTAATAAAACTTCCTTCCTGAAACACGGTTGCTAGGCTCTTAATCACTAGAGGCCGTTTGGACACGTCGAAGCGGTGTAGTAGTTAACAAGTTTGTCTCGCCAGAACAATTACGAATGAGTAGTAAGTTCGATCATCACTGGGTGCCCCATACTTTCGGCCTTGTGCCACATGTAAGCTACGCTTAGAACATCACTAATCACTACTATCTATAGCTTCTGGGTGGTTGACTTGTTACGTCTTTGTTTCGCATTAGTCAGATTACAGGAATATTATAAATAAATTCTGTTAAAAAAATAAGTTAACTTTATTCATATAAGCAATAGCAACTTTGTTTAATTTGATGGTGCGTGTGCAGATATTACCTACAACAATATGCGACCACAGATTCAGATAAGTTCTCTGTACTTCTGTTTAGCGAAGTACTAGGGAGCCGCTAAGAATCTGACAAGAGGGGTCTGCATTCTGGAACTCGGACTAGCGATATCTTATAAACGATAGCCAAAGTGGATTTCGCGCACCTGAATAAATAGAAGGTTCTGTCAAATTCTGAAAAAGACATGATATCCATCAATTCCGCCCGACTGGTGAATTTCGATCACGTGATTTTTCAGACGTAGTTCACAGACTACGTGCTTTCCCTGAGACGGCCATGCTTCATGCATGGAACCTTCCAATTTCGGAACAGAGGCTTGAGGCTTCCTCTATTTCCTGTGCTCATTCATTTACCATGTCTTCATTGGTGTAAAAGTTCATCGGCAATTATATAAAAACCACTTCGTTCTTTTTTTTTCTATTTGATCAACTTAATCATGTTTTTCCTCATGAAAAATCGCTGACCAAATTACATTGTTTTTAAATTTCAATACTTTCATTCTCATCATCATCATTGGTCATTGACGTAGTGCCGCTGGGCAACAGAGCACCTGATTAGTTCCTTCAACATAATTGAGTTGCCCAGAGAAGTATTCTTGTGAGGGCAGTCTTATGCAAGTAGACCTGACGGAGCCCATCTCTATCCAGATCAAACTACAAGCAATGTCCTCCAAAGCAAAATCTCAACTGAGACATGACCGTTGATTTCATCGGGATAACCCACATCCTGGGTATGACAATAAACTACATCCGCGTCCTGGGTAAGATGATAAACTACGTCCAACAGTAAGGTCCCTTATCAGGAGGTTTTGAGGAGCGTGAAACCACCTCTTAATTGCTGGTGTTCCCAGGTCCACCTGTTAAGGTCCCAGCTATGGGTAAATAGTTAACCTCCAAATTAAGGTCAAAACGCTATGAAAGTGTAAAAATAGGTTTTAATACCAGTAATACTTTGTAAAAAACCAGTAACAAATTTTTGAAGGAAACAAATTTTCAGCAATACTTTAAAAAAGAAAATATTACCAGGAATAGATTTTTGAAGAAAAAATATAACCAGCAATATATTTTTGGAAAAATGTATTATCAGAAATAAAAATTGTCGGCATTAAATAACCAATTGGGGTTTATATGCCGTAAAACGAAACGAAACCATCGGGATAACCCAGTCTACTGGGCGTTGACTTCAGTCTAGGAAGTCTTCACCGCATACGTAGCTATGGAGCCTAGTCAACTTCATTTTATAGTCGACGTCCGTTGACTTGTTAGGCGGTCAGTGATGTCAGTTCTCTGGTGGATGCGGGGCGCCTTTCGTTTCGTTTGTGAATTTCAAGGACACATGACACAGTGGATAATGGTTAGTTAGATCCAGTGCCAGGACCCAAAGAGTGTGAGTTCAATACCCGATTAAGGCAGTGGAGAACTTGGAGAGGGGAATTAACAGAAGATAACTGATAACTGACATCCATTAAACATGGCACGTAGAACTAGAACATGGCACGTAGAACTAGAACATTTGCTTCTCTCCATTCTCGCCAACTTGTTTCACCTTTTTTGGATAGACTTGTGACTGGCGACGAAAAATGGATCTTTTATCGAAATGTTAAGCGTCGTAGACAGTGGCTTGGTAAGGGGAAGGACCCCAACCACAGCCGAGATGGGAACTTCATTGGCAAAAGGTTCTTCTTTCAATCTGGTGGGATCACCAAGGAATAATCCACTTTGAATTCTTACCACTTAATGCAACAATTAATGCTCAAATATACTGTCAGCAATTACAGCGTTTGCTCTAGTGAATCGAAAAGAGGCGATGTTTCATCAGGACAATGCAAGACCCCACACAGCAAGAATCACGTCACAAAAGATCGAAGAACTTGGTTGGGAGAAAATTCCTCATCCACCTTATTCTCCTGATGTTGCTCCTTCAGACTACCATTTGTTTCGTAGCTTGCAGAATCATTTGGAAGAAACAGCTTTTGTAACACAGGAAGAGGTTAAAACTGACATTTGTGAGTTCTTCGAATCAAAGCCAAAAGAATTTTACAGTAATGGAATTAGTAAGCTTGTTAATAGATGGAAGGAAGTCATAGATAATCAGGGAAACTATATTCTTGATTGAATCTGTAATTAAATATAACTTTTGGTCAATTGTTTTCTTTATTCAGAATTCGGACAGAACTTATGGGATAACCTGATAGTTAACTATTACCGTCAATACATTTTTGAAAAAAGTTATTACCAGCAATACAAATTTTGAAGGAAATATATTACCAGAAATAGATTTTTGATAAAACAAAATATTACAAGCTATACACATTTTTGTCAGTATTAAATAACCCATTGACGTTGATATGCCGTAAAACAAAATAAACCAAACCAATCTAAACCATAGAATACATACTCTATTCATACGAATCTATCCTAAAAATGTTATCGGCAATAAATAACCCATTGAGGTTGATATGCCGTAACACAAAATAAACCAAACCAAATCTCACAATTAGTAAGCTCATGACCAAGACACTATTTATCTGCTGAATTATTTGTTTAATTAGAGTGGTTATATTAATTTGTGGCACAAGGCCAAAGGCGAAGCGGGGAAAAGGCTGGTCAACACTCTCTATCCTACACCTTATAATCCGACTTACGATCCATTCACGCTAAAAATTTCCTCACTCAACCCAAGAAGCCATCCTTCTCCGTCCAATCCAACATGTACCACAATGCCACATTAGGGATCCTAATAAAACACCCATGATTTTAAAATTCGTACATATGTACAAATTTGACAATTTGGTGTGAAGGACTTCAAATGGTCGTTATATTCAACGCCTGATGAAGGAGGTAGTTACAACGCCTTCAAAATATTGCACCAAATTTATACGCATAGAGTTTTTACTCCTATAATAAATATAAAAAGTGGTCCCATCCCTTCTATTTTATATAGTCATCTTGGTCATTGCTAGGACACATCATGACACTTACAACAACAGTGGCTGAGGTGAACACTACTGCTGTACCATAAACACTAGCAGCGTTCAGAGTTCAAAGATATTCAAATAAATGTTGACGTTATGTGTTTGCATTTACAAAACATTTTTGTTCAATTTGTCAACACGTTGGCCCAAACGGCAACGAGTGTGTTCTTGCCCCAACATCGGTGATTCTCCCAAATATATGACCAACTTCTTTTCGATGATTGCTTAGCAGGCAGATAAACTGCTGTTTTTTTTCTTATTTTTTTTTTTGCTTTTTTTCATTTGTCAGCATGTGATTCAATAACTGAAATTATGTTGATATTCGCACAAGTTGAAACCAGTTTGCATTCTCACGTGTTTATAGTATTTTATTGATTGAGAATGTTCATTCCGATCGAATACGATATAACAGGAAAATCCATACTAGCTGATGTAAGTTTCGTATTGCTTCGTAGTGAGACCATAAGATGTATTTGGCAGCCATTTTATGCGATTTAACTGTGTACCGTCATCAAAAACGCGTTTGGCAAATTCTGACTATTTGGTTTCTGGTAAATGATATCATCATTTTTGCTAATACAAACATATCATACTTTTGGCATGAACATGGTTTCGAAGAATGAAATCGTTGATAGTCTGAGTTCATAATGAAAAGCTTTTTCTTTGTTTTCTGATCAATCAAATGCAATTATAAGCCTAGAAAATAATGTTAATTAGTCTACATGTACAATTTTCTTATAAATTCTTATGCCTTTCTCAAGATCTGTCAGTGGGATAGTTTCGCTTTTTTCATCTTTCTTGGCAGCTCAAAATTCAACGCACTAAGTATATTTTTGGAGGGGAACAAATGCTCCAATCTCGTCTACGTTGTTACAGCCGACATTTTTTGCATTTTGTTGATGCAAAGCCTGTGCTTAGACATTTACGGTAGAGTAATGGATAGCAGCTCGGATTGAGAAATTGGAGAGCCGAGTTCGAATTCCAGTCAGATACATCACATTCACTTACGTGTTAATACCTTTGAGAAAGTTATGAATCCTCTTCTTCTCCCCCCCAGCTATGGGTAAATAGCAGGACAGACAGGGTTCTATAGCCTTGGATGGAAACTGGTCTACTGTAGAAAAAATAGCAACCTACTGCGGGAAAAATCTGCCTCGTTAGTCATGTATCGAAAGATACATGATCACCTAAGTGTGTATCGCGCATGGCACATAACTGAACTGGTATCCACTTACGTGCTAATATCCTTGGGAAAGGTATGAATTCTTTTTTTCTTCCCCTAGCTATGGATAAATAGCAGGACAGACCAGGTTCTATAGCCTTGGATGGCAACTGGTCTACTGCAGAAAGAAATGGCAACCTACTGCGGGAAAAAATCTGCCTCGTCAGTCATGTATCGAAAGATACATGATCACCTAAGTGTGTATCACGTATGCCACATAACTGAACTGACCGTTTTGATAAAATGGATCATTCATGGTCCTCTACGCCATGGGTTACTGAATATTAATATTGTCTCGTAGCATTCCACTTACGCCCATCTCTATACGATGCTAACTAGTTATATGTGTGTCAGTCCACTTCCACAAACTTACGCATGCGCAAAATCCACATGAGCCGAACTGATTCTGTGAATCTTCTAGTGAAACTTTCTCTGCTTTTAATTGATCACATCATGCCATTTTCTAGGACCAAGTCAGTAGAGAGCGCTGCCCATTATCGATTACTGTGATGCCCAGTGTGATATCCATTTTTACTAAATTGCTCATATCGTTATAGATTTGTTTCAGGTAACCGTTGCGTGTATTGCAGGTCATCTTGACCAATACTTGGTGTAATTAAAAAGCTTAGTTGCTGTAAATAGATTCAACTTAAAGCTGGCGTCTATGGAATAGCTGTTGCAATGGTCTCCTGTTCTTTCAGTAATTTCATAATGTTTACATAATCATCAGTGTGTTATCCATAATTTCACAGTTCTCTATTTTTCAGTTCGTTCTTGTTTTAATATTTGCAACCATGTCTTAAGTTTCCATGGGGCGGATGACTTTCGATATTCTTCAAGTTCTTAAATCCATCCAGTTCTTCGACTTCATATTACTTAAAACGTGGCATTTTACTCTCAATTGCAGAAGTTACGATTCTTCTAATCCTCATTCGTATCTGACTTGGAATGATACCATTTGATCGCATCTAATTCACTTTGCGCTCAAACAGATCCTTTTGGTTTGGTTTGGTTTGGTTTACGGCATATCAACCTCAATGGGTCATTTAATGCCGACAAATTTTTTTTTTCCTGGTAATATTTTTGCTTTGTCAAAAGTCTATTTCTGTTAATATTTTTTCTCAAAAATATATAGCTGGTAAAACGTATAGCTGGTAATACTATTTTTTAAAAAAAAAACGTATAGATGGTAATATAATTTTTTTTTTCAAAAACGTATAGCTGGTAATATTATTTTTCCAAAAACGTATAGCTAGTAATATTTTTTTTCCAAAAACGTATAGCTGGTAATATTATTTTTCCAAAAACGTATAGCTAGTAATATTTTTTTTCCAAAAACGTATAGCTGGTAATATTATTTTTCCAAAAACGTATAGCTGGTAAAACGTATAGCCGGTAATACTATTTTTCCAAAAAAACGTATAGCTGGTAATATTATTTTTTCAAAAACATATACAGTGTAACCGGGATATAAGAGACCCGGATATAAGAGAAACCCGGATATAAGAGATATTTTCTCTGGTCCCAAATTAGAGCCTGTGTTAATGTATATAAAATAGACCAAACCCGGATATAAGAGAAACCCGGATATAAGAGACTTCTTCTCCGGTCCCGACAACTCTCTTATATCCGGGTTACGTAGCTGGTAATATTATTTTTTCAAAAACGTATAGCTGGCAACATTATTTTTTCAAAAACATATTATCAGAGGCCTTGCTGTTGAACGTAGTTTATCGTCTTACCCAGGACACGGATGTAGTTTATCGTCATACCCAGGACGCGGATGTAGTTTATCGTCATACCCAGGACGCGGATGTAGCTTATAGTCATACCCTGGACGCAGATCCTTTTGGGCAGCAGCAGCATTATAGATCTACCACAAGTTTTCATGTCCACATGTTAGTTCCCTGATTTCACTCGACATTGTCTCATCAATCAAAATATAGATGGTCACTTAAGCCTAAATTATTTATTAAACTGGGAATACTTTCTAGAAAATCCCTAAGTAAATGAAAATCGCCGAGATTGTTCACTGTTTTAACATTCTGTGTATGTTGGCAAAATGTAATGATTAGGAATATTCATTATTCGCCATATTTATTACAACGTTGTACGCTCCGGCCTTCTTCAGGTGATTGGAATGTTGAACTGAACCCTTTATTTCGCTCACTGGAGTAGACTGTTCTAGCTCCACGTGCCATGTTTAATGGATGTCAGTTATCAGTTATCTGTTAATTTCCCTCTGAAAGTTCTCCACCGCGTTAACCGGGTATTGAACTCACACTCTTTGGGTCCTGTCACTGGATCTAACCAATGCTACCATGTGTCCTTGAGGACATCTGTGTATGAATTTCTGGGTATTATAAACCTAATGTCTTCAGCAATAGTCCGAATAATGTAAATAACGTACATAATACCTCATCTCAGAAATATAGACAGATACTGTAGGAATATCCAGTTATCTGGCTGGGTTCTCAATATACTTGAATATTTGTTTGTATTTTGTCATCACTTTAAATACAAGCGTCATTCTAAAATGAATCGATACAGATTTCATTCAAAATCTGTTACAGAAAACTCTATTCAAAGCAAATGAAGAGTCATGTATTTTTTCACTTGCTGATTTATAATATCGCTCAAATCTTAATTTAGGGTTAGATTTGATGATATATGTACATCCGGGATGGATCAGATGCGGTAAATTTTCAAAATAAATTACCAAACTTAAGCTAATGTCTTCAGCAGCCATTTTTTTTACCAGTGCTCATATTGCAATTTTTTTCTGTTATCATTGCATATTTTTTACCAGAGCTCATATTGCAAATTTTTGTTGTTATTATCGCTTTTCTCTGGCACTCTTTATTAAACGTTGTGATAAACATGGCGACAAAGATGATGACGATAGTCCGAATAATATAAATAGTGTACATAATACGTCATCTCAGAAATATAGACAGATATCTGTAAATCATGTACGAAGTTTTCTGAAGTAATGATTTCTTCTTGCGTCATCATAGTCCTCTTCTGTGCCTAATTTGTAAACAGAGGGAATGCTTACTGGGTCTGAATGTTATTGAACTCTAGTTTCTTGAAATTCATTTTTTTTTTATTTCCATTCCATTCGTTAATTTAATATACACGCTTTTATATTGTTATTCCCAGAAAAATAAACTTGATAAGTCCTGGAACGAAACCGTTTGTTTTGTTTTTTTTTTAGCTTAAAAAATGCCTTATAAATGTTGCCATTTCCTAGCTATTATTAAATTCTGTACCACAAAAACTTATTTAATTAATAATATTGTATATTTCGTGAGATATCATACTCTCTCTTTCATTCTCGATATATAAACAGATATATAAATATATAGATAGATATGTAAATATATATATATATAGGGTTAGTTGGATAGATATTTTTGACCCTGGGTTTCACGCTTTAGCGATTGTCTGACATTGAAAAGCGTGAAACCCAGGTCACAAACTCACATCTATCCAACCAAATATGTTAGCTCTATCTCTGATATTGAGCGCTTTTAATGAGTACATGTGTATATAATATATAAATAATTATACATATATATATTTATTTATATTTATATACACTTTTCACACACACACACACACACACACACACACACACACACATATATATATATATATATATATATATATATATATATATATATATGGGATTAATACAAATAAATTTGTCACTGAGCTGATTGATATAATATTCAGTACCTCGACACTAGAGTTTTCGTTGTTGGTTGATTTTGTTTAGCGGCATATCAACACCTATATGGGTTATTTAATGTATTTTTATACTTTGATAGCACTTTGTTTTCTATTCAGAAGGTACCGAAAAGCTAAAAATAATTCATATTATTTTTCTTTGTAAATTATTAATTTTATTTTTCTAAATAAAGTTTGAACAATCTGTCTATATTTCTGAGATGAGGTATTATGTACATTATTCGGACTATTGTACTCATCTTTGTCGCCATATTTATCACAACGTTTCGGCCGTTGTACGCTCCGGCCTTCTTCAGGTGTTTGGAATGTCGGACTGAACCCTTTATTTCGCTCACTGGGGTAGACTGTTCTAGTTCCACATGCCATGTTTTTAATGGATGTCAGTTATCAGTTATCTCTTGTTAATTTCCCTCTGAGCGAAATAAAGGGTTCAGTTCGACATTGCAACCACCTGAAGAAGGCCGGAGCGTACAACGGCCGAAACGTTGTGATAAATATGGCGACAAAGATGAGGACAATAGTCCGCATAATGTAAATTAGTTCTAAATTAACCGCTGTATGAATTTTGAAACAAATATGCAATGTGATAGGTCCTGATCTGGTAACTCGTCTACAGTCATTTTCTCACAGACGTGCTGTGGTCTCCCTCTGCCTTTTCTACAAATATTTTCATGGCAACTGTTCTGACGAGCTACTTTCCCTGGTACCCAGACTGCATGAATTTAAGCGTGCTACTAGGTTGGCATCTCGGTCCCACCCTTTCACTGTCGAAACGGTCAAATGTAACCGCTTCTTCTACACCAACAGCTTCTTATCTCGCACCCCCCCGAAAAGCGGAACTCCCTCTCTTACTTGCTTCCCTGATAGCTATAATCTTCAAATAATCAAATGTAATGTCAATCGACATTTTCTGACGCCTTGATCCTGATCCCCGTCCTTTTCTTTATCCTTTCCTCACCCCCCTCTTTACTCTTGCTCTCAGTCTCTGTGATCCCTTACGTGCTAGTGGCGCTACCGCCTTGCTTGGGGTGAAATGCTTAAAAATATTTCCTCTCCTCTTTCAATTTAATCTGATTATTAAAGTAGCCATTCTTCTATATTATTCTACCTCTGTCCCATAATGAATGTTCCATTTAGTCTATGATATTTGTACGTAAATGGAACAATCATTATGGGACAGAGATGGGAACTCCCTTCCTCCTACTTGCTTCCTTGATAGCTAGAATCTTAAAATATTCAAATGTAATGCCAATCGACATCTTCTGATGGCTTGATCCTGATCCCCGTCTTTCTGTTTATCCTTTCCTCAAAAAGCCCTCTTTACTCTTGCTCTCACTCTCTGTAACCCCTTGTGTGCTAGTGGCACTCCTGCCTTGCTTGGGGTGAAATACTTTACAAAAATTTATATTTTGAAAGTTTGGGTAAAAAATTTCATTGTTGTCAGCATTTTGTTTTCCTGCTCTTCCCGATGTGGAAGGACGGGCCGATTAATTCACTGTTTTCATTTCTCCGCGAAAATAACCAACTTCCCGATATTTCAACAGTGAATTCCTTTTGATCATCAAAGCGAAAAAGAGATTTGAACATCAGTTATTCTGTAACTAGTGATCTCATACGCCAACACACGACCTGCTTCGAGATGAAAAGGCCCGAATTGCTATAAAATCATTTACACAATTACAAGTAATTATGCAGAAAGAAGTCACAGAATATAAACATAGGAATTATGTATTTTATTATAAGTAGATACAATCAATGGTTCATTAACATCTGGTTACTTGTAAAAATTAACTTTGATTCGGAAGCAGCCAATGATTGCAAAATCAAAGTTAAATATAAAAGACACCCAAGAGATTTTTAAAAAAATTAACAACCGCGTCTTGTTTCCTAGAAGAAAAAAAGATCTGCTTTACTTTAGTTTGCTTTTGGCGTGTAATAAAACTTCGTCCCCGAAGCACGGTCGCTAGACTCTTAATCATTAAAGGGCGTTGGAACACCTCGAGCTGGTGTAGTGATTAGAAGGCTTGTCTTGCTAGATCAATTACGACTGAGTAGTGAGTTCGATCCTCTCTAGGTGCCCCATACTTTCAGCCCTGTGCCACATCTAAGCTACAATTGGAAAATATCTATCTATCTATCTATCTACTGGGGTGTTAGCAGGCTTGTCTCGCTAGAACACTTACGACTGCGTAGTGAGTTAGATCCTCACTGGGTGCCCCTATACCTTCGGCCTTGTGCCACATTTAAGCTTCGATTTGAAAATCACTATCTATCTATCTATCTATCTATCTATCGGGGCATCTAAGGCGGTGTAATGGTTAGCAGGCTTGTCTCTCTAGAACAATTACGACTGAGTAGTGAGTTCGATCATCACTGGGTGCCCCATACTTTCGGCCTTGTACCACATCTAAGCCGGGCTTAGAAAATAACTATCGGGGCACCTCGAGGAGGTGTAATGGTTACGAAACTTGTCTCGCTTACGACTGAGTAGTGAGTTTGATCCTCACTGGCTGCCCCCACTTTTCGGCCTTGTGCCACAACTAAGCTACAACTGGAAAATCACTATCTATCTATCTATCTATCTATCTATCTGGGCAACTCGAGGCGTTGTAATGGTTAGGAAGATTGTCTCGCTAGACCAATTACGACTGAGTAGTGAGTTCGATCCTCACTGGGTGCCCCATACTTTCGGCCTTGTGCCACATTTAAGCTTCGTTTGGAAAATCGCTAATCGCTACTGGCCGTTGGTTCTGGGTGGTTGAATCGTTACGTCTTTGTTTCGCACTAGTCAGATTACAGCAATATAATAAATTTCAAACAATAAAGGAAATATTGTTATTTTGTCTCTGTAATTTTCTTTTGGATTAAAACAAACGTCGTGGCCTTGAAAGCTGAGGTTAGCAAATTTTATTGCTTCTGATCTACATTTACTCCCTTGGCTAATTAAATTAAATCTGCTTTCTTTTTCATTGGGGTAATAGAAAAAAGATCTGCTTAAGTTTGCTTTTGGTGTGTAAAACGGTTGCTAGGCTCTTAATCACTTGAGGCCGTTTGGACACCTCGAAGCGGTGCAGTAGTTAGCAAGTTTGTCTCGCTAGAACAATTACGAATGAGTAGTAAGTTCGATCATCACTGGGTTCCCCATACTTTCGGCCTTGTGCCACATGTAAGCTACGCTTGGAACATCACTAATCACTACTATCTATAGCTTCTGGGTGGTTGACTTGTTACGTCTTTGTTTCAGCGAATAGTTAATTCGGCAATCTTCTATCGATCCTTCCCAGCCCATGTTTTGTTATTTCAATCCTCAAATCGATGTATCCGACAAATCCACTGTATTTCTTGAACAAGATGAAATTGGACGCACTAATCAAATTACAGCAATATAATAGACAAATTCTGCTAAAAAAAAACAAAACAAGTCATCTCTATATAAGCAATAACAACTTTGTTTAATTTGATGGTGAGTGGGTAGATATTAGCTACAATAATATGGGACCACTGATTCAGATAAGTTCTCTGTACTTCTGTTTAGCGAAGTACTAGGGAGCCGCTAAGAATCTGACAAGAAGGGTCTGCATTCTGGAACTCGGATTAGCGATTGCTTGTGACGACAGCCAAAGCGGCTTCGCGCACTTAAATAGAAGATTCTGTCCAATTCTATCCCTAGTCATGATATCCATCAATTCATCCTGACTAGTGAATTTCGACCATGTGATTCTTCAGGCGTAGTTCACCGACTACGTGCTTTCCCTGAGACGGTCCTGCTTCATGAATGGAACCTTTCAATTTCGGAACACACGAAACTGTACTCATTCATTTACCATGTCCTGATTGTGGTCCCATCGATGTCATAGTTTTGACAGTTCTCATCTTTGGATCCCCGTCAACCGGTTTGTCGAAATACTCATTGTTCGAAATCTCGGTTACTGTAACCTGACTCCCATCTACGACCCACATCTGTGAGTTATCACTCTACTCTATCCCGTGGAAATTGATATCTTCATTTTAACCCTTTCAAATCATTCAGTACAATATTCTCATTTTTACAGGTGAACATTGTAGAGGACACAATACGTGTTATTCATATTGGTTAATTAACTAATCAAATGATTTCAATCTGAATTCCTGGGATAACAAATCATTATTTACATTATTTACCTGCTGACAACGTATTGTACTCTCCAGCCTTCACCGGATCGATCTTTCAGGTAATCTTCAGGGAATTTAAACGTGAACCCTTTACAAGCATATTTACTTCCTATTTATCACTGCTCAGTTATTCTTCTCTCTGTGTCAAGTGAGTTCAAGTACTCACTGCCTAGTTCAGGGATAGAACTAACAGTTACTATCTGTCTATATTTCTGAGATGAGGTATTATGTACACTATTTACATTATTCGGACTATTGTTCTCATCCTTGTTGCCATATTTATTAGAACGTTTCGGCTTTTCAGTAACTGTCTATATTTCTGAGATGAGGTATTATGTACACTATTTACATTATTCCGACTATTGTCCTTATCTTTGTCGCCATATTTATTACAAGGACACATGGCACAGTGAATAAAGGCGTTGGTTAGATCCAGTGACAGGACCCAAAGAGTGTGAGTTCAATACCCGGTTAAGGCAGTGGAGAACTTGTAGAGGGGAATTAACATGAGATAACTGACAACTGACATCCATTAAACATGACACGTGGAACTAGAACAGTCTACCCCAGCGAGTGAAATAAAGGGTTAAGTTTGACATTCCAGCCACCTGAAGAAGGCTGGAGCGTACAACGGCCGAAACGTTGTAATAAATACGGAGACAAAGATGAGGACAATAGTCCGAATACTGTAAATATTGTAACAGTTACTATGTCAACAAATTCACGAACCAATAATTTAGTCCACTATGCTATTGTCCCATGGTGATAAACTTGGAGCTTTAAATCTAACCTGCCTGCAGGTTAAATTTAAGGTCATGGAAAAAAAAAACGAGCCGCCGAAAACGACTCCATAAACTGGTCTGCATCCGAAGGTGATGCTGTGTATTTGCATTGCAAACACCTTTGGCAAAAACAGACACTGAATTTTGGTAAATACTGTAAAAGGACTAATTAAAGGCAACATTGAATAAAAAGGGTCCGGAATTAGTCAGTCGGTCAAAAGGGTGTCGTCTTCCATCTTGACAACAGCAGATCTCATGTCTCTTTGAGGCTTCGGTAGAAATTTGTAGAGCTTCGCTGGGACGTTCTGCTATAACCACGCCATTACTCACCTGGCCTTGCACCTTTAAGCTAGCACTTATTTCCTTCCCCACAAAAGTCTCTTAATGAGAAGAACTTCAATGCTCTGGAAGCCTGAAAAAAAAACACACTTAGATCAGTTCTTTCTTCAGAAAAATGCAAAGTTCTGTGAGAATGAAATCATGAAGCTGCTCCGAAGATGAAAAATCTAGTGGGAGAAAAATGGCACATATGTAATTGAACAAATATATGAATATTGTCTTTGAAATTCACTTAAAAGAAACAATTTTTTGTTCCGACTCAATATATTCGTAGATACATGGATGTCATGAGTGATGTTCGCTTGTGCGATCGTGTCTTTTTTCGATTCATGATTGACTTGGTAGATGAATTCCCGCAATAGACTGGTTAACAACCAAGGCTATAGGGCCCAGTCTGTTCAGCTATGTAACCCACGGCTGGGGGGATAAAAATAATTCAAAATAGATTTATTTTAAATCGCAAATATTTTGTCTCCTAAAAAATCAGACAAAATTTATGAGCTCAGGACAATTTATCCAAAGTGAGGGCCGCGATACATCCGTGTCTAGGTTTTAACGATGTTCAATTGAACAGTGTAAATATCTGCAAAATTTGACTCTTATATTGTAAACTTTAAAGCCAATTGAATTAAATCCACCCGAAAAAAACAAAAAACAACAAAAAAAAAAAAACCCAGAAAAACGTTAAAATAGGTTAGACGACATTGGGATTTTTTTTCCTTTTGTACTTTTTTTTTTGATTTATTTACTTGCATTTTGTTTAACCCAAATATTTTTTCTTTTTTTTATTTACATTCTTTAAACAAATCCATTTTTCTTCTTCTTTTTTTTTCATCTAAACGAATCATGACCAGTTTTATACTTATGTTGTAACCTAAAAAAGGTTAGTGAATGAGGAATAACCAAAACGGAGGTTGGAAATAAAATGGTAATCTTTATAACATCAACAAAATACAATACTCGCCAGCGGCGTGAAGTAGGTAAGCCACTGCTTGTGGTGGACTACTTATGCACCATATTATCCCCCATTTACAATAGTAGTATTTATGAGGATTTGGACATGCCCATTAGTGTTCATAGGTACGGTATATAGTTTGTTTATATTTGTTTAACCGAATCATGACCAGCGATTGTTAATTAATTAATACAAATCTATTTAATGACATTTTGAATTCCGTTTTATCTCTCCCTTGAAAATGCGACATTAATTTCCGAACATTTATTGCAGTGAAAAACATTTGTAAAATACATAAAGTGGCAACAGAAGAAAACAAATCAACCCAAGTAAAATGTCGGAAGGAAGACTGCAGGAGAAAAGACTGATAATTGAGACAACTCACAAAAAAAATATTTATAACCAGTGTTGATTTATTGCAGGTAGGAAACAAGCGAGAAAAATTATCTCCCCTTGATGAAAAAAAAAAGAAGACATACATACATACATACATACATTCTTATCTTTTAATAAAATCAATTCTTTTGTTTGATGTCGGCATACTTTGGGATATTGTACCAGAAAAAGAAAGCTTTTAATTTTTGTTGAAAGTGCTTGGGGTTCTATTTTTAAAAACAACACTTTGGCGTTATAATTAGAAAAAATGTTCTCATTGAAAACTTTTGTGCTTGATCTCTGAAGCCAAAGAGATATAAACTAGGACAGTTAGATAGCTTTAAGCAAACAGCGTTACATAGCTAGCTAAAGGGATATGAACAGACTAAAATAGGTTACTCATGAAAAAATACTATACAATGATATTTGCTAAATTTAATTTGATAAGTCATAAACTGGTGGTAGTAAGAATGTATTGCGTCAGTCTTTCATTAGTGATGGTAGCTTGAACATAAGCATTCGAGAAACAATATTGACTGTGACCAATCGGAAACAGCTATAATTCACTGCCTCACAAATAACCAATAGGCTGCATGTGTTAACCAACCAATTGTAATGTAGAATAGAAAACGACAGGCTTCGCCCACGGAAACAGAAAAAAATAGAGACTAGAAAATACGATGAGCGGGGGAATATTGAAACTAATAAATAAATTTTGCAGATGAACGAATGAATGGTTTGCAGATGAGTCTTTCAGGCCATTACCTGTTCAACTTACGTTGTTTTGTGCCAACAAAGCATTTTAGAAAACTGTTTTACGTATGACATTACATCGACATTTGATGGCCGATTTAACAGTCCACTGCATGACACCCGACCTGTTTTACTGTTCGATGGTGTTCACTAGTAATAAAGGTACAAGGATCCTAGAAGTTTTTATATATTTCTATTATTGCACTTCTTATTTTATTTTGATTTAGTAACGTATTACGTAACATCTATTTTGATGTCTCTCATTGATATTAACTAGCTTTCTTTCTGCGTGGGTATGTGTCACTGTTTCTCATTGAAGGTGGACTGTATTCACTATTTATTCGATTCGCCGATCGATCGGGAATCGATGACTGTGCATGCTTCGATTGTAAACCCGGTCGGTAATAAGATCCAGTTTTACAAGTTTCATCATTTTAAACTCTGAAGGCCGATGTCAAAATAAAATATATCTTCACGCTTAGGAACTGAGTTATTTTTTTTTATATTTCGCTCGCATTGCACAGAACTATTTAGGTAAATCAATAAGTTCATAACCTAATAATGAAAAAGCCATTTTTTTTTTATACAACAAATATTTACTATTGAGCATAACGTCGTTCATTATCAATTTACGTAATTCAGTCGTTAATATTACGGACAGGAATTGAATGATATAAAGTGAAATTTCCAGATCAAAATTCAGCTATAAAATGTGTTAGGCTACCGACTTATTGATCCACCCTCATATGTTTGTTGATAAAATAAGAATAATGGTTATAATTAATCTGCTTCGAGCGTTCACGATGTTGCTTTTAATCAGGAATTAACTGACATTTTTATTGGTGGATTTCTTTAGAGGGCGGGAGTTACAGAAATCCCGAAGGGCTGGATCAAAAAAAAAAAAAAATCTCATTTTTGTTGCAATTAAAGAATCAAAAGAAATCTTTAAATACACTGGAATTTCGGGGAGGGATGAATATAGGAAAATTCTATTCACGATATTTAGTGATATGGAAATGAAATATTAAATTGATTCTGGTTAATCGATGTTTGATCCCAAGGATAGAAATAATTAAGGTGTTCAATTTTCTCCGAGGAATTTTCAGATACACAGACGAAAATGTTACAAGAGCGAAGCAAGTTCGTGAAGTTCTCTTTAGAAATTCTTTTTTTTAAATTTCTTCTATTCAAGTTCATCTCTTTCGAAAGTCTTATCGACAAAGCTTCATTTTTCGAAGTTCTTATTTGAAGTTCACTTTTCAAGTTATTCCATTTTAAATTTCTTCTTTTTTGAAGTTGCCCTTTTCAAATTCTTCTTTTTCAAAAGTCTTCTCGTCTTGTCTCAATATTTACAAATATTGACTCGCTCAATACGAATAATAAGCAATTCACTTTTGCATCAATCAATAAACTGATTTACAGATCACAGAAGTTGTTGTATTTCTCATATTTAAGAATTTCACTAGGGTAGAAGTCCATAGAAACGTAAATCTGTCAAATTGGTCTCTGAGATGATGCTGGCCATTAATCTGCGACTCGAGATTACTAAACATCACGTTAAAAGAGTATAAGAAAAAAAAAAGCCCCTTTTCAAGTAAACATGTGAAAAGTCTCTTCGAGAATTTGAAATTGTTATACACATTTCCTTTATCATGATTAGAACCGTTGCGCCAACCTATACTACTACTGTACTGTACTGATGCGGCATTCACCCTGGGCGGATTGAGATAATTTCTTCCTGTTATGAGAAGAAGATTCTTGGGATAAATTAAAGAAGTACTTACCCAGGCCTACTCGGATAACGTTCTTGCTTGCCGCGGGGTTCCCACAGACGCAGAGACAGGAACGACCAGAAGCCGCCGGTTACCGATGCAGACGCTCCTTGGATTTTCACCAGAGCCCTTGTTAGCCGGCGTGTGTATCAGACCTGTCCGCCTTGGTGGCCCTACCAGGAACGAAGTTCCGGGCGGCATATTTTGACTAATATGTTTACACCCCCACCGACTGTGAGGTAAGGGTTGGACTTTGGGGCTTACAGTACCAGGTGTTCCCAAGCGGTCCCCCATCTAAGTACTGAATATTTCTACGATTTTTAATCGGTGGTCGAACGAGAACCGGTGTTTCAGCGTGATTTACAGATAAAGATATACGTTCATATATAATTAGGGGTTAAAACCAACAACGCCCTTCTTGGATTAATTCATTACAAATATAAAATCGAGATAGATAAACTATTTTCCATGCAATAACAGTGTTATGAATAATCAAGAGTGGTCTTCCCTTGTTTTGTTACTCTCCTCTTTGAAAGCGCCATTTCTATTTACTGGGACTATAAAAGGACACTATACGCGAACCTTGTATTCTCAGTTGAATAAAGCTTTCTTAAAGCCTACACCTGCGTACTATTGTCATTACAACCAGGATATAATTTACAATGTTAATTTCATTTTATAAGAATGGCAACATTTTACTAATATAAAATTAATGTAATATTCAAAGAAGGACATTAGCTAGCTACAAAAACCGTATATATTAAGACTACATTATCGTCGTACATTATAAATGAAAACACGAGATTTAATGATTCATTGGTAGCATTCTATTTTATTCAACTCCAGATTTCGTCAAGTGCCATTGGCTATCAAATCTGTATGGTCCCAAGTCCTCTTCGAACGTAGAACCTGTGAATGCCAGAGACACTCTTTCTCTAGGGTGGTTGTTTATAAACGGTGTTCCAATAACTTGGACGGATTTTAAATGTGAATGAAGCGTCTAATGATTTTTTTCTTTTTCTTTCAGATTTAACAACTTGAGTCTTTGGCAATTTCAACCATGGAAAGATTAACAATCAAACAACGTGTTAAAGTTATCGAAGCCTATTACGAAAATAAACGTTCAAACAGAATTTGAATGAGAATTTTCCAGGTCGCATCATCTCTCGAAACAGCGAAGTCAATTGGCTACTACGATCGTGCGACTTGACGCCTTTAGATTTATTCCTTTGGGGTCATCTCAAAATTAAAGTCTATGTCAGCAACCCAACAACAATTCAACAGCTGAAGGATGAGATAATAAGAAATATTATGAGATCGAGGAGCAACTATGCAGAGACGTCATCAATAATTTTGACCATCGAGTGGAGGTGTGCCGCTGAAGCCTTTGGCGGACATTTGTGCAATATTATTTTTCATACATAATTGCCATGACGACTTAAATAACATGATCCAATAGAGAAATAAATACATTTTCACCAATAACACTGATTTATTTACTGCTGACTTTGATCCGTCCTAACGAAACACTGTTTCTATATAATCCTTCTTAATGAAACACTCTTTATATTTAGCTTTCATAGGGTTTGTCCCACGCGTGCTGGGTTGACTACGTGTCTACCTGACGGCCACTGACATCTTATGAAACACAAATCTCCACTTTGTAAGTAGGAAGTCATCTCTCAGACTAACCCGTCGATACAACTGGCTTTTTTCAAGGACAATGAGTACGAAGTTTATTGAATAATATACTACATTAGGTTGATGTGAAAGTTTCCATCATTTAAAAAAAATCTATTATTCATGTCGTCGTTATTCAGTCTTTCTATTTAATTAAATCATATATTCTAGGGTAAAAGAATGATTCCCTTTTTGCTTTGGTGGATTTCTGATAAATTTCTCAATTACTTACACTATTCACATTGTTCGGACTGTTGTCCTCATCTTCGTTGCCATACTCATGACGTTTCAGCCGTTGTAAGCTCCGGTCTTCTTCAGGTGATTGGAATTTCGAACTGAACCCTTTATTTCGTTCACCGGGGTAGATTGCTCTAGTTTCACGTGCTATACCTCTTCCGGAGGACGTTATAAAGTGTTCAGTTGGAAATTCCTATCAAAGACGCTTGTATTCTCTTTGGTATAATCAACTTGACTAAAAGAAAGACGAAACTATCTGTATCATTCTTTTATGCATGTATTAGAGCTCTTTTTTATTTTTAATACTTGTACATACATGTATACATATAAATATACATATACATATATGTACATATACATAAATATACATATGATTACATATAAATGCCCATGGATATCTACTTGTGCATACACACACATACATATCATAGAGGCTTTTATATATATATATATATATGTGTGTGTGTGTGTGTGTGTGTGTGTGTGTGTGTGTGTGTGTGTGTGTGTGTGTGTGTGTGTATATTTAAAATATTGATAAAAACACATAGAAAATGCATATCACTATTTATATATACCTGTATACACCTATATATGTGTGCACCAGTCTATACATCTGCATAGTATCGGGATCTGTAGATTTTTTAATTAGCCGACTCTCAATGGATTTCCTTCTCAGCGAATTCTATTCTGTCTTGAAGAAACAGGTATTTTTAAAATCTAAACTGTGATTCTATGTATCCCAGTGAACCATCATTGCGTTTAGATTGTTTTCATACAGAATATCCCTGTGGTATTCATATATATATATATATATATATATATATATATATATATTAATGCATGTTTCATTAAATTGCAATATATCAAACAACACACGGACGAAACAACAATGATAGTCCGCCCTTGCTGCATGAAAAATTTCAAAGCAACGACAAATTCGTGTATACGAAACGCGGAAACGAAAATCGTTCCTGACATCACACATGACCACGCCAGAATGAAAACGAGAAGTATTATGTATGGGACGCTGTTGGTATAAAACAATGGCTTCTGTTATAAATTATAGGCATTTAAGAATATTTGTGGAGATTTCATAGTTTATTTTGTTCAGGTTACTTTTTCAATAGTTTTAATGTATATATTTCAAGAATTTTTAATTTTTGTTTATTGTTTTCATGTTTAAAATTTAATTTCGCGAAAATTGCGTATTAACCAATATAAGTAAGAAGATAAGATCAGTAAAAAGGCCATTAAATATTTTTTTATTGCTTAAACAATTGAGAGACAAACCTATGCACAAAAAGTCAGTTATAAGAAATTATTAGTTTTAATAAATTAAACATTGTTAGATTTTTTTTCAAAACTGATCACTGTTACAACGATTAGTCAAAAAATGTATTTTCCCAGGTTTTTCGAATCTTTGTAAAACTCCCGCCTAAAAGAATGAGAATGTCACTTCGGTATCCCTGAAAACTTTCAACATTTTTAATCTAATTCACTTCAAATAAGGAAGTAAAGTCACTAAGACACAAAGGTTTACTAGACGTGAGAGAATTAGAAAACAAAAGCATTAGTGAAGAGCGAGAACAAAAGAAAAATAATCATGAGGTGATTAGATAACGATTGACATTGCATTTAAATTTTTGAAGATCAACTTTGTCCAGATTAAAGTTGTCTGGAAAGCAAGAAGCCGGGAGAGATCTCCACAAGCGAGAAGTGCGCGAAAAGAAACTGTTAGCTTAGAACTTACGGTTTCATTTTAGCCAATTCAACTGTAAATCGATGGGATATTGTTGCCAATCTACTACCATGAAAATATTTATAGAAATGACACATTATGGCTATGGAAAGTGACTGAAGCCGATACGCCAAGTCAGGACCAATAATATTGCTGATTCTTCTTTGGATTTTATCAAGAATCTATAAAAAAGAAATTGGTTTGCATTTTTAAATAGCCGTGTAGAGCTGTTGAATCTCGGTTAGCCACCAGTATTAGGAAAAGGACAAGACTGATTTCAAAATCGTATTTACCCGTAGCAAGTAGCAGCCTATATGCAGCCGGTAACAAGGTTTTGTGATTGATTGCATTGTAGTGTTGTGGACTCAATATCGGTTCATTTAAAAAATAAAACTTTTTTTTAATCATTTCACCCCATGCAAGGCAGTAAAGCCACTAAGACACAAGGAGTTACTGAGTGTGAAAGAATAAGAAAGAAGAGAAACATTATTAAGGAGTGGGAACAATGGAAGAGTAATCAGGAAGACAGTAGATAGTGATTGACATTGCATTTAAATTTTTGTTCAAATGTGGCTGTTATGATGTTGATTTGGGGTTAGTAGAGACAAACGCCAAATAACACGTAACAAATAAAAGGGTTTTAATAGGTTGGTAAAAAGGTACAGAAATCGCCTGAGTAGTCAATAACTAGCTCAGCTAAGACTTCTCGGTCTATCTGTCTTCCGTTATGTCAACTGACATGCCACTATTTAAAGTCTTTGTTCACAGACGCAGACAAGTTCATCTTCAAGAGGGGTGGTAGGTTTCCGACACAACAGTTGCTGGAAAGCATCGAGTCAGAAGAGAGGTCAACAAGTGAGAAGCACGGTTCCATCTGACCAATTCATCTGTAGATTGATGGGACCTTATTGCCAATCTAGTACTGCGCTTAATTTCCTAAAGACAATGTATCATAGCGAAGAGTGCATTTGAACAATTACCATGAAAGTATTTATATAAAAAAAGCTCAGTGAGGCAACTATACGACGGTATGCAAGTGACTGAAGCCGAGCCATTAGATCAGGACCTATAGTATTGCTGATTCTTCTTTGGATCTTATCAAGATGCTCCAGGTAAATAGCAGGGGTACCGGACCATACAAGGCAGCAATATTCTAAGCATGAACGAATGGTAGAAGTGTGTGAGGAGAAATCATTAGCATAGAACTTACGATTACATCTAACCAACTCAACTGTAAATTGATGAGACCTCATCGCCAATCTAGTACTGCACTTAAATTCACAAAGACTAGGTGTCGTAGTGAAGGGCTCATGCGAACAGTTGTCATGGAAGAATTTATAGAAAAAGGCAGAGGGAAACAACTTTACGTTGGTGGGTAAGTGACTGAAGCCGAGACGCCAGGTCAGGACCAATAATATTGCTGATACTTTTTTTAGATTTTATCTAAATATAAAGCAAGATCACCGGACCATGTGTGGCAGCAATATTCGAGGCATGAATGAATATTTATTTTTCCATGGTGCCTAATATAGTTATTCCGATGGGAGAGATTTCATCTTTCGATCATTTAAAGAACCAGACGTTGGTCTATTACGATTATTTGCGTTGGTGATTTCATATTGGGAAACATGGAAAGCAATGTTTCCGAAAAGAACCTTTTAATTTCCTGCTTACACCTCGGTGTGCCTACCATTGTCGATGTCCTGTACTATGCGCAAGCGCAGTGCTCAAAACGGAAGTATTTACCGGAAATGATTACATCCATTCACCTCCTCTAAACGGGAAGACAACTTCCGGCTGGAGGAAACAACAAGAGTCAAAATGCTTGTCGACTGAGCATTAATAACTCCAGTTGGGTGGGAGAGATATGCTTAATAGCTGCTGCGGTGATCATCTGGTGAGTGCATAAAAGAAAGGAGTTAGTATAGATGATATTATCAAAGATATAATTTGACAAAGTATGAAGACTGATCGAGACAATACTAACAGCTAAAGAACAGAATGTTAATATTTATTACGAGTCTTTGATACCAGGGCCGATACTAAGGAAGCAGTTAAGACTCTTCATTCGCCCTAAAAAAGACAAACTTATTTTCGGATCTTTTGCCGGATTGGTAAATGCACGTTTCGACTATAGAAGCGGTTCACATTACGGCAAACAGATACAGGTTCAGTTTCTGTCGGAGACATTATCTTTCTTTAGTAGGTCTTTTCAATCTTAGCCGAGTTGTTATTAATTTCAGTGTTTAGTAAAATAATAATAATAATAATAATAATAAAACGGGATCGCAACTCAAAGACGTCTACGCATTAAAAATACCGTTTATAGCAATAAAAAATAACGGTAGATAAAAAAATCTATTCAAAATAAAATATATATATACCGTAATTCCCCATGTATAATACGCATTTTTTCTAAAAAATAAACAAAGTCAGGGGTGCGTATTATGCACAGCTACAAAAAAAAATATCTTTAAAAATTGCAGTTTCATTCAGTTGCGTAATGACAACCCACTACAAACATACGACAATTTGTTACTAAGATTCGACGATTGCGACCCCATAAGGATGTCAAATACAATCATATGTACACATTATGAAAAGGACAAAATCGGACAATTATTTTAAAGATATTTTTTATGTTTATACATTCTTTTTATAAATACACATATTTAAGTAAATGTTCTGTTTATATTTACCGGCCTGAATTTCCGAGAAATTTTCATAGAAAATATTCGTCCTCCGACAGGAAACGAACCTGTACCCTATACGGAACCGTCATATAGCGTGAGGTACCTTTAACCGATTGAGCCACAAAGGATCGTTCGGCTAGCAAGGTCAATTTTACTGCTTCTAAACTACAATTTTTTATGTATCATTCACGTACATTCATATCTGCTCAAAGCGTATCCAAATGTAAACAAATGATGTCACACATTATGAAATGGACAAAGTCCGACAATTATTTTAAAAGATTTTTATGAAAATTGTTCTTTTTTACCTTTACAAATATTTTTTAAATTTTCTGTTTATAATAAACAGTATTAATAACATTTACCGGCTTGAATTAAAAATTTTTCATAGAAAATATTCGTCTTCTATACAGGCTATATGACTGTTTCGTATAGGATACAGGTTCGATTCCTGTCGGAGGACGAATATTTTCTATGAAAATTTCTCGGACATTCAGGCCGGTAAATGTTGTTTAATACTGTTTATTATAAACAGAGCATTTACTTAAATATTTGTATCTATAAAAAGAATGTCTAAACATACAAATGCCTTAAAAATCATATGTACCTAACAATACATAAAAATAAAATAAGAATTATCATAAAACTAAATTAGAATAATATTATTCTATGTTTAAAACCATTTTTTTAATAAGAGTAAAAAACGCTGCCCGTAATGAAATTGGAGAGGTACAATTTATAGGGTTTGATTACCAAACAAGGGATGCGTATAATGCATGAGAAGAAGCATTTTCCCACTGTTTTAGGGGTGCTTGTAATAGGTGAAGGCGTATTATACATGTGGAATTACGGTAGATGTTTCCTACACTTAGCTCTATCTGAAACAATACCCACTATAGTGAGTCTTTCATTGACGATCGTCTTCTGAATTAGCAAAGGATCCATCAGTCTAAGGTAAATCACCACATTTTTACTTAATTAGTGACTTAAATAGTTGTGTATTCGTCACCGTTAGCGATCAAATACAACTAAAAGCCGTGTTTTCAAAATAATAATCAAAATTAGGGGTGCGTTTTATGGACAGCAATAAAATAATGTTTAAAAATTGCTGTTTCATAGGTCGATTTCAGTTAGGAAATGACTACTCACCATAAACATACGAAAATTTGACACTAACATTCGGCAATTGCCAACCCATAGGGATGTCAAATACAATCATATACCTAACAATACTTACAAATGTAAAATAAAATAAGAATTACTAAATTAGAATAATATTATTCTATGTTTAAAACCATTTTTAAATAAGAGTAGGAAACGCTTGCTGTAATGAAATTGCAGAGGTACAATTTATAGTATTTGATTACCAAACAAAGGGTGCGTATTATGCGTGAGTAGAAGCATTTTACCACACTTTCAGCACAATTTTAGCGGTGCGTATTATGTATGAGGGCGTATTATATATGTGGAATTGTGGTAATATGATAAAAATATTATTTTAATGTATGCTAGATTTATGGATAAAAAGTGCTCACTCTCAGGGGCAGAGCGTATGTAAATTTAAATACGTCAAGTAATTAATAATAAGAAATGAGTAAAAAAGTTAATAGTTAACAAACAACACTGTACAATTTCTTTCTGAATTTCTGGGATGAGGAGTTATCATTATTTACACTATTTATAATCCTCATTTCTGTTGTTATCACAACGTTTTGGCCGTTGTGTACTTCGGCCTTCCTCGGGTATATATCAATCTGGGTAACGTACTGGGAATTCCGAACTGGACTCTTTATTTAATCTGCGGGTGTAAACAGTCTCGTTCCACTGCCCATGTCTCGGGATATCTCGTCTACTTCTTATTTCTACTTAGTACTGCTCTGTTATTGCTAGCTTGTTTCCACTAAGTACAAAAATACACACATATAGAAAGCACCCTTTCGATTTTAAAAGCGCCAAAATGTTTAAATTTATTCATCAGAATGTTTGTTTAAAATTATTGGATCAACTATGACATCACGATTCAAGTCGACTCATCAAAAATAGTTTTTGTTATTTTTTTATTTTTATTTTTTTTGATACAGTATCTTTTATGGCTACGACAAGGAAATGGTATTCAATACTGATTAAATATTCTTAAACATATTACTATATCTTTTTTATTTACATTTAAATGTGCCAATTTCCTTTAATCAAAAATTATAATTGCAATTATAAGTATGTATTATTTTTTTTTGATTGACGCGATCTATTTTTCTTGTCATAATTCACTTTTATATTTCGATATCAAATCAATATATTTTTCAAATTTCATTGATAATCCTCGTACATATTTATTTCATTCACAAATATATTTCATTTTAATAACTGTAAAAATATTTAAATTAATATATTGAGATCAATAAGAGCTGTGATACAGTGAAACAGCCTGCCTTTGGATGACTATATATATATATATATATATATATATAGTGAGAGAGAGAGAGAGAGAGGGGGGCAGCAATTTTTGATTGATGCATGTTTCATTAAATAATATGGACAAGTTTTGTCTATTTATTTTAAGTAAGTTCCGTTCATATTGTCTGATAAGCTTAATGACATTATCATTGAAAGACCAAAGGAAATCACCATATTGATACATGTTTAAATCCAATCTACGCTTTCGGCTTACATAAGCCATTATCAAAGATGACAGTTACTTATCAATATATCAACCAATACACGGACGAAACAATAATGATAGTTTTTGTTGCATGAAAAATTTCAAAGCAACGCCAAACTCGTGTATACGAGACGAGGAAGCGAAAATCGCATCGCAGCTCGTGACGTCACACATGACCACGCGAGAGTAAAATCGAGAAGTATTAAGTATATATATATATATATATATGTGTGTGTGTGTGTGTGTGTGTGTGTGTGTGTGAATTGGGATCAAAGTGTAGACATTTAGGTCAACACAAAATTGTGCACAATCTTTAGACCCTGAAGATTGCGTTCAAGTATGAAACAGACAATCGCCATTTGGTGTTGACCTCAATATCAACTCTCATATTTCCACACGTTCCATCTCTGATACTGAACACTTTTGCATATACATCAAGCATACCTTAAATATGTATTAAATTTATATATATATATATATATATATATATATATATATATATATATATATATATATATATATATATATGCATACATGTGTGTGTGTGTGTAATAAATAATAATGGCTGCTCATTCACTGCATGAGGATCTCCAGAAAAGATGCCATGGCGGAAGAGTTGGTTCCCCATTCCTCCAGTAAACTTTCGGAAAGACGAAGATAACCCTTTGATAGTTTATAGTCAACCATAACTCGTACAACTCCACATGGACTCGTAGGTTCAGTCAACCTTCATCCAATGACCATAACCAGTTAAGATAATTCGGTGACGGCCTGTACCGCATAGCATTTCCAGCGCAGTCTGATGGCGGCGTCGTTAATTCTCGAATGATGATACGACTTCTGTGATATTTCTACACATAACGAATCGATCGATAGATAGATGGATATGGACCGGGTAATAGATAGATAGATAGATAGATAGATAGATAGATAGATAGATAGATAGATAGATTTTAATCAAGTTCACCCAAAGCAAGGCAATAAAGCCAGTGGATCTCAAGGGGTCACTGGCTGTGGAAGACTTAGAAAATAGAAACATCGAATGATGATACGACTAATGGTATATTTCTACACACTTAGATAGATAGATATATAGATAGATAGATAGATAGATAGATATGAACCAGGTAAGATAGATAGATAGATAGATAGATAGATAGATAGATAGATAGATTTTAATTGAGTTCACCCCAAGCAAGGCAGTAAAGCCATTGAAACGCAAAGGATTACTGGGTGTGCAAGACTTAGAAAACAGAAACATTACTAATTTACGAAAATGCAGGCAAGAGTAATCAGGTGACAGTAGATAGCGGCTGACATTGCATTTAAATTTTTTAGCTTAAAGCTGTCTGGAAAGCATAGAGCCAAAAAGGAATCCCCCAAGAGAGAAGCCCCCAAAAAGTAAGTTAACATAGAAATTATGGTTACATCTAGCGTTTAAATTCATAAAAGTCTACGTATAAAGAGCTTATCTGAACACTCGCCATGAGAGGATATATATAAATGGCATCAGGAGGCAACTTAACGGCGATGGAAAAATAACTGAAGCCGAGACGTCAGATCAGGACTAATAATATTGCTGAGTCTTCTTTGGATTTTATCAAGGATTTCTAGATATATAGCAGGAGCACCAGATCATATGTGTCAACAATATTTTAAGCATGGGCAAATGGTAGACTTATAGATATATGATAGATTCTTAGCAGTTCACATAGCAATGGATTTAATATACTCTTTTCACTTCATGTCAGTCGAGAACTTTATCCTGAGAGAGTTGCTCTCCTGGAAATTAGTATCAGCCATGCTGACTGAAGGCAGAAATGGGTCTGATCAATAGAGAGCAGTTTCGTATTGAAGGCTTTAAAATTAACAATCCATCTTTTGCCCCAATTAACAACAGACTGAAGGTCATTTTTTTGCATCAGCCGCCAATTTGACCTCATTGGATTAATCAGACTTACTATCGAGACAGGAGTAAATGGTTTTGTCATCAGCAATGATACCAAGTTGGGAGCTAATGCCATCGGGAAGGTCGTTAATGAAAATTTAAAAAATATATATAGGACCAAGATTAAAGTCCTGGGGGACACCTGCATAAGTACAAAAAGATCTAGAAGACTGGCCGTTCAGAATAACTTTCATTCCACGATTTGATAAGAAAGACTGGATCAGTTTAAAAATTTGAGCGGAGAGGCCTTAATAGATAGAAAGAGAGATATTAAATAATAACTCAATAATTATTGACTCCAGCGTAAACATAAAGGCAGCCATATCGTAAATTGAATCAAAAAAAAGATATAACTTGAATCATTCATGAAATAATGACAAAAAAATGACACGTTGGGATTTGAGGCAGTCATCTGAGACCAGAGATTACAATAATTGTAACAATGATTTGAATAATAATTGAAATAAATAGTGGAAGAAAGACAGTATTTCAGAAAATTATTTAATCCGTATGATTACAATATTTAACTCAGAACCAGCATCTATATATACATGTATAAACTGTGTGCAAGGAAAGTGCATTCGATGATTTGAGGAAGGGATAATAAATAATCTTATCAGATCCAATGACCAAAATGTGTTTTTGCTTTGTCTTTTTTATTTTTTACTTTTTTTTTGTATTGACGTTAACGTGTGTTGGATTCGAAATTAGCCCACTCCAATTAGTTAATCTGTTTTTTCTCTATTAGTTCATTGTTCTGATATTGTTTTTGTGATGATCGGTGATGAGTCAGATCTGAGGTTCCGTGGAGACTTGTGAAATCAGTTCACTTTCAATATATTTTCTTAGTAATTTTTATTTCTCTTTTGAACAGAGTGAAATTTATTAAATCGAAATTCTGCCCAGATGTGTCACGGTGAACTACCACTATATTTAAAGTGTTGTTCTCCAGTATATCCCTGCAATATCCATATACGACTTTTTGGAGATTACGAGATGTTCCACAGACCGATATATATATATATATATATACATATATATATATATATATATATATATATGAAGAAATATAGTCTTAAGATGTGCTACATTTATTGGATAAAGTGCTCGATATCAGGGATAGAGCGTGTGTAAATATAAAATTGAACATAGAAATCAACACTTAGAGGCGACAGTCTGTTTCATGGTAGATGCAGGACACCTGACGATTGCATCTAGCATGAAACAGACTGTCGCCTCTTAGTGTTGACTTCTATGTACACTTTTATACATACATAAATACATACACACACACATATATATATATATATATATATATATATATATATATATAGAGAGAGAGAGAGAGAGAGAGAGAGTTCCAATAACTTGGACCGATTTTAAATGTGAATTAAGTTTAAGTGTCTAGTAGTTTATTTTTTTTGTTTTAAATTTAACAATTTAACTCTTTGGCAATTTCAACCATGGAAAGATTAATAATCAAAAAACGTGTTAAAGTTATCGAAGCCTATTATGAAAATGGACGTTCAAACAGAAATGCATTTTGCGCGGTTCGCGATTTTTTGGTCAACATAGTCGACCAACCGAGAATGCAATTGGAAAAATTGTTCGTAAATTCAAACAAACTGGGTCGATGGCAGATGTGAAAACACCATTGCGTGCTCGTTTACGCCGTTCAACTGAAAACATTGCTGCAGTGCACGAGAATGTGGCAGAAAATCCAGACCCCTCTATTCATCATCGCACGCAGGAATTGAACCTCTCCAGAACAACGTAACATTGAATTTTGACAAAAAGATTTATCTCCAGACACTTTCAATTGACAAAAGAACTGAAACCTGCTGACTATTTGGAGCGCCATACATTCATCAATTGGGTGCACGAGCAAAGACAAGCCGATCAAGATTTTTCGCAAAAAATCTTTAGTGATGAAGCTCATTTTCATATTGGTGAATTCGTTCATAAGCAGAATTGTCACATTTGGGCTGATGAAAATTCAAGGAAGATTGTTGAAAAGTTACTGCATCCACAACAGGTCAATTTTTGGTGTGCATTTTTTGCTAGCGGAATCATTGGGCTGAATACTTAAAAATTTGAACGTCCATTTTCGTAATAGGCTTCGATAACATTTGATTGTTAATCTTTTCATCGTTGAAGTTGCCAAAGACTTAAGTTGTTAAATCTGAAAGAAAAAGAAAAAAATCAAATTTAAAATCGGTTGAAGTTATTGGAACAACTTTATATATATATATATATATATATATATATATATATATATATATATATATATATATATATATATAATGGACTCTCCTGTCGGTTTCGACGTGTGAGGATCTATTTCTTAATTGATTCAGTTATGAAATTTTGTGCGATCTTTTTAGATCTTGCTCTTGCTTCTTGAAGACAATTCAGACAAGCAGATTGAAAACTGCCGAGTCCACTAAAACACGTTAATCTTCCTTCTACCCGATCCAAGGCTAAGCGCTCAAGGGTGTTATGTGGTATATTGACAGCTGACGAGTTGCTTTTCAGCTTGTCTTTGTATCTTAGCCATGCGCGTCTTACATTCATGTAGCCCTGATCTAACTGGCTATATATTAGAATCTTCGGTATCCTGTCATCAGACATTCTTAAGACATGACCAATCCATATATATATATATATATATTTATGGTACATAATTTAACAGCAGCTAGGAAAAAGCAAAATTTATATGACATTTTAAAAAGCTGAAAGAAACAACCGCTTTCGTCTCAGCCTTAATAAGTATATTTTTCTGGGATATAAAAAATATAAAAAATATATAAGCGTGTAGATTAAATTAATATAACGAATGGAAGGGAATATATATATATATATATATATATATATATATATATATATATATATATGGAGAGAGAGTTAATGCTGATCGTATTGACTTTGAATTGTTTTAAGGCAAGTTTTTATTTTTTTACTAAATATCCACCGAATACTATGCTCGAGAGCCATTGCAGATAGATAGATAGATAGATAGATAGATAGATAGATAGATACATACATACATAGAATGAAGTTGTATCGACGTAAGAGGAGTGCAAATTATGAGGATATGTGAGATCGATATCGTTTGGCCCTAGACTTGAATAGATTAAGATTGTAGTGATCGGTAAAGAATCATTCTCTCGGGATTCCCTTCCACAAAGTACCAGTTCACGCGAAGAAACCGTCAGAATGAAACTTTTTTTCACCAATGGTATACGAACGGATTTGTTTACACAACGAATACAACAAAAAAGGTGAGTGTATACACACACACTCACACACACACACACACACACACACACACACACACACACACACATATATATATATATATATATGCATTAATATAATATATAAATATATTATATTTATGTCTTAAAATAATTGTCGGACTTTGTCCATTTCATAATGTGTGACGTCATTTGTTTACAATTGGGTACGCATCGAGCAGATATGAATATACGTGAGACATACATGAAAGATTGTAGTTTAAAAGCAGTAAAATTGACGCATATTATCTATGAAAATTTCTCGGACATTCAGACCGGTAAATGTTGTTAATACTCTGTTTACAGAGTATTTACTAAAATATTTGTATTTATAAAAAGAATGCATAAACATAAAAAATTGCTTAATATAAATATATATATATATATTCCATTCGAAATTATTACATTTATTTTCGTGCGAATACCCTTGGGAAATGTATTAATCCTCTTCTTCAGACTCCATGGTTCTATAGCCTTGGATGGCAACTGGTCTACGAGAAGGACAAACTCTGATTTCCAAACCTAAGAGGGTTGTTTAGGGACCTTGTGGCACTTAGTGCACCAGGTCTCTGTATTCGGCTCTTTAAAAAGTGTGGATGGTTCTGAACAAAGCCTTCACCACGAGAATCAAATCATATGTGATGGTGTCTGGGCTGTCGGTTCCTATGAACTGAGCTGCTTGACCCTCATGCCTCGAATACGAGCACAGCAAAAGGTGAGCGTATATATATATATATATATATATATATATATATATATATATATATATATATATATATATGTCATCAGAATGAGTGATGATCGGATGTCGAAAATCCTCATGTATCGCCAACCTTTTCATGGTAAGCGTAAGGTAGGCCATGTTTACGCTTCAAGGACAAACTCAAGTACAATTTAAATGCTGAAAACATCCCTATAGAGGAGTTCGAATTCGCTGGTGAAAACCAAGCAAACTGGAGAAACCCCTGCCACCGAGGTATAACTAACTTTGAAAAGAATCGTCCCAACCATCTGAGAGAATTAAGAATTTAACTCTAAATCTCGGTCTAATACATCAGCCCATATGACGGTCAAGCCTTGTTTGCAAATCCTGTGCAGGATTGTTGTCTCATACCAAATATAAACATAAAAACTGAACTGAAACAGACTCATACATCGAAAACGACAGGAGAGTCCATCAGATTTATAGGGTGTTCATAAAGTTTGTGTGCACTTTAAAAAATTATAATAATTTGTAAAAAGGATTAGAAAGAAGTAAATCTGTTTTTTAAGGTTTTATTAAAATTTTATTTAAGTTTCCACATGTCCTCCGTCATTAGCGATACAAAGGGTAATACGCTGGAAAGAAAATATTTTTTTACTTATCTAAAAATTGTTGCAAATTTTGTAGTAAAGATTTATTCAATAACTATACTTAAAACTAGGTACATTAAACTTTATAAGATTTTTTACAGATTATTTCTATCACAAATACAAATAGAGTTATAAATTTTTTAAAGTGCACACGAACTTTATGGACACCCTATATATCTATCTATATATATATATATATATATATATATATATATATATATATATATATATATAGAGAGAGAGAGAGAGAGAGAGAGGCAACCGGATGTCTATCCACACTGATGAGCTGTGAAACAGCGAAACAGTCTGTCTGTGGATGACGTTTATATATTATATATATATATATATATATATATATATATATATATATATATATATATAAATTTTCAAACAGTTCCAACCATGTTTTTATATAAGAAAGATTTTTAAACTGATTCTCTGGGGATCGGAATTTTAAATATGTTTCGGTGTTTTTGGTCAGCGATTCCTGGGCTGACAGCGAGATACGGTACTAAAGAAAACGGATTTCTTATCTGGATGTTCCAATTTAAGGCCAACGCATCCCCATTACTCTGAAAAGAAAGGTAGTGAGTCACAAGTCTTAAATTCAATGCAGTTTTGCTTGTATCCACGCGAGTAGGTTGTCCCATTAACCTCAACCAGATTGAGCCTTTCATATGGATACATGCATGGCGACATCCCGTTCAGAAATATGGAAACTCTATGTTCTATACAACCATTTTCTAATATCAATGTTTGAAAATGGCTTTGAATTAATGAAGGCTATAGTTCTTGGTGAAGATCGCTTTGTAGACTGGCATTATAGAAGGACAATTAACAATTGTACGAAATAACAGAAATCACATTACTTGAGAACACACAGCAAGAGCAACAGTTATGATGGATGGCATGTGTATGTCGAAGAGAAAATAATGACATAATCAAGATGTTGACATTCCACACTACAGACAAAAGGTTAGCAAGGAAAAACCCTCATCAATACTAGAAAGAGCAATGACAGTTACTGGGCTTAAGAAGAGAAAATAATGACATAATCAAGATGTTGACTTTCCAGACGACTTCAAATAAAAGGTTAGGAAGGAAACACCCGTCAATACTGGAAAGAGCGATAACAGCTACTGGACTTGAGGAGCCTATTTTCTTTTAGTTGAAAAATTTTATAATTTCAACGGACGCTAGTATTAGCTGTTCGGTCAATGGATGCTGAATATTTCCTTATTAGGAAACGGCTAATATTACTGTTACCATTAGCTAGTAAAGATGGGGCTTGCTAACAATGATTCTACGACACAGTCGTTCCACTGTTGATATTCTACAAGGTTATTTACATCCCACCTCGCGAGGTAGGATGTAGCACAAGGCCGTTTTTAATGCAGGGTTAAACCGAGCCCGTAGACTCGGGCAAAAATTCCCCTATTCACGGTGTTAGGTAGCTGTATACCACCCCAGACGAGACTCTGCCCTTCGGGATAGCCTCGTCTGGGTTCCTCCCTGCCTTGGGGCAGAGAGTTCGACCAGCTTAGCTGGAGACGAATCTCCAGCTAATTACCGAAGCAAGCTCGTTGATGTTCTACAAGATGTATCATCTGAAGGAGCGTTTATTTTCTTGTAGATTATTTATATGTGCAGTTATTTCGGCCCTTACTGTGTACCTCATTTTTAAAAAATGTATGACAGACGAACCTAAATTTCGTAAATATCTATATTTGGAATGCCTGACAATTATCTAGCATAAAGAGTTCGGCCCTTATTGATTAACCCATTCTTAATATTAGTTATTAGTTTTATATCTAGTCAAATTTACACTTTAAACTAAGCTTAGACTAAAAGTAGTCGTTACTTTGATTTTCACTAAATTATTCGTTTTATTTTTTGTATGGAAAAGAATGCATTTAAATTTAAAAAGGAAAACAAATTTACTTACGTTAAAAAATGCAAAAAATCGATAGATTTCTCGTAGATTTCCTGCGTGTTATGAAGCTATGAACGTTGTTGTATCGGCAGGGTTAGTGGCCATCTTCTCTGTGCCATGTTTCTTCAGTATGTTCATGGCTCTCCATAATTTCTTGACCATTGTAACTCTTAGTAAATTTTGTTCTCTTACTATATTTCTTATACATTCTTCTGTCAGCCATTCACACAAGCTCGTTAGATAGGTTATGCACTGGTCTCCTCTGACCCTCTTGCCTTCAATATGACCTAGAATGTCATATATATATATATATATATATATATATATATATATATATATATATATATATATATATATATATATTATGAAATGGACAAAGTCCGACAATTATTATACCGTACATTATTCTTTTTATAGATATAAATATATATAGTAAATGCTCTGTTTATAATAAACAGTATTAACAACATTTATCGGCCGGAATCTCCGAGAAATATATATTATTATAATGTTTATTATAAACAGAGCATTTACTTAAATATTTGTATCTATAAAAAGAATGTATAAACATCAAAATGTCTTAAAGAATAATCGTCGCATTAAGCAGATATGAATGTACGTGAAAAAAATCATGGAAAATTGTAGCTTAAAAACAGTAAATTCGACCTTGCTAACCGAACGATCCTCAGTGCGAAATCGGTTAAAGCCATGTCAAGCTAAATGATGGTTCCGCATCGGATACAGGTTCGATTCCTGTCGGAGGGTGAATATTTTCTATGACAATTTCTCGGATATTCAGGCCGGTAAATGTTGTTTAATACTGTTTATTATAAACAGAGCATTTACTTAAATATTTGTATCTATAAAAAAGAATGTATAAAGAAAAATGACTTTAAATATATATATATATATATATATATATATATATATATATATATATATATATATATATATATACTGAAGGTTGTTGGAAAGTTATTGGACTAACCAAGAATCTGTTCGAAAAAATAGTTTAATGATTTAGTCAGATATTGGGAAGTGTGTTGAGCCGATAATTTTCCAGCCCACCCCGTCTATTTAGGTATATTATATTCCCATATAAATCAAATGCGTTGTTTATGAGCTTACATAGATCCATCGTTCTTTGTCCATACATAATGTTTATGCTGCTGCTGCTGATGATGCAAGTAGGATGTGAGGTTTGTGTTGAACGGAGATTATAATCCTGGGTTTACGAGTTCACTTCGCGCATGCGTACACAAAGCCAATAAAAATTGCACGTACGCGCCTTCCCGCGTAAGTAATCTACATCCGGGCGTTTTCATGGTACAACTCGTTTGCTTCTTCGTGACGTCAGGCAGTGACGTTGAACGACGAGTAGGAATCATATACAAAATAAATAGATACGTAAATAAAACTGTATGTGCGCCTCTTCGTAGTGGAATTATTAGCTAGCCTGTTTCGCTTGATCAGTTACTACATGGTAGTCAGTTCGATCCGCACTGGGTGCTTCACACTTTCGGCCTTGTGCCACATCTAAGCAATACTGAGAAAATCAGTAGGGCACTTCGACCTGGTGTCTCACTAGATCAATTATGACTGAATGAAAATGTACTTAATTTAACCAAGAGATGAAATTATTGAACGCAAATCCTTTATTTTTGTACCTAATTAGCCATTTTAGTAATTACATCATAGACACTTCAGTATATATACGTGCATTGAGTCAGTATGGTATTCTTTGTTTTACTCAGAGCCGAAAAGAATAAATAATAGAAAATGAAAATGTAAAACAAGTAAAATAAATTGACACAAACAAATAAATGAACAAACAAGCCACTCCCGCAAAAACAACCGCCAGAATAGATTACCCACAATGCACCACTGACCCATATATATAAATATTCGAGGAAAAATTCAACATTCGCGACCTGATGATTGCGTCTAGCGTGAAAAAGCCTGTCGTCTCTGAGTGTTGACTTCAATGTTCACTTTTATATATATATATATATATATATATATATATCCAGGTAAGACGAGAACGAATAGAGTACAATTCCAACGTTCGTAACATTCAGTTTAAAAGAGGGCTCAATACAAAGTAGACCAATATTCTTTATTTTAGGATATTACATTGAAAACATTTTAAAATCGCTACACAATTGCAGTCGTGTTTCGATGCGTATCAATGCATTTCATCATGCGATTGAAAATTACTGGCGCCAGTAATTTACAATCAAGCTATGAGATGCATTGATACGCATTGAAAGACGACTGGAATTGTGTAGCGATTTTGAAATGTTTTCAATGTAATATCTTAAAATAAAGTATATAGGTTAATGGTCAGAATTGAATCAGACCAGGAAACAATAGCATTAAAGTCTGTTCAATATATGTGTGAAAAAAAAAGTAAAAATAGCATGTAGTTTTTATCTTTAAAAAATCAGGAGGTCAATTAAAATACGCTATCTTGGTTTCGACCCTCTTCGGGCGATATTTTTAAAACTGACCACTTAACACTTCATTTAAAAAACACACACACGCAAAGAACGCTACGTAATTAAAAATAAGTTAAGAGGAGCATGACGATCGAAAAACATGACGTTGAGTGTAATATAAAGGGAGGGGGTATGGAGAAGAAAGAAGAAGAAAAAAACGAAGGGTTGAAGAAAAGAAAAGAAAGGAACGGGAATGGAAGTGTATTGTAAATGTATGCAGTAATGAAGAAGAAGAAAAGCAAATATGTAACTTAAATATAAAGGATAGGGAGGTGAGCATATCTTAAGACTTTTAAATTACATTTTTTATCCGACTTCATATTCACTTCATAATTTTTATATATATATATATATATATATATATATATATATATATATATATATATATATATATATAGGGCAAAGATATTAAAAAAATTACAGATTTTTGGTTAAAAAAAATTTTGGATCGGAAATGTCATAATTGCTAATTTCTCATATTTGCATAGTTTGAAATGCGGGTATAATTGTTATATGGTAGTTTTGGTAGCTTAAAAGATGATATATGATATTTTAATTTGAGCATCATTAATTTGAGTATATATATATATATATATATATATATTGAACAATAAAAAATATTAAAAATTAAAATATTCGGACACACTCGGTTGTATATTAATATTCTTTCGTTTTTATTATTATTTCAGTTAGATTTCTCGACTAGTTTCGGTCAACATGGCCATCATCATGAAAAAAATTCTGCTTGCTGGTAGCAGTGAACTACAGAAATGTCTTGATGGAGAAAATGAACTTTTGTCTGTGGTTCTCATTAGTTTTTTTATTTTTTTAGTATGAATTTTGGTCAGTCCTTGTGTTGGTCAAACAGTCTCTTTTAAGTTGTTATTTAAGATAAGAGATGCATAGATTCATGCTTCTCTGAATTCCCTTGGTCATTTTGACAGGTTTATTGGTTCCTGGAAAGGGGATGTGTCTGTTAAGTGTGTGTGTTATTTCGTTCTTAGGGAGTGAGTGAGTGAGTATGATGTGTGTAAGTATAATTATTACTATGTGTGTGTGGTATCATTTGGCTCATTAGGGAGTGGGTATGATGTGTGTAAGTGTGTATATTCGTGTGGGTGTATGTATAAGTGTGAGGCCTCAACATCTATCCAAGCATGTCTGTCTTGTGTGGATGAGAAATGTGGGTAGGTCCTGATTTGTGGGGCTATATATTAATACTATCTATATTGTTAAATTTGTGATTAAGCCCGTCTGAATAGTGCGTTTTTAAACGCCGAATCCACTTATGTTCATGGAACTCTAAAATCTTTCTAATGTTATCTGCTCTGAAAATTTTTCTCAATTATAGTGAATTTGACATTATTTTAAAATCGTGTTTTTCTAGGCGGGAATGTTGTTCTACAGGTAATAATCTTTCATGGGAGTCGACTTAATTCGATTGCGATGATTATTAATTCTGTAATGAAAGGGCCATTCAGATTTTCCTACATATTGTTTCTGGCATAGTGTGCATTCTAGGAGGTAAATTATGTTATGATTTCTACAGTTAGAGTCGTGGTAGATTTTGAAAGTAGTTTTAGTTACTGAGGTAGTGAATGAATTTGTGTGTTTAATATAGTTGCAGCATAAGCTTCTTTTGTTGTTACATGGTTGGGGAAATCTTGTTTTTGTTTTTGGTTTATTATGGATTACCTTGTCCCCTGAAATGTGGTTACTACCTATGATTTCTTTTAGGTTCTTAGGTCTACGATATGCTAGAAGGCGGGGTTCTTCAAACAAAATCTTTTTAGGTCTGGTTTGAGATGTAGTATTTGCCAGGGACTTTTGATTATCTGGGATAGTGGAGGCAAAGTGGGGTTGAAAGTGGTTACTACAAGGATGTGGCTAGGTTTATTTTTAATCTTGTACATTAGGGAGTCTTCTCTAGGTGTGATATCTGAAAGCATAAATGAACATTGATTACATTTTATCAAGCAAAGAAATAAACCTGTTTCAATATTTACTACAATATTTATATTCGGACTTGTTAAACATGCGTTAATATAATTTATGGTGTAACGAATTCAAGGAGAGACAACACGTCCATTCGAAGCCAAACGGAAAACCGTAAATATTGCATTAATTATATAAGTGTATAAAGATTATAGTTTGTCTACGTAGGATTAATCCGTTAATTTCTTGAAACTTTGAGTAGACGTGTCGTCTCTCCTTGAATTCGGAATACCACAAATTATATTAACGTTTGTTTAACAAGTCGAATGCACATAGAACATTGTTAACCAATGAAAATCAATCAATACAAAAGTAAAAATGTCAAAATTTCTTTTTTTTTTTTCTCCATATCTCGTTCTCTGAGGATGTCTTAATTGAAATTGAAACATGTTAGATTGGTTTTATCTTTCCGTCGGATTCTTATCCACATTTGATTTATATTTGATCTTAATATATATATATATATGTGTGTGTGTGTGTGTGTGTGTGTGTGTGTGTGTTTATATCGATGTGTTCGTGTGAACTAAAATATGTACACCTGTATGTATGTGTGTATATGTGTATGAGAGTGTCATCCAAAACAAACACAGAAGTAAATTCCCCCTCCCACCAACAAGTAAAATTTTGAAATTCAACATAAAGGCGACAGACTGTTTCATGCTGGACGCAATGGTCAGGGCGGCCTGACGATTGCGTCCAGCATGAAACAGTCTGTCGCCAAATTTTTGATGAATAAAATGTTTATTTTATATTTATATCTACATACGCTCTTTCTCTGATGTTGAGCACTTTATCCCATAAATATAGCACACCTTAAAACTATATATATATATATATATATATATATATATATATATATATAAAATCGGGTGAAAAGTGAATACTATAATACGAATTGACCTAAATCCTGTGAGTGAGATTATTAATTTGAGCTGGCACGAATTCCTAAGTCATCGTGACCGAGGTTTTAAGTGTAACTAAGATCTGCTCAGCATAATTGCATCATAAACTACAGGTGGGCTAAAAATGATAATAGCCGGTCATTATCAACTTGAAAGGAAGATGTTGATGGATATACAATCTTCTTTCACTTACTTTCTTCTAACTTCATTTACACTTCTTCGCCTTACCTACTTCGCTACATTTCGTGATCGTCTGATTAACATCTTTGGTGAAGGTAATATTCCTGGAATGAACAGTACCAAGAAAGAATGGAAGTTATTTTTAAATGTTTCAGCAATCAATTCTTCCAATTAACGGTAGCGAAATAAATATAAGCAATTCAAATTTAGGAAGTCGCCATCAAAAAATAGCCCCAAATTAAACTCGAAGTTGCACCCTACTCCACAGAAAGAAAAAAGAAAGATTTCTTTTATTTTGTTTTCATTTCTCACATTTTTTTCGCAGTTATCTCGAGGACACATGGCACAGTGGATAAAGGCGTTGGTTAGATCCAGTGAGTTCAATATGAGTTCAATACCCGGTTAAGGCAGTGGAGAACTTTCAGAGGGAAATTAACATGAGATAACTGATAACTGACATTCATTAAAACATGGTACGTGGAACTAGAACAGTCTACCCCAGTGAGCGAAATAAAGGCTTAAGTTCGACATTCCAACCACCTGAAGAAGGCCGGAGCGTACAACGGCCGAAACGCTGTAATAAATATGGCGACAAAGATGAGGACAATAGTCCGAATAATGTAAATAAAGCTTGTTTGCATCCTCTCCAAAACCTCATCGTTGCTCACCCGCTCGGCGCTTGACATCCTTAGCATCCTTCTGTAGCATCATTTCTCTGTTACATCGAGTCTCTTTTTCATCTTTGAGGAGACCGTCCAACATTCGCTGCCGTAAAGGAGGACAGATGTCACGTAGCAGTTCCGTACTCTTTTCTTTGTTACCAAAGAAATCCTCCTGTCTCGTAATACTCTGCCTAGTTTTCGGAATACGTCTTTGGACATCCAATTCGTCTTCGGATCCAAGCATTGCACTTACTGTCTGTCAGAACACTTCCCAGATATTAAAGTTAAGTACCTGTTTGATTTTAGTGGCCCCGATCTACAAATCGCGTTTCGGGCTCATCTTTTTCCTGATGACCATATACATAAATATACTAATTAAAGTACAGAACACTTCTCTTGGGTCGAGCTGTGGTTCAACTGTAACAGCAGCAATTGCATCTATAAATATCGAAGCTCGATTTACAAACTCCTGTGCGCCTCTGCAGCACGTGATTTGAGCGTTTCTGTGTTCGTCTAACGATATTTACTGATAATAATATTTGATTGTTGAAGCCAACTTTGACACAAAATCACATTGAGCGCTCACCAAGAGATCCTCAAGCAAAGGCGGCACGATTAACGCGCATTGCTTCACGACAAGTGCTCTTCAAAATAGCCTCTTGTACTAAACTCATTAACAAGATAAGTATTTGCTGATTGAGTCAATATACCAATGATTTCCAAGTGTACATACCCCAATATTAATCTACGGATAAAAAGAATTCCATGCTTAGCGCTCTGTCTTTCTCTTTCTCAAGATTTTCTCTTTATTTTATCTCTCTCTCTCTCTCTCTTTGAATCTATCTCTCTCTTTATCTCTCAAACAAATCTCTCTCTATATATACAATATATATATATATATATATATATATATATATACAGAAATATAGTTTTAAGTTTGTGCTATATTTATAGGATAAAGTGCTCAATATCAGAGATAGAGCGTATGTAAATATAAATATAAAAGTGAACATTGAAGTCAGCACTCAGTGGCGACAGACTGTTTCCTGCTAGAGTGGCTTACTTAGACATAGAAAGGCTAATTTTTTAGTCCGACCCTATTTTGACAGACACTGAAAGCCTGATTTTTTAGGTCTACCCAACTTATACACAGATTTTTTCCCCTTTCTTAACAGACGGAGAAAGTCTGATTTTCTAGGGCTTCCTTACTTAGACGGATACTGAAAGGCTGATTTTTTTAGCCTGCCCTACTTAAGACGGAAATGTCTTTTCTAGGCCTGCCCTACTTAGATACAGAATGACTAATTTTTCAGACCTGCCCTACTTAACAGACATGAAAAGTCTGATTTTTTAGGACTGCCTTACTTATTTACTTTTATTAATGTCACTACTTTGTTGTGTATAAAAATTAGAATCCAAATGAATTTCTCTTGGTTTGTAACTATATACATATTTGAGTTTACACAAAATAAAAGAAGCTAACATAATTCTTTGTCTATTTCTTGTTAAAATTTATTTTTAAATTTGCGCCTATAGTAAGTGACGCAATTGCAGTTTCAGTAGCAAAATATATATTTTATGAGGTTGCATGTCTAGCCAACTGCTTTTCAAACCCAAAGAACAAAATGGTATATGTCTGATCAAGACTTAAATTGTGATTGTAATTATAGAAACAATTTTTCTTAAAATATGATTTGGAATATGTGGAAAACGTTTCCTACACTTCACGAATCGTAGCAATCGTTTCTTTTTTTGGTTTTGTTTGTTTAACGGCATTTCAATCTGAATGGGTTATTTAATGCTGACAATATTATTGTTAATATTTATTTTTAAACTGTATTGCTAGTAATAATTATTTACAAAAATGTATTGCTGGTAATACTTTTTCCTTCAAAAATGTATTGCTGGTAATATTTTTCCCTTCAAAGATATATTGCTGGTAATATTTTTTTCTTCAAAAATGTATTGCTGGTAATATTTTTTTCCTTCAAAGATGTATTGCTGGTAATATTTTTTTCATTCAAAAATGTATTACTCGTAATATTTTTTTTACCTTCAAAAATATATTGCTGGTTAAATTTTTTTCTTCAAAAATGTATTGCTGGTAATATTTTTTCCTTCAAAAATGTATTGCTGGTAATATTTTTTTCCTTCAAAAATGTATTGCTGGTAATATTTTTTCCTTCAAAAATGTATTACTCGTAATATTTTTTCCTTCAAAAATGTATTGCTGGTAACTTTTTTTTTCAAATATGTATTGCTGATAAAATTTTTTCCTTCAAAAATGTATTTCTGGTAATATTTTTTTCCTTCAAAAATGTATTGCTGGTAATATTTTTTCCTTCTGGCTGTGTGACTCTGACGATAGCCTTTTCCAGCCAATTTTTTTTTTTAAAAATCACTGCCTTTGAAACAGGCCACTGCCTTTGAACCAGATCTGGCCTACATATTGCAATATTTGTGTTGGTCAAATATATTTGGACAGTTGGACTTGTGTCAATTTATGTTTTCTGCTTCTTAATAAGATGAATGTTAGTGTTATGTTCTTATTCATATGTTTTTAACTTGAAAATTGACAGAGAATTTTAATTACCAATAATATGTAATGTTTAAGATTAACCGGAGATAGAATTTCCTGTAAGTTATTTTTTCTCAGACATATTTTACTTCATCTTATATGGGCTTCAGATATGAATTTTTGTAAGACCTGTTTAAATTTATTTGTCATTCATGGGAAGAAATAAAAATATGCCATTTGCAATAAAATTTTCCTAAGAAAATTTAATCGGTTCAAAGAAGGCCAAGTAGAATGGTTAACCTTCCCCTCATCAAATCTGGCCCTCTTTGAAAAAAAGGTTTGGACACCCCCGATTTATAAATTCCATAACACATTCCAAAGAAAATCGGCGTTTCAGCTTCCCCTCCCGAGTATAGTGTACTGATGATGGGAGAGGTGGACTATGACGATGACAAATATTCATAAATTGGGATAGCATTTTCTACCAAGGCACGGTGGAGTAATGGATAGGGGCTCGGATTGAGGAATCGGAGAGTCGAGTTCGAATTCCAGTTGAATCCATTACATTCATTTACGAGCTAATACCCTTGGGGAAGGTGTGAATTCTCTTCTTCTGGGTTTTATATAACCTTGGATATAACTGGTCTACCGCAAAAAGAAATGGCAAGCTACTGCGGGTAAAAAAATTGCATCGTCAGTCATGTATAGAAAGATACATGATCCTAACCTACTGCGGGGAAAAATCTGCATCGTCAGTCATGTATAGAAATATACATGATCACCTAAGCGTGTATCTAACGTATATAAGTAACTATTAAATACCACGAAATAGGACTTAAGATTTCCAAAATAGAAAATTGAATTTGGAATGAAAGCACTGATCACATCTATTCCGAACATCGACTAGACTTGAGAAACCTGCGGAAAAAAATTTAAATGATTTTTTTTTTAATTGATTTTCTTTTAATTTTATATTTTATAAATTTCAACCGAAAGCTACTTTCGGTTGAAATTTATAAAATATAAAATTAAAAAAAAAATCAGTTTAAAAAAGTCTGGTCGCTCGCTCAGCGAATGTCGAATGTTTCTTTATAAGGAAACGGCTAATATTGTTATGAACATTAGCAATTTGCTATATTCATAGCAAAAGACTCAATGATAGAGTTTTTAAACATATAGACAGTGTGGACATAGGAATCATCACTGCATTGTAACAGTTTGTTTCATGCTTCAATACTGAAGTCTGAAGACTGCATTGAGGCTTGAAAATGAGATTCACCAGGCTGCATTAATTCTTTATCTCTCTCTATCTCCATATATATATATATATACATATATATATATATATATATATATATATATATATATATATAATATATATTGTTATGGGGTCCACCCCTTTTTCATACAAGTGGACTCGACCAGTGTGTACTTGGACTGCTGCCGTTAAATATCCAGAGTCAGTCAGAGTAGAGAGAGTAGTGATTGTGATTGAGTTGGAGGTAGAGTAATAGTGTGAGGTAACCGCTTGTAGAAGTCACAGTTGTGAGCACGTAGACGCTAAGGAAGTCCTACGTCGAGACTGAATTTACCAGACTGTATATATATTATTATTTTTACTTACCGCGTTTCTGGATCTACTAACCGTATTACCAATTGTATTATTGTGTAAATACATTTATTTGTTATATTTCATTCCTGCGTTTGTCATTCATTTCATCTCGGAATCCACAACATATATGTTATATATGTATGTTATATATATATATTGATGCATGTTTCATTAAATAATATAGACAAGTTTTGTCTATTTATTTTAAATAAATTCCTTTCATATTGTTTGATAAGCTTAATAACATTATCATTGAAAGATGAAAGAAAAACACCATATTGATACATGTTTTCAATCCTATCCAAGCTTTCTGCCATTATCAAAGATGACAATTACATTTCAATATATTAAACAATACACAGACAAAACAATAATGATAGTCTGTTTTTGTTGCATGAAAGATTTCCAAGGAAAGACAAACGAGACCCGGAAGAGAAAAACCGCAGCTCGTGACGTCACACATGACCACGCGAGAGTGAGAACGAGAAGTATTAAGTATTAATGATTCTTCCCCCACTCCGTTAGGGATTTGCAAAAAAAAAAAAAAAAATAACATAATTTACAAATTCAAGTGCCCTTTGGAAGATTGTATCTCCAATGGATTGAATAATATTTATGTCGGTCACATTACAAACTCGCTTTCACGGCGCTTGACTCTACATTTGAATGATAATTCTAACATTTTTAGGCATTTAAAACAACATGCCTGGCCGCATACACAATTCCGGAAAATCCTTGTTGAAAACACAACTATACTTAAACATGAAAACGATAAACAAAAACTGAAAATTCTTGAAGCTATATACATAAAACAGTTGAAACCTAACCTGAACAAAATAAACTATGAAATCTCCACAAATATTCTTAAATGCCTATAATTGATAACAGAAGCTTCCCATACTTAATACTTCTCGTTTTCACTCTCGCGTGGTCAAGTGTCACGTAACGAGCTGCGTTGCGATTTTTGCTTCCTTTTGCGATTTTACGGAATTGTGTGTGTGCCTGCCCGCACACACAATTCCGTAAAATACTTGTCGAAAACACAATTATACTTCGACATGAAAACAATAGACAAAAACTAAAAATCCTTGAAGCATTATACATCAAACAGTTGAAACCCAACCTAAACAAAATCAATTATGGCATCTCTACAAATATTCTTAAATGTCTATAATTGGTAACAGAAGCTATTGTTTTATACCATGGCTTCCCATACTTCATACTTCTCCATTCATTCTCGTGTGGTCATGTGTGACGTCATGAGATGCGGTGCAATTTTCGCTTCTAGCGTCTTATATGCACGTGTTTATCGTTGCTTAGAAATCATCTATGTAAACAATCACAGACTATCATCACTGTCTTGTCCGTATATTGCTTAATAATTTGTAATTGACATCTTTGATAATGGCTTATGTAAGCCGAAAGCTTAGATTGTATTAAAAAATATGGATCAATATTGGGAATTTCGTTCTTCGTTCAATGATAATGTTATTAAACTTATTAGACGTTATGAAAAGAATTTATATAAAATAGACAACACTTGTCTATATTATTTAATGAAATGTATATATATATATATATATATATATATATATATATATATATATATAGAGAGAGAGAGAGAGAGAGAGAGATCCAATTCTTCTTGCCTCAACTATAGATTAATTAGCAGGACTTGTATCAGTAAATCATTATCTCCAAAATATTTTCACAATCTAAAAAGCATTTCTGACTTCAAATAATCCTCAAAAGGTTGATAAGCTGTAAAAAAAATCTATCTGTCTATCTATTTATCTATCTCGCTTGAATATGGCCAATAGGCTCACATCCTCGGTCACGCTGGCCTTGTGCAAACTATTATAAAACTGTTTATTACACCTGGTTATGCGCTCTCTCCCAGAAACTGTAACTAAGGTCTGCTCAGCATAGTTGCAGTATAAACCACAGGTGGGCTCTGTGGGTGTTGAATGAACACAAATGTGTCCAGACGATGCGAGCCGACAGTCATATACAATCGTCTCTCGCCACTTACTTCAAACTTCAAATTTTGACACACACACACACACACACACACACACACACACACACACACACACATATATATATATATATATATATATATATATATATATATATATATATATATATATATATATATCTAAGTAACGAAAATCTTGGTAATCCGTACGGATAATCCCAAGGAGAATGAAATCCTGAGAGCTCAATGTTAAGTTAGAGCGAATTAATTTAAAGAAAAACAGACCACTTTAAGGCTCCATTTGTAATAATTTATTTCACCAGAGAATTTTATTTTTCTCTGGATCTTCAGACTTCACTTTCACAAGGTGAAACGAAAAATAAAATTAAAATTCACACTTTTGATGGGCAGTATTAAGCTTAAATAAGTTGACATAGAAGGTAGTGAGGAATAGTGTGAGAGACATGGTCGAGTTTAGAGAGGGGACGGAGAGTTTTAAAATTTATTTTTATATTTCTTTTCATTATAGTACTTAATATTGAGGAATGAGGGTGTAAGGATCAGACAATGACCTATTTAATCGGTCAACACAACGGAAATGATATGGAAAAAGGAAAAAAGGGAAAAAGAAAAAAGTGGGGAAGTAAAGAAAAAAGAGATGTACGTAGGGTTTTTGGGGGAAGGATTATATAAATTTATTTGAAAAATGGTCTTATTGTTTCCTGTCCTTTTTACATCGACACCCGTCGTAGTCCAGGTAGTTCCACTAGTTTGATTGCCAAGTATTAAACTAACGAGTGCTAAAAATCTTGCTATGTTTTTTTCAGCGGCTCATAATATTGCCTCTGTTTCTGTGTGTTTTTGTGTGTGAGCCTATGTGTATGCTTGTGCGTATGTGTCGGTGTACAGTTGTGTGTGTATTCACTCACACAGGCATTAATAGATAGATCGATAGATAGAAAATTAAGAGAAAGGAAAAAGAGACACAAATATATAAGATAGATAGTCGGCACTTATCAATACAAAATTAATTATTATCGATTTAACAAGTTCCCTCGATAGCTCTACTTTCAATACAGATTAGGTAGCAATCAATAATATCACCTGCTGAAGGTCGGAGAACTGTAAATAAGAATAAAAGTTATTTAGACGCAAGGGAAAGAAAGAAAGAAAGAAAGAAAGAAAGAAAGAAAGAAAGAAAGAAAGACGTAAAGCAAGGGAGAAAAAAGAAAAGAGTGAGAGTAAAATACTTATAGAAAGAGTGAAAAGGGAGAAAAAAGAGAGTGAGTGAGAGAAAGAGACAGTAAGAAGGAAAAGAATGAGCGGTTAAAGAACGGATTAAATAAGTGATAGAAAGACAAAAAGAAAATAGAGAGGGTAAGAACGATACGAAAGAGAAGGGAGAACGAAATGCTAGTGAGAAGAGAAGCGAGAAAAGAGAACAAATTTAAAAATAGCGAGAGAATGAAAAACCTGGGAACAACAGCAGTTAAAAAGTGTTTCCACGCTTCTCACAACCTCCAGTCCCCCGATCAGCGGTCTTGCTGCCGGATGTAGTTTATCGTCACACCCAGGGGACTCTGTTTTTCGTTACTGTTGATGTCTCAATTTTCTCTGCCTTCTTTTATCTCCAGTTCATTTGATCCGATTTTTAATTCTATTATTTTCAATTCACTTTCAATTTTTCCCTTTCTTTCTTTCTTGCTGCTTCATCTTCTCCATTGTTACACAGAGAGACGAGGTTCGAGAGAGATTTTCGTTTGTAGGCAACAAAGTATACCTTGGAAAAATTACATAGTGAGCCATTTTTATGCAGAAAGAGTTCCGACGTTCCCTTGAAGATATTTAGAAGGCTTAGCCTTGTCTGACACAAGGTTACTATAATAAGGCATCCGTTGAAGAACAAAGATATAAGTATTGTCTGGGAGAATGGCTACTTGAAAAGAAAATATTGTTTTGCACCAAACTTTCAAAAGTTTCGGTTCACTTGAGATCAGAATTAACTAGGTCTGACCACTTATCAATAACAGCGATGGAAAATAAGCAACGACCTCAGCCACCATGCTTTGCTCTATAATTGAAGATAAAATAATTAGTTTGTGTTGCATTTGCGAAGTCTTTTGTTTTTTCTTTCTTTTTCTTTCATTTTTCTTATATTTTTGTGATCTTTTCTTTTTACACGCTTTTTTTCTTTTTCTTTCTTTTTCCTTTTTTACGATCACTTTCTTCTTGTTTCTTTCTTTTGTTCTTCTTTCATGATCTTTTTTATTTCTTTTTTTCTTTTTCACAATCTTTTTTTTCCTTTTACTTTCTTTCTTTTTTCGCGATATTTTTTCTTTTTCTTTCTTTTTTCAAAATTTTTCTTCCTTTTTTCATAATCTTTTTTCTTACTTTTTTTACTTTTTACGTCTTTTTTTCTTCCTTTTTTCTTTTTTCACGATCAATTTTTTCCCGTTTCTGTTTTTTTCACAATCTTTCTACTTTCTTTTTCTTTTTGTTCTTTTTTCATGAACTTTTTCCTTACTTTTTCTTTTTCACGAGTTTTTTGTCCCTATTTCTTTCTTTTTCCACCATCTTTTTTCTTTCTTTTTCTTTTCAACGTTCTTTTTCTTTCTTTTTTCTCTGTCGTGAGCTTTTTTATTCCTTTTTTCAAGATGTTTTTTTCATTTTTTTTCTTTCTTTTTTTCTGTTTTCACGATCATTTTCTACCTTTGTCTTACTTCTTTTTTTCTTTTTTCATAATCTTTCTTCTTCCTTTCTCTTCTTTTCTTTTTTCACAATGGTTTTCCTTCCTTTTTCTTTCTTCTTTCTTTGTTCCACCGTCTTTTTATCCTTACTTATATATTTTTCTCATTTATTATGCATTCTTCAGTCTTCTTTGGTGATAATGGAAATATCACAATCTAACAGAATCCCGCGACTCTTTTCTTTAAAAAATGGTTTTCTATTGTGTCCTGGAGTTGTGGAATTGGAAATTCATTAAACTTTCTTCTGGCAATAAGGATTAACAAGAAAACAGATTCCAGCACTATTCCATGTTTCACTGATACAATCAAAATGGTGCTTACTAGTGGTCAATCCCGTGACCCTAGCAGACTATGATGTTCTGAATAAAAGAAAGAAAGATTAAAAGAAAATCATTCAAGAGACAGAATAGTGCATACTCATGAGGAAGGCCGAAGAAAATAACCGTCATAATGTTTTTATTAAAATTGAACCCCAAAAAATCTATGAAAAAGAACTAAAGTTTCGTTCTTCCTCAGGCAAAGCGTCATTATTTCCTGAGAGAAAAGTTACAGCGAGTGAGAACGAGATTAGGTTAAAGATATTCATCCGGTTTTCAGTACCAAATAATTTTTTTTTTATTTACGTCGCTAAACGTAGGTAAGAATATATTTGTGCCACTTGAGAATGTTACGTTTGGTCAACGAGGGAAAAAAAAAACGTTCACTACGTTTTACTAGTGGCGAAAAATTTGTTTGACTGTCCTGAAACCAAAATGGAACCTCTAGCGTCTGTTCCATTCAGCCCTCCTGTGTTACATCTGATTTATGCCAGGAAGTTCAACGCACAGGAGTAGGTTCAACAAGTAAACGAGTCTGCCTACTGAAAAACATAATTTAAGGCTAGAAAAATTATATATATTACAGGTAAAAAGCAAATATACTTGACATATTCTATGATGTTTATTAATATTGCTTAATGGCTTAATAATATTCCTTCATTATAATTGTGAAGTTATACACATCTTTCTACCACATTTTATTGCTTTAACCATGCATTCATTTATTAGAAGTTAATGAGCTTGTATGTTTTAATTATATAGGTATATTTCACTATATATTAGCAGTATTAGATACACATGCACTATTCATACGTTTTATGTGCTCGCCATTTGCAGGAAGCGTGCTGAATCATAAAACGAAATTGAACCTCTAGTTATTTTTAAATAAAAAAACAATCTGTGACTTTCTGTAATAACATTCAAATCTTTGCATTCGGATAGATCAATATAGGACAAGATAATATTTTTTCTCATCGATATCTCTGAGATGAGGTATCATGATTATTTACATTATTCGGCCTGTTATCCTCATCTTCGTTGCCATATTGACAACGTTTCGGCCGTTGTACGCTCCGGCGTACTTCTTTTGATTGGACACATAGCCTAGTAGATAAAGGCGTTGGTTAGATCCAGTGACTAGACCCAAAGAGTTGTGAGTTCAATACCAGGCCACAGCAGTGGTGAACTAAAACTTGGAAAGTTGAGTTAAAGGGAAATAACTGAGACACCCGGAAGAGGCATGGCACTTGAAACTAGAGCACTCTATCCCCGTGAACGAAATAAAGGGTTCGGTTCGAAATTCCAATCACCTGAAGAAGGCCGGAGCGTACAACGAAATATGACAATGAAGATGAGGATAACAGTCCGAATAATGTAAATAATGCAACTAATCATAATACCTCATCTCAGAGATATACAGGCCGAAACGTTGTGAATATGGCAATGAAGATGAAGATAACAGTCTGAATAATGTAAATAATGCAAGTAATCATAGTACCTTATTTCAGAGATATAAAGGCCGAAACGTTGTGAATATGGCAATGAAGATGAGGATAACATTATGAATAATGTAAATAATGTAAGTAATCAAAATACCTCATTTCAGAGATATAGAGGCCGAAACGTTGTGAATATTGCAATGAAGATCAGGATAACAGTCCAAATAATATTTTCGTTACCCTTCACTTATCCCTGTGGTTATCTATGTTGTCGTCACGTCAGTAATTTGTCATTTCATTTTTTTCCTAAACAGTGTTGTCCTCGAGTCGAACAAGAAGGTTCCATGTAGATATAATCGTATTCTGTCTTTTATTGATTATCTACTTGCTCGATGCCAATCGTAATGAAGTAAGGAACCCAGACGTTTAGCCTATTTTTACTCGGGGCTATCAACGAAAGGTTCTTACTGGGGACAGGACACACGGCACTAGCTGTAGGGTCTGTGATATTAAATTGTTAACCATTCTCTTACGGCAGGCGTCCAAAAGCAAGTCTTCTCCATTTAAAATGAACTCTTTTACTGTTATCTTTAATTAAAAAATGTCCAATCCGATGTTCCTGTCACGTTATATTCTTAGAAGTATTCGGCTGATTTGTGATGATCGTTCGGGGAGGTTGACCAACCCGATCCCGTTTATACGGGTTCTACGGGCATTTTTTTGGCCGAGCCTACGAGTTCGGGAAACCCACGTTAAACTCGGCCTTGTGCCACATGCAACCCTCGTGGGGGGGGATGGCTAGATACCGATTCAAGCCGAGCTTCTCTCGGCTTGACGGTCGAACTCTCTGCCTCTGAGCAGAGAGGAACCTGTTCGAGGATCCGCCGAAGGGCAGAGTCTCGTTCGGGGAGGTTGACCAACCCGATCCCGGGTTCTACGGGCATTTTTTGGCCGAGCCTACGGGCTCGGAAAACTCACGTTAAACTCGGCCTTTCCCTCGTGGAGTGGCTAGTAAATATCGAATCGAGTCGAGCCGATAGTAGTTCACTCCAAACCAGACTGACAGTCATACTAACACCTTCCACGTCTTGTATTATCATTTCGTGTAATATACCTTCGTTATTTTCACTCTTGTGTTCGTGTTGTTCTTCCTTGGTCCTAACCTGGACCATAACATAAAGAAAGAACATGAATTTATCAACTCAAGTATGGTGGGACATTAGCAGACCTACCAAGGGCGTAAAGTAATCATGTGTTAAAATCCAAGAGGGAGAAACATCAGAAAAAAAGTGGGGGGAAAAAAAAGAACACTTCTGATTCTTCATTACGAACAGTGGATTTTATAAGAAGATGAGTTCAGGTTTTCTTAGCCTTAACTGCTATGCAAGTAGAATAGATGGGTGCTTCTGTATAGGTGAAAGTGTGGGCCTGTTTTGTTCCTTTATTGTTCATAGGTCACTGTTGAAATTCTATGCTAAGAATTTCATCTCATGTCGCATTTCCCGTTTGTGGAACTCTCTTCCGGCTTCGCGCTTCCTTGTCATCTCTGATCTTCGGAAATTTAAATTCAACACTAATCATCTCTTCCGTCTCCTTGAATTCCGTTCTTTTATTGTCCTCTCTCAGTTTCATTCACTCTCAGTAAGCCCCTTGCATCTTAGTGGATTTTATCGTCCTATTTGACATGAAATGATTAAAAAATGTCTGGTTTATGTTCAGGGAGTCATGCACTAACATCGGATCCCTGCAAATAATGAAAATAAGGAGAGCCTCGTTTTGAAATTTTACGATTGATGTCAACTGATTAAGGCGTTACTGGTTCTTTTCTTTCTAAGCTTATTTATTTGTTGTAACTGCTACAAGATAATGATAATTCGTAGTAAATAAGAAACGCTGTGCTTAAAAACATCTTTCAGTCTCCCCGTTTCGACATTTTATTTCTGTTTTATCCGCGTTTATTTTCTTTGTTTCTGTTTTATCCGCGTTTATTTTCTTTGTTTCTGTTTTATCCGTGTTTATTTCTCCATGTTAATACCTTTTTTAAATTTGTTTATATTTAATGGACAGAAAAAAATATAAAACTATTTATAGATAATGTTTTCGAGAAATGGAAAATAAAATATTGTATAAGAGTAAATGTCGTTCCCGACACTGCGGTTCCTTTATTAAGTAGATCAGGTGATCATAGAGCAAGTGAATAAATACGAAGTAGTGTAACGATCACTGATCACTATTCCTCCTCTTGTGACTAGTTGGAATCTCTTCCAGATGTGCAGTCTAATTCTCTGCCTTCGGGCTAAAAGGAAAATTTTATAGGATATTTGAAGAGCAGAGTCTATACCACATCTACCCTCGTTTGTGAAAGTAAATATTGATTATTCCCCTCTTGAATTATATTGGAATCTTTTCTATTAATTGATCGAACTTTCTGCCTTCGGCAGGGATGAACGGACGAGGCTATGCCGAAGTGCAAAGTCTCCAATTAAAGGTCTCTCATACCCGATCCCTTTTCGAAGGGGTATACAGGATTTTTTTTTATTGAGCCTACGGAACCCAACGTTAAATTCGGCCTTGTGATACCTGTGAATGCGTGGAGCAGTTGCTAGATATAAACTATTCCTCCTCTAGATATTGTCATTCCTGGATTGAACTTAGGCAATCCCATGCGAAATTGTTAGTTAAGGGTTGTTTTTGTATCTTTACTTTATTCATTCCAGTTAACTTAGGTAGGGGATGTATGCTCATTGACCCCTTTTATTTCTCTCCCTATTTTCTTTAATTTAATTCCCCATTCCCTCCCTCGTTAGGTGGTCAATGATGTCAGTTCTTTGGTAGATGCGGGGCGCCTTTCGCTTCGGGTGCATTTTTCGTGTTCGAATGAGTGTGTGTTTAAGTGAGTGTATGGGATGAATGAATGTTTTATATTATTAAAGTCCCGCATTGATTTCGTCCATTTAACTGATGTTTCTGCTACTTTTAAGGATTGTGTTTTTTTTTTTGTTTTTTTTATTACTAACATTATTTTGTTTGGTTTCTTGTAAATAGTTTTGTTTTCATATTGTAAATACTCAATGGGGCTAGTTTTTAAATTGTTGTTTTTCCCCCTCCCCCTACAGACAATAGATTGTACATATGGTGACTAATTGGGCTTTTCATAGAAACTATTATGATGGATTTAGTAAGAAATGTAAGCAAGAATGTGTTGTTCTGATGTTAGGAATATTGTGGTATGTTTGAGTCAGTGTTTGTGGCTAAGTTTAAAGTTAAGACAGATCGGAATAGATATTTATTCGGATGTCCACTGCGCCCAAAAGTCATCGAGTTCAAATTTGTTTCGTTCAGCTATGATCGAAATCTCTAAATTAACTGCCTAAAAATCATCATTTTAGTTGACAGATCGAAATAGATATTTATTCGGATGTCCACTGCGTCCAAAATGTAACACAATACCTTTTTTTAAAGTGAAGAACCATCTGAGCATGAGACCAGAGTCTGAACATATTCCAAATTTTTTGAAGCACTTCCACGTTGTGATTAACCCAAGAAACCTGTAAGAAAGGCACAACCTCGGAAGCAAGATCTCGTAGGGTTAGAATTATAAGCTCATCACGTCATCAGGCGAAACCGTCAACACACTGGTATAGAAGAAAAATTCTACATTCATTCAATATATTTTGTCACAATCAAAAGATACGGGAATTTCATGATTAAAAAACAAATCTTGAAATATATTTTCTCTTAATATTAGTTAGCGCATCATCCCACACTAAATAAAGCTTAGTTAATATCACCGTTAATTTAATTATTAATATCATATTTATTATTAATAATATTAATATCATATCTAATTTGTTTATTAATATCATCTTTAATTTAGTTATTAATATTATCTTTAATAATAATAATATTTTCCTCTTTTTTAATTAAGTTATTAATATCGTCTTTAATAGTAATAATATTAATATCGTTTTAATTTAGTTTTTAATATCGTCTTTAATAATAATAATATAATTTTTAATTTAGTTATTAATATCGTCTTTAATAGTAATAATATCATTTTTAATTTAGTTTTTAATATCGTCTTTAATAATAATAATATCATTTTTTAATTTAGTTATTAATATCGTCTTTAATAGTAATAATATCATTTTTAATTTAGTTATTAATATCGTCTTTAATAGTAATAATATTAACATCATCTTTAATTTAGTTAACATCTAAGACGCCACTTCGAATTTCAAATATTTCCCAATTTCCGGAAAAAAATGGTGTTTTTTTTTCACTCAACTTCATAAATACTTTTCTCCATGGCTTTTGTGGATGACAGAACTGCCTTCTATTTTGTTGGAACTGAGAACGAAGCGGAATATTAAATTTGTCTTCTTGGCCTTAGTCTTTGACAATGCGATGGAAGCAAAGCTGTATCATCGGTCTAAAATCAATACTACTATTACTGACATTAATTTTCAAAAAAAATAAAAAGAAAACTGTATTTTCCCTTTCTTTTCTCGAAATATTAGCTTCTAGAGTTTTATATACCGTATGTAGTCGCATATCATGCAACCTTTGAAGAATTAATTTTGAGGCTAAATTTAACTAAAGTAAATGGATATACAGTTTGGTCAACGCCGTATCAATTTTATATCTCGTGTATAATGTGACCCCCTTAAAATTAGCTTCCAAATTAGGTCTTCAAAAGTCACATGATGCGCGTGTATATAGAGTATGATATGTGAAAGAATTCGATTGGTTTCATTCTAGAAAATAAGGACAAGCAAAAAGAAAAAATGTGTATTTAAAATCAAAGACAAAAAAGGACATTTATAGATATTTTATGATGTCAACAAACACTCGTTGCCACTTTATAATGCCAACAAATACTCGTTGTTACTTTCGTAATTCTCGTTGTAGTAGAGACTTTGTAATCGCAGATACAACTACAGTAAAGATACAGATAGTAACGCCGTTGAACAATGCTGGAGCTAGACGCCTTCGAATATCACTCGCAGTAATAGTACTTGCTCGATAATACTCGTTCGAATAGTAATCCCCGTATAGTGATCTGAATAGAGAAATAGTATAGTGAATAGAGTAGAGAATAGCGGTCCGTATAGTAGTAGAGGATAGAATAGAAATTGGAATCCAAATAGTAATAGGGGGTAGACTAGAAATAGCGATCGTTTAGATGTCACGCTATATTCTACTTATTCGTTTCTCCCATGGTCACGTGGTCTACTTAATTCAATAATGGGGTCGTCTGTGTTTGCTCACTGGCGATCTATGTTCAAACTCGAGTGTCGGCAGTGACACTTTATTCCTATATAACAAGATAACATATCTAAAATATGTTCATATGAGAAGATCAGAAACATACTAAAAGCACCTAATCTGCATATTGATGGGCTCTTTTAAAATTTAACATGTGATTTATCAGCCCTGATATTTTATGTTGTGAAAAGTCTTGTAAAATGATAAAGATGATAAATATTTAAAATATTTTCTGCCATGGTTTTTATGAAAACAAAAATGATTGAAAGGATTTATCGTATAAAAAAAGCTGTCTTTTTATTTAAATCCAATTGAAAGCACCATGTGATCTGAAATGAAAGTCAATGACAAAATTAAAAATGGCTGTTCTTTCATTTAAAACGTTTTATTTTCAAAACATTGGGAATAGAGTGAGTTCGATCCTTTTTCTGCTGCTACTCTTTTTATCCTTGATTTATTTTTTCTAAACTTAGTAAAAAATATCTAAGCATTTTCACAGATCTTCTTTTTCTACTTTCTAATCAGTTTTCTGGATAGTGTATTTTCGAGGCTCAGTTTTATATATTGTTTTGCCTTAGCTATACTTATAGGAGAAAAGTGGTCACTATCTCGAATATAGCATTTATATATATAAGTTTGTGGAAATTTAAATCAATTTATGCATTTTTTGTTAGTTTATTTTTACATTTGAAATCTAAAAATTAAATCAATGAAGCGAAAATAAAAAAATTTCAAAAGTGCAGATAGACTCACGGCTATATAAATATTTTATCAAAAACATTCTCTCTCTCTTTCTATCTCTCTCAAAAAAACTTTGTGTGTGTGTGTGTGTGTCTGTGCGTATGAATGTGCGTCTTTTCAGGAAAAATTATCAAATGATATCTTTTGTAATTGTTGTTCAAATCAAATTCAAAAATGCCATGATTTCTAATGTTTCCTTCCCCATTTACTAGATTAACTTAGCACAATGCTCTTCGGTCCATCGTCATCTTTTGTTCGCCCAAGAGAAATAAATATTTCTTTTCCCTCCGTGTGTATTGCACTTTTCAAGCCAAACGATTAATAACTTCTCCAGTATGGAAGGCCTTTCACACAAAGGTTGGACTGAATTAAGAGTTGTCATGATTCAGGAATAAAATTCAAGAGACAAACAGAAGCAGCAACATTAGAACACTGAGCGCTTTATTTCCTGTTTTTTTTTTTTTAATGAGATCGACAGGCCACGCCCATTATGACGTCAGCAGTCACCCTAACAACGCCTTCCTAATGATTCCGACAAGAAAGAAAGAGACGGAGGGCAGAGGTAATGAATTGGGAGAGACAAGTGTCGTGTAAGGGAGAAGAACTAGGGAGAACTGGGAGAACGAATAGATAGATTTCTGAAGAACAACAATGTCGGCTGATGTGCTTGGAAAGAGGAAAATACTGGAACTTTACACACGAAGACTTGAAGAATCATTCCAGGAAGCAAGTAGAAATATTATTGTGGGAAATTTACTTTATATCAGTTTTCTCCAACTTTGGCGATAACACCAACTCGTGGGCGATTGAAGCTTTTAAGTGTCTGACAGACCTATTATTACTTATTATTACTTAGTCGTAATGTCATGTATTATGACTGCTTTGCTTTCGATACAAAACTTGGGCCTGTTTTAAAACGGCATCAATGAAAAAAAAAGATTTTGGAGGAGGTGTTGCGAAATACACTTTCTTCCGCGACAGCGTTGCCAATCAATTAAATTTATCATTAGAATTCGTGAAATCTGTATCTATTTTTATCGATAGATGAAAGGGAAAGAATTGATGAATACATTTGTTGTGCTAAGTCTTATATAATATATTCTTAGTGCGTCATCATTGAATAGAATTTAGGAAATATGTTCATAAAAGACAAAATAGGAGAGTGTGTCTTGTTAAAATTGTCAATGAAATAATTTAAGAGTTCAGATGCATGTGTAAAAATGAAAGCTTTGAACTAAAGAAAGATTTATTTCTTTTCTTGACATTGATTCTTACACACGTTATAGTTTGAAAATTTTCATTTATAATTTAGAAAAGGATGAAAAATATATATTTATGTGATAGTCTGTTGTGCAAATATGTGATGTAGTTTCTTATTTCGATGAGCTTCTTTGGTTGGGTTCAGAACTACATAGTCGGTTTAGATGAAGAGACTAAAAATTAACCCCCCAAATGAAACGAGATACGATTGTTGTCAAATGGCAAAAACACATTTAAATAGCTGGATAAAAATTCAATGAAAATAAATACAACATTTTTTAGTGGGTGTTTAACAGAGAATCAATGGAAGACAATGAAAATTAAAAAAAGGTTGGAAACAGAATGACAATGAATTTAACATTATTTTTAATCTAAATAAATTAAAATCTTAATTCACATTTTTTTATTCCGAATGCAAAAGCATTCTTCCAATTAAAGAAGCAAGATATATTTGTTATGAGAATTCAATCACATCTTATCTCGATGCGATTCTAGAGTTTTCTCTTCATTGAGCTAGTATATGGCTCATTTCAATATCATCTCTCTCTTTAACAATGTTCAGATTATTATTATCATTATTGTCATCATTCTATATCATTTCATTGTAGAACAACAACTAAAATTTTAAAAAATAAAAAAAAATTTGCCTTTACCCAAATCCTTCTACAATTGCTGAAAACCAAAGCGAACATAAAAATATCTTCCTTTAAAAACATTTCTCACAGAATGAGAAAAACATTTATTTAAAAAAAAAAGATCTGCAAATTCCACAACCCCAAAATAAAACATATTTAACAGGTTATACACTACTCTATACGGCTATCTTTCAAATGTTAATCTCTGAGAGTAGCATTTCCTCTACTCAGCTCTGAAACAAATGTTTTTTGCAAAAAGGTGGTACCACTTTATTCAAATCCATTACAAATGTCAGGCTATGAGGATGGCAAAGTTCTATTCAGCTATCTTACAAAAGTTATGCTCTTATATGGCATAATCAATCCAGCTTTCTTAGAAAATTAGGCTAGAAAAGGAAAAGGGATATACAACATAAAAATGTTGGACTCTAGGAGTGGAACTACTCTATTCTACACTATTGCTAATGTTAGGCAAATATATAACCACCATTCTATATATTTAAATATCTTAAGCTAAAATGTTTTAATCTGGGAATGGCGATTTCTCTATTCATAAATATTAAATTTAAATTAGAAATTATATTATAAAACCGATAAAATTCAACTCTATTACATATATTTATAATATAGGTTGGAATCACTATTTTAAAAATTAAAAAAATATCAACTTCAAATATTAATGATTTCTTAATTAAATTTTAGGCTCTGAAATGAAACCACTCTATAAAACTATTACAAATGATATACTCTGAGGATGCAGCACACTATTAATTCTTTAAAATGTTTACAATTAAAAATAAGAATGAAAACTCTATTCAAACTCTATTAGAAATTTTAGCCACTGGTGTAATAGAACCTTATTCACTTTTATTACAAATTTTAGACCCTGGTGTGACACCACACTATTCGGCTCTATTACAAATGTTAGTCACGGATTGACAATACTCTATTCAGGTCTAGTACAAATGTTAGACACTGGTGTCAAACCGCTCTATTCAGATCGATTACAAATGTTAGGCACTAGCGTAGCACAATTCTATTCAGTTCTATCTCAAATGTTAGGCACGATGGCGACACCAATCTATTCAGGTTTATCACAAAAAATAGAAAATTGAAAATTGAAACCACAAATACTAAAAGGGAAACAAATGAAGGCACTGCTGTGAGTTGATCTAAAAAGTTCTAAAATCTAAAATGAAAAAACCACTAAATTCAGCTAAAATTACAAATGTTAAAATACTGGATTTATTAAAACACTTTATTTACTTTTTAACAGAGGAGAACCCCAAATTTAATATTTATACACTCAATGACACCATTCTATTCTGTTCTATCTGAAATGTTAGATGTCAAATAAAAGTGAAACTGCAAATATTAAAATATAATATAAATAATTTTTACACTCAAGAAAAATTTAAATGTAAAAATTTATCCATGTACAGTTTCATTCTATGGCATTTCAGCAGTAAATGATAAAAAACATTTCTAAACTGAAATCACATCAAATTGAACTTGACGACGACAGTAAGAGGTCAAAATGGATGAAAAGACTAGATTAATTTAAACCAAAAAACCATAAAATAAAAAACAAAAAGGGATAAACACAAATGCATTCCTGTATATTCATTCAACTTTCAACTGATCAATTGTAAATACTTTTTGTAATTCTTTTATTTAACTAATTGACTGGCTGTTATATAGGAATAAAGTGTCACTGCCGACACTTGAGTTTGAACATAGATCGCCAGTGAGCAAACACAGACGATCCCATTATTGAATTAAGTAGACCACGTGACCATGGGAGAAACGCATAAGTAGAATCTAGCGTGACATCTAAACGATCGCTATTTCTAGTCTATCCTCTATTACTATTCGGATCTGCACGTCTATTCAATGCTCTATTACTATATGGACCGCTATTCTCTACTCTATTCACTATACTATTTCTCTATTCAGATCACTATTAGGTAGTTACTATTCGAGCGAGTATTATCGAGCAAGTACTATTAGTGCGAGTGATATTCGAAGGCGTCTGGCACCAGCATTGTTCAACGGCGTTACTATAGTTGTATCTGTATCTTTACTGTAGTTGTATCTGCGATTACAAAGTCTCTTCTACAACGAGCATTAGAAAGTGACAATGAGTATTTGTTGACATCACAAAAGTGACAACGAGTGTTCGTTGACATGAAAAACTTGCTTAATTCGTTGACAATGTAATACATAGCCTTCTAGGTCTGTCGGTAATGTATTTTGTCATTTAATATGAACGTAAATATGGCCTTTCTAGTCTCCTTCATTTTATATCCTTAAACACTTATGCCAGCATAATTTTCGCTTTTCAAAATACCTCTTTCTAATTCACCATCAGCTGCTACGCTGCATTTTCTTTAATCTCGATCATTTTGTTTAGCTTTGGGAAAAAATTGACAGACCGAGTTGATATGCTTTTTGCCAAATAAAAACCACATAAGAGTAACTGTTCTAACTCTGGAGGCCAATTTATATCAAGTCTGTACGACCACTTATTGAGCTATTCAAAATGATGGGATTCCGGACAGACCTTGTATTATTTAGTTATTTCGAGTAGGATTTCTTTTATTTTTATTTAATTTGGTTATTCGTTACATTTTATAACCGGGTTTTATATTTTTCTCTTTTCCTATGTCTGAAAGATTTTTTTTTTATGTATTTACTTGCTTTTTTTATTTCCATAATTGCTAAATTTCTTAATATTTGATCATAAATTCTCCACTGATTCGTCCCCATTTGTTTCGTCACGAATAAATCATCGCGTCGCTACTTCCAATGACAATAAAAAATGACCAAGCTTTTCTCCCTTTCCGTCTGCTGAATGTCGTTTTGATTGCGGGCACCAGGGTGGCTATATAAAACTTAAAATTGGTCAAGGCAAGGATAACAAGAACAAAGAATACATATAAAAATATGCCAAAGTTTATTATTGGCAAATAATAAAATTCAAAGAAATGCAAATGTTTAAAAATTCCCGAGGAAAGCAGTAGCAGGTAATCCAAAAATGAGGAACGACAATAGTTCTTTGTAGCGCTAATAAAAAATTCGAGGAAACAGTTTCTGTAGAGCTGATGATGAGATCGTAGCGGTTGGTATATTATACTGAATCAGTTGATGTGCACAGAAGATATACTGGAACAGATGATGTGCGCAGAAGATATACCGGAACATATGATGTGCGCAGAAGATATACTGGAACAAATAATGCGCGCAGGAGATATACCAGAACATATTATGTGCGCAGAAGATATACCGGAACAGATGATGTGCGCAGAAGATATACTGGAACAAATAATATGCGCAGAAGATATACCGGATAAATGATGTGCGCAGAAGATATACTGAAACATATGATGTGCGCAGAAGATATACCAGAACATATGATGTGCGCAGAAGATATACCGGATAGATGATGTGCGCAGAAGATATACTGAAACATATGATGTGCGCAGAAGATATACCAGAACATATGATGTGCACAGAAGATATACCAGAACATATGATGTGCGCAGAAGATATACAGGATAGATGATGTGCTCAGAAGATATACTGAAACATATGATGTGCGCAGAAGATATACCAGAACATATGATGTGCGCAGAAGATATACCGGATAAATGATGTGCGCAGAAGATATACTGAAACATATGATGTGCACAGAAGATATACCAGAACATATGATGTGCGCAGAAGATATACAGGATAGATGATGTGCTCAGAAGATATACTGAAACATATGATGTGCGCAGAAGATATACCAGAACATATGATGTGCGCAGAAGATATACCAGAACATATGATGTGCGCAGAAGATATACCGGATAGATGATGTGCGCAGAAGATATACTGAAACATATGATGTGCGCAGAAGATATACCAGAACATATGATGTGCGCAGAAGATATACCGGATAGATGATGTGCGCAGAAGATATACTGAAACATATGATGTGCGCAGAAGATATACCAGAACATATGATGTGCGCAGAAGATATACCGGATAGATGATGTGCGCAGAAGATATACTGAAACATATGATGTGCGCAGAAGATATACCAGAACATATGATGTGCGCAGAAGATATACCGGATAGATGATGTGCGCAGAAGATATACTGAAACATATGATGTGCGCAGAAGATATACCAGAACATATGATGTGCGAAGAAACGATACTCCAGTGGATGTTGAGCCTATGGAAGTTGTTTTTCGACACATTTGATTTATTCCTGGGAAAGCTCCAGAGACAAAAATAAAAATAGAAAGTAAGAGGAAAAAAAGGGATATAGAGAGAATCGAAATTAAGCCGAAAAGGAAAAGATATTGACTCCTGAAAAAAGTAAATCTAAAAAGGGGGGGATTTTATAGGGATTTACCTATGTTACCAGAGATAGATAGATAGATAGATAGATAGATAGATAGATAGATAGATTTGATGTGTCCATTCCTCGGAAAGCTCCTGAGACAAAAATCAAAAAAAGACAAAGAGGAAAAGAAGGAATACAGTGAGAATCGACATTAACCAGAAAAGGAAAAGATATTGACTCTGTGCAGAGTAAATCTAAAAAGGCGGGGTGTTATATGCCGTACTTATGAACACTAATGAGTATGTCCTAATCCTCATAAATAGGTTGGACACTATTTTAAGTTGCAGTGTGTGTGTGGGGGGGGATAATATGCTGTCTGAGTAGTCCACCACTAGCAGTGGTTTACCTACTTTACGCCGCTGGCGAGGATTGTATTTTGTTAATGTTATAAAGATCACCATTTAATTTCCAACCTCCGTTTTGGTTATTCCTCCTTCAGTAACCATTTCTAGGTTACAACAGGAATCCGCTTCGGTCTTCTTGCATTCCTATCAAATAGGATCTTGAAACATTTTAATGCAGCGTCAATCGTCATCTTGTCTCCTTGAACCCTATTCTTTTTTACTGTCCTCTCTCTTCTCAATAACATTTGCTCAGTTTTTTTCACTTTCTGTAAACCCTTGCGCCTTAGTGGCTTTATCGTCTTGCTTGGGGTAAAATAATTAAAAATAATAACATTCATTGTTTAACGATGTAAATAATTCAAGAATTTAAACTTCGGCTGACTTATGTGATTAGAATGCTCTTAGCTTTTTTAGTATCTAATTTTAGTGGGTTTGGAGGATATCCAGTCACTTTAATTTTTTTACGACGAAACAAATTTTCTTTTGTAGAATATTTGCTGGATATTTTGTCATTTTCATCCAGTATTGTGTTGTGCTAATTCATCTGAAAATATGATAGTTTGCGAAAAACGCCAACAGTTTTTGCTTTCTCTGACTAATTTAATTTTTTTTTTCTTTTTGGCTGCTTTTTCACTTACTGAAGATAAGCTCTAACTATATTATGGCTGATTTGGACACATTGCGATTTTTATCGCGGTGTACTCGAAATTTCGTCAAGCAAAAACGGTTTTTGGATTGCCCATGTTGACCTGAACACGAACACTATGATTCTTCGGTTCATTTTCGAAGCCATGTGGTGTTGGCATCTTCTCAATTGGTTGAATGATATTATACAGTACACTTCTTGGACTAATCCCCAGGTTTTTTTTTATTGTTGTTATTAACTTCATCTTTTGTTTTCTGTTTAATTAGGAAAATACCTTACAGAATCGTTACTCGTGAGTCAAAATAGTAAATATATAGTCTGTTTGCGCAAATTCTGATGTTAAGTGACACTTAATATTTCTAATGTTTATAATTTCTTTACATTGATTTTACTCTAGTAGTAGTGGTAGTAGTAGTAGTAGTAGTAGTAGTAGTAGTACTGGGTGACGCTGAGATATTTTAAGAAGGCCAATATATCCATGATGTTATCCAGTCATCAGAGATCTTTCTAACTGAGCCCGACCTGCAAGGTTATCCGTAGGTTTTTATGAAAACCTGTAAACATTTGCCTATGAAGCCTGTGCTAGATTTACCCTTATCAATACCAAGCACATGCAGCACAGCGAAATGTTCGTAGGTTTTGATAAAAAGCTGCGGATGACCTTGAAATTAGAGCCGGCTTAGAAATATCTTGGTTTTGGTAAAGCAGTCAGCTGAGACGATCTCCGATTGAGGGGCGTTCCCAAGTATCGAGAAGTGACTTACAAATCACTTTCGGTACTTGATCGTTCAAACTAAAACAAACAAAACAAAAAAAAAAAAACAACTTAGCTCTCGACATTTGGCCGTACACCCGCTCATGAGCAGAGATAGGGGACACACTCAACTGATTATGGTCAGGCAACTGACAAGCAAATCTGTGGTACTAAACAATAGTTACTGTGGCCCATCTCAATTCACCAGACAAAACCTGTTAACACCTCCGATCAATTACGATCAGAAGCAGAGAGAGCCATGCTTGGTGTAGCATCTTGGAAATTTATTATTATTATTATTATTAGTAGTAGTAGTAGTAGTAGTAGTAGTAGTAGTGTTAGTAGTATTATTATTATCTGAAGAGAAGTAAAGGAGAGACTGTATGATGATGGTGTCAGATTTGCCAATTATTATTATTATTATTATTATTATTAGCGCGGTTCTTTATCTGGTTTATTCTCTGGTTTTCATGAAGTGAAATCTTCGACTTTGCTGATATCAGAAATCTGAGGCTACAAGAAAAGCCTTTCACCACTTTCTGTAGAAAAATGTATCTTTGTTTTTCCTTTTATCAATCTTAATCTCATTCATATTTATCCTATAATCATTGTCATTTTAGAAAATCAATGGCTTCCGTAGTATTCGAAATATTCGATAATATTCGATCATAGCGCCGAATGGGTCATCAGTTCTTGTTCTGATAAATCTTTTGTCATTCGTCGTCCTTTTCCTTAGTATTAATAACTTTACTATTTACACAATACTAATGTTATATTTAGTACTAATACTAGAATTACTAACATAAGGCACATAGATGATTTTGTGCTGATGACAGTCTCAGACCAAAAAAAAAATGCTTAAAGAACTCTGAGACAGGTTAGTAAAGGAAAGCAAGAAGAAGAGACGAACTATTAACTGCAAGAAGACAAACTTCATGGTTGCCATTAAAGGAAAACACCCAAAGGTGTGAGCAATGTATTTGGGAACGTCTGAATAAAACAGGCACAAAATTGAATTTATCTGGTGTGTGTAGCAACAGACGACAGAAAATGGGATAGAGAAATCCGATGGCGCATAAGACTGGCGAACGATGCCTTTCAGAAATTAAGCAAAGTATTAAGGAATCAGAAAATTTCCTTAGAAATAAAGAAAAGGGTGTTAAACTTCTATGTAATATCTAATCTCAGTTATATATCTTCTCGCCGATAAAGAAGAGACTTGAAACGAGATTTGGTTCTACTGACGAATGCTACGAACAAAACATGTGAAAAACGAAAAAAGGTTTGTTTTTTTTAGCAAAATAGGAACTGCAAAGAAACTGATAGCTCCATCCAGAAAAATATAGCTGACATTTTTTGGTGTCACATAATGAAAAAAGAAGTCTTAGCGAATTTAACACTCACAAGACATATTAAAGACAAAAGTAACGTTCGCGGTGGGGGGACAACTAGTAACCTACTTGACGAGTTTTAGTAAATGGATGGTAAAGGCTAAGGGAAACAAAAGACAAGAATTTATGGAGAGTCATGATGCCCACGTCCTTAAAGGACATGACAGACAAAAGTAAAGTATTAATATTTTTTCATCTCTATCATTATTAATTATTGTAAACATTATTTTGTACCTTCAGACGTCGAGTATCTCGGGACCATTACTGAAATTAATCGACAGTAAGTTTCCTCAAAATGCTCACTGATTTCAACGGTCCTGTCACTGCTTCTTCGAATCTTTAGCTGTTCCAGTCTCTTCAAAAAGAGTTTATGGAACTATTTACGCGTAATTTGCTTTTTAAGCCTCGCGCTAAGTATGAAGTAAAAATTTTTGAATAGCTATATCTAAGTGTAAATTTGCATGCTTAATTCGAAACTAACAAAGAAATTTTGCTAAAATCTATCGTTTGGGAGTTATCGAGAATAAAATTTCGGACTCATTCGCTACGGCACGACAACCATTACTGGCGTTGTTTGTATACATTCACAGCTGAATAGACATGCGCGGAAGATTACCTTGTTAACGCCCTTTTTACTGATCTTGCTTCAATTACTGCGCAACTGAGGACTCATTGTGTGCGCAATAATCAAGACAAGTTAATGTCAATTCAGCGGCAAATATATGCAAACAACGCCAGTAATGCCTGCCGCGACGCGAATGAGTCCGGAATTTTATTGTTGATAACTCCAAAACGGTAGATTTTATCAAAATTTCTTTGTTATTTTCAAATTAAACATGTACATTTACACCAAAATATAACTATTCGGGAATTTTTGTTGCATACTTAGCGCAGGGCTTAAAAAGTAAATTACCCCTATTTTCGACGTTCTAATTACTATGAGCTCAATAATCAAATTTATTATAATTGTCATTATTATTATTATTATTATTATTATTATTATTAGAAACAATCAGAGAAAAGCGCGATTTCAGAAAAGAAGAAGAAAAGACAGCGTTTGACAATGATCAACAATATTTTACTAGTATGTGCATCTTTCTTTAAGTTCTGTTTAAAAATGGTATGCAAGTATATAAAACTCCACAAAAAATATAAGTCTTTGTATAAACGTCGCTTGTCGTGGGAAAATGGCTGTACTGGTAATCAACGTGTCAAAATGAATGAAACACAGCCAGCATTTATTATTATTATTATTAATAATAATAATAATAATAATTATTATTATTATTGTCAGTATTAGTAATAGAAGTGGTACTTATTTATTTTTAACCTGTTTTTTTTTTTCGCCAGAGATTAAATGGCAATAAATTTTCTCAAATATCCAGCACTTATTTCAAAACTTTTACTGATTTTGTGCATATTTGAATGGTTTTAAATGCATTTCCATTTCTCCGAGACATATTGCGATAATCTTCAAGAGCGGTGCAGGTGTTTCATTGATTATAGGGACTACTTTCACTTTTATATTTCGCTTTTACATATAAGGTACACTCTCTCTTTCTCTCTCTCTCTCTCTCTCTCTTACTTTCTTTTGCTCTCTTCCGTTTTCTTTTCTTCATTCATAAACAAACCTACCCATACTCAAACTTAAAAAAGAAATACAACTCGATAAAAATCCGTTCATACACACGCATGCGCAAATATAAAATAAGAACCACGTGACCATGTCAAAAAAAATGATGTTGTGCGCCAATTGGGAATGTCGTTTCGATGACGTCGTTCCACTCAGCTAAAATGGATTTTACTCATCAACTCGTGAGGCCGTCACTCGAAATGCTACTTAACTAATTTACTTCTTTTTTTCTTTCTTTCCGTCCGTATTTTTCTCTTCATATTTTTTGCAGTTAATTTTTTGAATGGATTTCACCTTCAATATGAATCATTTCCACTTTTGTTGTTCAGACGAAGAAACTCCCACAGAAAGAAATCCCCCTGCAGAGAGAGAGAGAGAGAAAGAGAGAGAGAGAGAGACAGACAGACAGACAACGGAGGAGGGTACATACACATCTGGTTTGTGCACACACATAACTACACAGGGAAAAAGGAATACACATTCAAACACGCACATATAAAATGAATTACGCACACACACACATAAATACACAGAATACATTGTACATAACAGAGCAAGTGGATAGTGGCATCATCATACACAGACATTCATTCCTTCTCTTTCTTCCTCATTCGCCACGTATTCTTTTGTCCGTCTCACACGTAAAATAAGTATGTAAGCACAGAAGTACAAAGGATGAAAGTAACTCCGAAAAACATTCTTATAGGTAATCAATATTCGATTAACAAACAACCGTGAATAAAATTGTCAATATTTCAATGTTTTCGTAAAATACATCTATTGGATTCATCAGTGATGTTTATATATCTTCGTGATAAAAATCAGTTTTTTAATCCCAGCTGCAAATATAGAGGAAATAATCTTTGACCCAGTTTTTCTCGCTTCGTATTTTTGAGGTTATTTAGGGTTGAGAAGCCTAATTCGCTTAGATAAGAAATAGAAAATTGCAATAAAATTGATAAAGACTCTTTAGCTAATGTGGGATATACCTTTTGTATTGAAATCCCAAATATGTCAATGGGTGCCGTCGGATGTTTTATTTTGAACCGTCGATCACTAGAAATGGTAGCCAATTCTTCTTCTTCTTCTTCTTCTTCTCATAACTGAAGACCAATATTAGAATATGATGACGATGATGATAATATCGATGATGATGATGATGTCGATGTCGATGATGATGATGATGATGATGATGTCGATGATGATGATGATGATGTCGATGATGATGATGTCAATGATGATGATGATGATAATGTCGATGATGATGATGATAATGTCGATGATGATGATGATAATGTCAATGATGATGATGTCGATGATAATGATGATGATGATGATAATGTCAATGATGATGATGATGATAATATCGATGATGATGATGATGATGTCGATGATGATCGTAACTCAGCTCCTACTCGCAGCTTAGTGAGACGACACTTTCCTTACCATTATTCCAAGAAGCGCTGCCACTTGCACACTCCCAATGATGTCAGATATCTTCAAGGTGTCTTTGCGACGCAAAAAGACATTCTTGGAGACAGTTCCGAGTACGCCAACCACAAAAGGGACAACTTCAGCTGATGCTTGGTACGTCTCTCCTATTGACCGGCCATATTTTGGCACCTTTGTAATTTATTCTGCTCCGCCATCACGATATTCTTATCCCAAGTCACCCCAACGTCAATTATGATCCATTCATAGCTGCTCTGTGTCAGGGCGATTGCTTTCCAAGCGCTTGTCAGTGAAGATGGCCGTATCTCATGTGAGCTGAACTTAACTTTCCTTTCGAATAGTAAATTGTCAAGATATTTTTTTTCTTTATGTGGCGAAGAATTTTTGGTGTGGAAGAACACAAAAACTTCATCTGAGAATTTGTTCATCACCAAAGATGCTTCGACAAATTATCACCAAGACAACAATTGTTTACAATGCTTGAATAATGATGATCTCTTGTGCTTGAAAAAATAATCATTGAAAATTAAATTTCGCCAGGGTCTCTTCCTTCTTCTGAACATAAATCTCTAACATGCGTATTTTTGCTTTCACCAGTTGGGCACCTGTTGCAGTGCTGGTGGCAAGATGGTCAATTTTCAAATATAAATTGTCTATCCATTTAAAATATTACATTTATTAAAATATATATTCAGTTATAAAACACATACACTTCAAAGGGATTGCTGCCATACAATAAAGAAATTAGACATCGCAACTCAGTGTCTATTTCAATTTCAATCAAATTGTATATGTGTTTGTGTGTATGTGTATGTATATGTGCGTGTGCATTTGTTTGAGCGCATGTATATTTTAATTTAATGACAGTGAAAGATATTTCTACAAAATTAAAAAAAATAAAAATTTTTAAATAATTCTACTTATTACCGAATAATTTCCGAAAAGTTCAATAAAATTTTAAAATTATATGATTTTTTAGAGTTTAAAAAATTAGATTTATCAATTTTTTGTCTCCAATTTCATAATTTTATTGCTCAGTTTATGGTAGGAGTTGCCCAGTCTGAGTGGAAGGGAAATGTATTATTATTGAGATTCAGTTACAGTCTCCGCCTAGATTTCATTATAATCGCCGTCAACGACGAGATTTCATTATAGCATTCGACGAGATTTCATTATTGCTTCCGGCGAGATTCCATTATAATGTCGATCAAGATTTCATTATAGTCGCCGTCAAGATTCTATTATACACTCCGTCAAGATTTCATTGTCGCCTCTCGTGAGATAATATTATAGTCTCCGACGAGATTTCATTATAGTCTCCGGCAAGATTCTCTTATATTTTTCGACGAGATTTCATTATATTTTCCGACGAGATTTCATTATATTCTCTTACAGGATTCCATTACTGTCTCCTACGTGACTCCATAATTTTCACCAACAACATTCCATTATAGCCTTCAACGAGATTTTATCATATTCCCCGACGGGATTCCTTACTCGTCTCGGACGAGATTCAATTATAGTCTCAATCAAGCCTCCATTATAATCGCCATCAAGATTCTGTTATAGTCTCCGTTATTGTTTTCGCCGAGGTTCCATGATAGTCTGCAGCGAGATACCGTTATAGTCTCCGTCAAGATTCCATTATAGTTTCCGACGTTATTTCATGATAGTCTCCGACGTAATTTCCCTATATACTCCGACGGAATACCATTATAGTCTCTGACGAGATTTCATTATGGACTCAGACAAGATTACATTATAAATTCCGACGAGATTTTATCATATTTTCAGGCGAGATTCTATCATAGTCTCTGGCGAGGCCCCATTATAGTCTCCGTGGGGATTTCATTTTAATCTCCGATGTGGTTCTGTTATAATCACCGACGTCATTTTTCTGTAATACTACTAGTACATTTAAATAAATGTATAATCTATGAAACGACCAGAAAAGATAAGTAATAACTATATAGTTATTTCTGAATGACAACAGCCAGGACGATCCGTATCCTAATTGTTAAAATAGCAGTCATTTTGAAATCCCAAATCCTATCAAAAGTGTGAATTCGTAGAATGAAAAACGAAAAATCCAACTGAAACAAGACGGAAAATTGATTTATTTTAAAAAATCTGAAGAAAAAATAACTATTTGAGAGAAAGAAATTCAATTTCAAAGTTAAAAGCAGAAATCACTCGTTTATTCACTAGCACAGACTTTCCAACCAAATCTCACATGTCGAGTATCTTCATGATAATCTCTATCGATATTCCCTTATTGTCTCCGGCAAGATTCGATTATAGTCTCCGACCGGATTTCATTATAGTCTTCAAAGAGGTTTAATTATAGTCTCCAACAAGATTTCATTATAGCCTCTGACTAGATTTCATTATCGTTTGCGGCTAGATTCCATTATTGTTACCGAAGAAATTTCATTATAGTCTCAGAGAAGGTTCCATTATATTCTCTGAAGAGATTCCATTATAGAATCCGACAAAATGTCATTATATTCTCGGGTGAGATTCCATTATATTTTCCGACGGGATTACATTATAATTACCAATGAGATTTCATTATTGTCTCCAGTGATATTTCCTTATATTCTCCGATGGGATTCCATTATAGTCTCAGACGTGTTTCCATTATAGACTTCACGAGATTTCATTATAGTTTTCGACGTGAATTTATTATTGTCTCCGACAAAATTCTATTATAGTCTCAGTCAAGATTCTATTAAAGTCACCAACGACATTTCTCTTTAATACTGCTAAGGCATGTAAATAAATATGCAATCTATGAAACTGTCGGCGCTATGTACTTATATCTGAATGAGTGCAGCCAGAAAGATCTATATCCTAATTGGTAAAGTAGCTGTCACTATACAGTTCCGAGACATGTCATAAGTTCATTCTTCATTCTCGATCTATGTTTCATAACAGTCGTAGAATGATAAATGAAAAATGCAATTGAAACAACAAGGAAAATTGTTTTACCGTAATTCGCCATGTATAATACGCATTTTTTTTATAAAAAACAATAAGCAAAATCAGGGTTGTGTATTATGCACAGCTATAAAAAAAAGTCTATAAAAAATTGTCGTAAAATAAAATAAGAATTATCATAAAACTAAATTAGAATAATATTATTCTATGTTTAAAACCATTATTTTTTAAATAAGAGTAGGAAACTCTGGCCGTAATGAAATTGGAGAGGTACAATTTATAGGGTTTGATTACCAAACAAGGGGTGCGTACTATGAGTAGAAGCATTTTTCCTACATTTTCAGCACAATTTTAGGTGTGTGTATTATAGATGAAGGCGTATTATACATGAGGAATTACAGTATTTTTTAAAAAACCTGAAGAAAAAAAAATTATTCGGGAGAAAGAAATTCAATTTTAAGGTGAAAGGCAGAAATCACTCGTTTATTCACTAGCACAGACTTTCCAACCAAATCCCACATGTCGTGTATCTTAACAGCTAAATCTGGAAAGACAAAAGATTGCTTTGAGCACGACCAGGCTGCTTATCCGCTTGCTCAGATTAAGGTCGGTAATGATAATCATTCAAAGAGTACGTGTGTATGACTTCAGACAAAAAGGGATTTTTGCATAAAAGCTGTCAATAAAGTAAAGGTGGCAGCAGCAGCAGCTGCAGAATAAAATATAAATGGTGTTCTGTTGCTCTGAAGTCAGAAAAACGACTCCAATAAAAAAATAAACATAAAGAAAAAAACATAAAATAAATAAATAATCAGAACTACCAATTCTACAACTAAAAATAAATTGTATCTATGTGATTCACTAATTATATTAAACGTCTGTAATTGATTGCATATTCGGGAATTTGTAAAATCTACAATAACCAAGTGATATTACAATGAAGAATTAAATATCTATTTCTCGATACCCGATTACATTTTCGCTATTCAAGCGATCAAGCAGACCTTCTCATTGACAGAGGGGCCAATAAAAAAAAAACAAAACAACATACCATGCCTCCCAAGTTGATCGACTTTAAGTCAATAACCAATAAGATATACTTGGCAGCGTTACGACAATGTACCGTGAACTTCAACGGGTAAAATATCCCAACTATTACGTTTTTGATATCATAAATCAATATAAAAAAAAAGAAAAACTTCGATTTCAGAACGTGAAAAAATATCCTTCTATCTATGACGCCGATTAATTTTTGTAAAATCTATATTAACCACGAATCAAACACTTCGACACGTTGAAAGAAACTGAAAAATTGACGGTCATAAAATGTTACGCTTTCATTTCACGTGAGACACCGATGAAGGAAAGCATTCGTTCAAGTTGAATGGAAATCAAGAAAAATCGTTTCTAACAAAATGAGAAGAAAATATTCGTGACACGTGTAACGGGTTCATAACTCTGTCTATATCTCTGAGATAAGCTGTTATGATTACTTGCATTATTTACATTATTTGGACTGTTGTCCTCATCTTCATTGCCATATTCACAACGTTTCGGCCGTTGTACGCTCAGGCCATCAACATGTGATTGGAATTTCGTCCTCTAGGGTAGATTGATCTAGTTCTACGTGCCATGCCTCTTTTGGGTGTCTCAGTTATTTACCTCTTAACTCAGTTCTCCAAGGTTTTGGTTCACCACTGCTGTGGCCTCGTATTGAACTTACAACTCTTCGGGTATACTCACTGGATCTAACCAACGTCTTTATCGACTGGATCCACTTGTCATCAAGGGCACATGGCCCAGTAGATAAAGACGTTGGTTAGAGTCACAATTACTCATCTGTTAAATTGGGGCGCACTTTCAGGGCACATTAGTACATCCAGGCTGACCAGCTGAGAAACACCGTGAAAGAGAACTTGTGCTTATTGTTAATTGGTGATATCGATACGGATCGAATTGTGATTTGATCATCCTCCGATAACTTCTATGTAAACATTCCATGTTTTATCTTATCATTTGGCTTTATGCTATCGTATTATTATTATTATTGTTATACAGTAAGTGAGTGACATTAGGTTGCAAATAGACGAAGCCCTATATACCCATCATGGCACCCCGTCTAATAAGATTATATTGGATGCATCCCTCACAGCCAAATTCTCCTGTTTTGGCACCAAATTTTGATTAATGATTCTTTCCCACTGGTAAACAGATATATACAATTCATCAACCCCTAGGTGACATGCCCATGGTTATGTTCAGGCCACTGACATGTAAATTTGTCTTCCTCAAGACAAAACATGTAGGCGTGTTAACGCCTCCATTCAATTAAAATCAGTAACCATGAAAGCTATACCTTGTGTAGCATCAGTGCATTTATTATTATTGGTGGTGGTTATATTATTATTATTATTATTTTCTTTGATTTCTGGTGTGAACGCATTTCTTTCCGGATCCCAACCAGAGAGCTAAGGTCAGAAATGGCATCATGACATTTTCCACTGAGCAATTTTGAAAACAAATCACACATATTTTGCATAGATAAAGCGCTTCGTAAGGTGTGGACTGTAACCGTGAGTTTTTTTTTTGTTTTTTGTATTTATTTAAGGCATAGGCTACCAAGAATCCCCTCAATGAGTTTACTGGAAACTTTTCCAATCAATCCGAGGGCTTCAACTCCAACTCGAATTGTTGATGTTCTTATGTACCACATTTCTGAAATTTCGATTTCATTATTATTATTATTATTATTATCAGAAAAAGTGATGCTAACAATCAGAAAGATTGATATTTCTAGATCACATAATAAGGAAAGAGAGCTTGGAGAATATAAGGCTCACAAGACATACTCAAGGCGAAATAAACCGGGTAAACAGCGAGTAGTCGGTTTAATGTGTTTGAATGAATGAATGAATGACAGAACATGGAACACAAAGACAAAAAGAAATGTTAATGAGGAAAAAGTTACTTAGAGCAACATAAGTCAAGAACTTGGGAACAGTCATTATCTCTTTGATGCTAACATATAAAAGAATTCTATTATTGTTACTCATATTGTTATTTGGACTACTACCGATTGCTGTAACAAGAAAATTGCGCGCAACAATCTAAGTCTTAGTTATCATTTTATTATGTCGCAAAGCCCCCAGAAAAGATCGGACTTCCTAATGATGGCTGGCGAGATTTTCATCGCTGTACAGTTTGCGTCTAAAAACCAGGAGACATTTTGGAACGTTAACTAAGTCAAGCAGACTGTATGACAACCAAAGAGCATCGGATATGACTGACAATCATTGGTAAACACTCGATCAAATGTTGGTAATTATAAATCTCTTCGACACGGTTCAACCTATGTAACCAGTTCAATTACAACATATGCAAATAGAAGAAAAACCTAGATACAATAACAACATAGGCAAATAGAAAAACATATGGAGCAGCCTGAAAAATAAATAGTAATATATATTGTACATTGAATTTTTTGTGGGTGGGTCTTTTTTTTAATACATTTTGGGTCTTTTCAGTTATTTTAATAGTTGTGATGTGATTGAACTTAGAAAGACGATATACTACATGTAGTTTATTGTATCAAACCAATTCAGTTGTCTTATTCATTATTGTAATTTTACTCATTTTAATAGTGCTTCTGATACTAACATGTCAGCAACAGTATTTATGATAGAAGCAGTCAGACTAGTCGAACTGATCGTCGTCGTCGTCGTCGAAAGTGACGTGACTGATTCAAGTAAGTCTGGCGTTCAAGTGAAAAGCAACTCAATGAATGACGCTTTATCTTTGCTCTGTAACGTTTGTGCTAATCAAATTAATAAAGGGAGATTACTTCGAGCGTATCCTCTCACCTTTTAGGTACATTCTATCCCCCTCTCTTTACTTCATACTCACTTCCTAACGAATTTTCTTTATATTTTTTTCTTTTCTTTTATTGTTTCTTTTTGTTTTTGTTTTTGTTTTTGTTTTTGTTTTTGTTAAGTTAGGTTATTTATAAATAACTTTTATTGTAGATCTGTTGAATAGAAACTAATACTTCGTCTCTTACCTTTTTAAACTTTTTTTTTTCAATATTTTATTCAATTTATACGAAAATCTATTCCCCTATCACGCTACAGTGATTTCTTATAGCAAAATAACAGACAGTGAGACAATTGACAAACAACACCCGACATCCTTAATCACAATGTCGATCTGAAATGTTTGCGTTGCTTTGAGCAAAAGATTCCAATTTTTAATTATTTTTTATTAATACAAGCATAGTACCCACAAAAAATGACAGGATTATTTACGGACTGATCTGTGATAAAAATATAGTTTTAAGATATACTATATTTATGGGTAAAATATATACGCAATATCTGATTGTATAGCGTATGTAAGTTACACTGAAGATAAATAACACTGAGTGGCGACAATCTGTTTCTTGCTTGAACGCAATATTCACGCAAAAGTTATATATATATATATATATATATATATATATATATATATATATATATATATATATATATATATATATATATATTAATGTGAGTAAAAGTTTGTCACTAAGCTGATTGATATTACCGTGTATTTAGGCAAAAAAAAATCTTTATGGCAAATATTAGACAACAGAAATTTTGACAACAGATTTTCATGATTATTTAAGAAAGTCGAAGGCTTTGACCATATTTCTTGTACTTTTCTTCCGAAATGGACTTCGGATAATTTCTGACGTAATTTCTTCCTTATTTGGAAAAATCGATCCTTAAATTTAATCGACACAAATTATCAATAATCACTTTATTAGATATACTCCTCTAGTATCAGGTTGGACCACCTTCTCATTGTAGAACTGCTTCAGTTCTCCTTTGATTCAGTCATGTTCTTGAAGCACTCTTTTGAAATTTAGGTCCTTGCTTTTATTATAACATCCTAATATTCTTCTCAATTGCTGTTTGCACGTGCATGCGCGCGTATATGAATGTGTGTGTGTGCGTGTGTGTGTGAATATAGTTGAGTAAGAATCCGACGAAATATTAAATATATAAGACAATTTGTAAAATTTATTTGAAATATTTCAAAAATTACATTATATATATATATATATATATATATATATATATATATATATATATATATATATATATAATGGACTCTCCCTGTCGGTTACGACGTATGAGGATCTGACAGCTTATTGATTCAGTTATGAAATTTTGCGCGATAATCTTAAGTGGCATTTAAGACCCACTAGTGATTTACAAAGGAGGCCACATATGGCGCAAGTGTGAGGATTGTGAGATGAGATCACTGTTAGATTTGCTGACCTTTTAGATATTGCTCTCGCTTCTTGAAGATGATTCAGACAAACCAATTGAAAAGTCCACTAAAACACGTTGATCTCCATTCTACCCGTCCAAGGCTAAGCGCTCAAGGGTGTTATGTGGTATATTGACTGCTGACTATATATATATATATATATATATATATACCTCTGACAGAAATGCTAATATTATTAATAATAGTGTACATTAAAATAAACATAATACTATTAACTTACTCAAAAACTTAATAGGTAGAAATGTTAAACCCATTAATTAATAATAAACAGGTTAAGCTCATCATATATTATAAAAAATTTAAACCAACTGACCTCATAGACTCTAATAACCTTACAAACACACAACTAAATCCTCTACAAAAAAACATGTAGTGTATCAATTTACATGCACGTTCAGCGATTGTATCTCTGATAATAATAATAAACCTACTACACAAATTGGTTTTACTACAACCACGTTCTCCCGTAGACTTACCTGTCACCTTTCTGATCTTAGTTCTATTAAACAACATTTCTTGGAAAAACATTGCCATGTACATATTAGACAGACACTAGGTGACAACACAACAATACTCACACATACACACAGTAAAAGAATTTTCAGATATCGGAGGCCATCTACATTAAAACATAAAACAAAGCAAGTCACACTCAACAAAATTACATTTAAAACTAGTCACAACAGATAACGTTGTAACATATAGTTCTGTTGTTAATATTTCGGTCTCTCTCGCGGTATGACGTCATAAACCGCATCATGCTATTCTGCGACTGTTATTGTCGCAAAGCAATCTTCTATGTGAACATAACAGGATATCATTTTTGATGGTGAATATCTTTGTTTAAATGTTCGCATAACCACTCTGAAGATGGCTCATGGCAGCCGAAAGCTTAGATCAAGGAACAGCTTAATAAAAAAATATCCAAATGTTAGACAATTTTTGTCTTTATTTTCACTCGAATTTAAAGCAACTATACAAAGTTTAGAACGACTCATGATCAAACATAATAGACATTCATCTACTTAACAATATATGTTTAAATATGTGCATTTAATAAATAAATATAAATATTATTATTATTATTATTATTATTATTATTATTATTATTATATTATTACTACATATATAATAGTGAAAAAATCAATGACAAGGTTGAAAAACACTGTAGTGACGCGTTTCGTTCCGTGAAGGAACGTTATCAGATAAAATGAGAGTTTTAATTATGGAATCAATGTTATATCGAAAAGGTGGGGGTGGGTGGCGAATATTCGCATGAATGTCAAATTGCGTGTTCAGCTGTCATTTTTCCAGATGGTCTCTCCTTCTGGGTGCGTCTCTTACCTGATTTTCTTGCAGACGAATTTAGGAAAATTCGCTAACGGAAAATGGTAGGTAGGAAAATTGGGTAACTAAATAAAAGTCGATTGAAATTTAAGGCCGTTCTGGAGTAAGAATTTGGGGTCTAACCCCCCCTCCTCCCCTGAAAATCGTGATATCCAGATAAAGCCCCACTACAACAATACTAGGGCCGTACTTGCAGAAGGGAGTGGGACTAAGGAGTTTAGGCCTCCTTCCCCAATATTCTTTAAAAAGTATTATGAACTGCCCCTTGCGTACTAGTGGCACTCAGGCCTTGCTTGGGGTGAAATGCTTAAAAAATGATGGGGTTTAGATAAAACCTCCCTATAACAATACCAGAGCCGTACTTTCTGGAGTGAGGGTGGTGGTAGAAGGATAGCCTCCAGTCCAATATTTTTAAGTAAATATTTTTTAAATAAGTATTTATTTAATTACTATACTTTATTGTTTTTAAGCAAATAAAATCGATGTATCGAAATTAAAGTTCATTATCTTCTTTTCAAATTATTATTTTAATAAAAAAGTAGTAAATAAATTAAGTTTTAGATAGCTATTCCTTTTTAAAAAAGCGAAACCTATATAGCCTCATTTCTATTGAAAAAAAATATAAGGAAGTCTTAACCACCCCCAAATCCCCCCCAGAGAACGGCCCTAAATCGATTTTTTTTATTTTAAAGTTACCAAATTTTCCTACCTTGTCAAAATTATCGAATTTTCCGTTACCGAATTTCCCGGGCACCCTGCAGGCCCTCATTTAAAAAAAGTTAATGTTGCGTGTGCGTGTGTGTGTGTGTGTGTGTGTGTGTGTGTGTGTGTGTGTGTGTGTGTGTGTGTGTGTGTGTGTCAAATTTGAATTGGACAATTTAATTTATTGATTTGAAGAATACTTAGAAAAAAATATGGCTTGATGTATTAACAAATAGATCAATAGATCAATCGATATTTACTAATTTTTCACTCTGTTGTACGCACGCACGCGCACGCACGCACACACAGACACACACACACACACACACACACACACACAGAAGAACAGAGGAATGTCGCTCCGAAAGTAATACCTCTTATGTTTTTTATGTTGACCCACAACATCAATGTTGTTAGTACCGCAGTAGAAGCTGAACGTTACCGCCAATAACTTATAACTTCTTTGCCTTGTTACAAATAGTAGTATGGCAAAATGGCGTCTGACGTGAAAGTTCATCCGAAGCAAAGCTATGACGCTGATTTCGAAAAAATATTTCACGACCTGACACTCATTGACGTTTGCTGAATATTCCCCAAAAACCATACAGTAGATGTGAGCATTATTGCGGGGCGTGGGTGGGGTGCGTGTTTAAATGTGTTTTCAGCCCTGGCAACAGCAACAGTTAAAAGCTTCTTTTGCAATGGCCTTGCTTTTCTTTAGCGAAATGAAGAGTACCTTGAAACTGCATCGATACTGGGAAATAAAAAAAAAACAGGATGCATTACTTTCGGATCGTCATGTTAAAGCCCCCCCAGTTTCGTTATCATATTATCTGCATTAAGTTTCTGTTAATGACTTAAGTGATAGAAAGTACTCGAACCAAAACAGATTGGTTATAACTTAGATGCTAAAATGATTCCTTTACTCTAACTAAAATATATAATCTCTGTGCATTAATCGTCCTGGGCACGACGATGAAATGCATCCGTGTTCTGGGTATAACGATAAACTACATCCGTGTCCTGGGTATGACGATTAACTACATCCGTGTCCCGGGCACGATGATAAACTGCATCCGTGTCCTGGGTATGACGATTAACTACATCCGTGTCCCGGGCACGATGATAAACTACATCCACGTCCTGGGCACAACGATAAACTGCATCCGTGTCCTGGGTATGACGATAGACTACATACGCATCCTGGGCACGATGATAAACTACATCCGCGTCCTGGGTACGAAGATAAACTGCATCCGCGTCTTGGGTATGACGATAAACAACAGCAAGGCCTCTGATCAGGAGGTCCTGAGGAGCGTGGAACCACCTCTTAATTGCTGGTGTTCCAAGGTCCACCCTGACCCGGGGTGGTAGCACCTTTTAGGGTCTCAGCTATGGGTAAATAGTTAACCCCCAAATTGTGGTCAAAACACTATGAAAATGTAAAAATAGGTTTTAATACCAGAATACTTTGTAAAAATCATTACCAGCAATAAAAATTTTGTCGGCGTTAAATAACCCATTGAGGTTGATATACCGTAAAACACAACAAACCAAACCAAACCAAACCAAAACTCTGTGCATTAAATAAAAAAACATTTTAGTATTTTAATTGTAATAATTCTATAAAAAATAAACTTATTGTTTTATAGCGTGGTTTTATAGTCACTGATGGTAGAGATAGCAAAAATTGTTGTAGGATCAGAAATTAGAAATTATATTTCACTTTTTTTTTCTTTTTTTTTTTAAACAGGAGCATTGTGTGTGGGTCAGTGTGCGTGTGTATGTGTGTCTAATAGTCTACTCACACACACCACTCAAATTATAAAATGGATTTAATTCTATCAAAATCTGAGACATTTTCCCTTTATTCATCACATATTGCTTTCCAAATCTAAAATCTATATGTTTCAATTCAAACTTCGACAAAAATATATGGTCCTTTTTTGTTTTTGTTTTTTAAACATTATTACAAGACACTAAACAATATGCGTTTAATTTGCAGTATAAGCACAAAAAAACCCCGGTATTGTCAATATACCAATCCGGTGTGAAATTGCCTGGTTATTTCGAAAATAACGTTAAAACATTGCGCTCGATTACCGTTTTCGATTTATCGTCAATGTAACGTTGTTTATATATTTTTCCGCTACTAATAATGCGCGGAAGCTTACTTAGTTAACGGCCTTTTTACAACTTTTCGTATCTTACTGGTCCTGATTACTGCGCGATTTTCGTGCACGTTATTTTAAAATGCGCTTATTTTGTAAAATGAAGTTTTAAATGAATACTATTTTCTCTTTATTGTACTTAATAAATCTGCTTATAGCTAATGAAACAAAATCTTACCCGAAAAATTTATGAAGATTTAAATTCAAGAAATTTTCACGACACATAAAAAATAAATCATCGTTGAAAAGAAGGAAAAAATTCTTTTTTTTTTACTTTTCAGGCATGTAGTTTTTATTTTATTTTATTTTAATTGTCGGATTTTACGTTTTTCGCTCATTCATTTCAAACTTACTACATTGCAGAGTAATCAAGACAAGTGAAGCTTCCGCGCCGCATGACTACTTGAGGCAAATGTATACAAAACAAAGCCAGTAATGGCGGACGTTCTGTTTACGCGACGAGAAAGAAGTCGGAGTTACATTGTGCATAACATCTAAACGGTAATCGAGCGCAATTTTTTAATGTCATTTTCAAAATAACGAGGCATTTTCACCCCAGAATGGTAAATTCTCAATACCGGGGCTTTTGGTGCTTATACTACAAATTAACCAAATAAGCATAATAATCAATGTAATAATCTCACGGATGATAACATTTTAAATTCAGTGTCAGTTATTGATGTAAGGGTAAAGAAAATTTGGAATCGGAGTCAGATGTTTTGTACCCGACTTCCTAGTCCGAGTAAAATCAGCAATACATTTAATTAACACTTATCTTATACATTAAAATGAATTATGGAATCCTCCATATTTGCCTGTCACCCCTGAGGGAAAATGCACTCTTTCCCCAAATCAACTTTAACTAATCATCACTTCACTTTTTCAAACTTTACTTCTCATTGGTTAAAAGGACCCAAAAATGCAGCAAGTTGCGACAAATCTGTTTTCCCGCTCACCTATCTGGAGCCGATTTGAAACCCAAAATGTCAATAAATAGAATCGCTTGACTTGATTCAAGCAGTCAGTAACTAGGTTGCGAAAGATGCCAACAAACTCCACGCGCGCCAGCACACTGACTCAACAACCGCCACTCCCTCTCTCTCTCTTTCTCTCTCTCTTTTCTCTCTCTCTTTTTCTCTCTCTCTCTCTCTCTCAGTAGCTCAACAGACCTTAGATAGTTTTGCCGCGCAAATTGATCCAACTTACAATTTACTAGAAAAAGCGACATTATCACTATCGAAGTAGTAATTGTATTTAGTCAACTTACCTCATATCAGTCAAAAGAACATAACTCCTTATGACTTTAAACAATATTTACAATTGTCGCACACATACACACTGATATTTGAACCCACTCAAGTGACATTTCACCTTGCAGAAATCAAACTGTTTTAATTTCATAGACAAACCTAAACTACAAGCTTTCATACACCAAATCACTGCATGGTCACTCCTTACAATTTTATCTCACTTATCACATTGAACAAGCAATCTTAAAATTCATTTGTGTATATCAAACGTATATAAATGCATGTTATTTGTTGAAATCTATAACTGCGTTGTTTCTCCTTGATTTCTTCCAATTGAATTGCCTTCAAATGTTTGTTTATTTTATTTGTTGTGGATGAATGTTTAACGAACACGCACATTTCTAAGCCTTCACACAATTTCACCTTCTGATACATCCAATTAGCTCAAGTTCCGCAACACTATACAAACACAAATTTAATTTTAATAAATATCACTTACTTTGTTTGAACATAAATTCCAAGCATCTTTGTTTTTATGGCAAACTCCTCGAATATCTTGCGTATTTTTTCCGTTCTAAATCGAGTAGGAGAAGCTGAGTTGTGTTGCAGAAGAAGCGGTGTAGACTGGCCTCCAAATCAACATCGTGAAGACGGAGGTCATGAGGGTAAACAACAGACAAGATCCAGTGCGACTACACCAAGAAGACATCGAGGAAGTCGATAAGTATGTCTACCTGGGAAGCGTCGACAGTAAAAATGGTTGGGGGAGGACAGATGACGACATCAAGCGTTGAATCAACAAAATTCGACATGCTTTCAACACTTTGCGGCCAATCTGGAGATCAACAACCGTCTCACTTTGCAACAAGATCCGGATCTTCAACGCCAACGTCAAATCGGTCCTACTTTACGGCTCCGAAGCCTGACGGGTAACCAAAACAAACACCCACGAACTTTAGACTTTTATCAACCGATGTCTCAGGAACATCCTCAATATCAGGTGGCCGGAAGTCATCAAGAAACAGAAATGGGGATGGATCGGCCACACATTCAAGCAGCGAAAAGTTGGTCGACCAAAACAAACTTGGCGCAGATGTGTTGACGCAGAAGTGAAGGCAGCCAGCACGACATGGGCCGAGCTGAAGAGGATCGCCCGGAAATACATCCGTTGGAGAGGTGTTGTTGCGGCCATAAGTTCCCCAAGGAATCAACAGGCATAATTAAAAATTAAATCGACAAGAATTTGCTTCTCAACACAAATACGAGCCAATTACGACAAACGTTCTTCAGTTACTGTGAATCTTAAAAATAAGCATGCAGTCGGTATTTTACTTATTGAAAATATTAAATTTAATCTAGAGATTAAATTTAAGCTTGAAATTAAAACTAAAATAAAAATAAAATTTTCATTTTTAAAATGCATTTTACATCTTAGGTATGACTTTATTTAGCTACCTTTTATATATATATTCCATATATAAGAATATATCTAGTATGAGATGACATTTGGAAAATAATCTTAATTAAGACTTTTTCCAGTTGTCATCTTATAGCAATTTGTTTTGTCCACAAAATTGATCTGGGAATTTAACTAAGAATATATCTGTAAAAGGACATTATGAATAATGACAGAAGGAAAACTTATCGGCTATTTTTTCTTTATTCATATATATATATATATATATATATATATATATATATATATATATATATATATATAAAGACTGAAGGAAAACTTATCGGCTAAGATAAGTTTTCCTTTTACCTTTATTCATATATATTGCTGACCACTCGTATTCGAGGATACCCGTCTACTAGGGCGGATAGCCAATCCCTATTGATGACGCTTGCTCAGGCACATTTGTGTTTGCTCAACATCCACAGGATCCACCTGTAGTTTATACTGCAACTATGCTGAGCAGACCTTAGTTACAGTTTCTGGGAGAGAGCGTGTTATCTAGCGTGATCAACAATCTGAACAATGCCAGCACGCTCAAGCCCTCGACCACGATGACTTGTGGCTTCGTGCCACCAATAATATAAAACGAACAATTTCTGATCTCTGGTCGTCGTATCTGATGTAGGAATTTAATTTATTACGCCTCTTACCCTAAAAAAAAAAACAGTGTATACACATGGTTTCGTTTTTCATTCCGACCAGAAGAAGCCGAACCCAACACACGTCACGAAACGCATCATTTTAAGAACGTCTCCACTTTATCTTATCTCCATATCTATATGAATTATTCAATTCCGGCGTGTGTAGGCCTCCAGTGTGTCCGTAAATATACACACCTATATAGATATAGATAGACAGAAAATATTATTCTCTCTGAATGTTTTATCCCGCTTGCACTTATAGACTAGTAAGTTTACGGTTACATTTCAATAAAAAAAAAACAAAAAAAAAACAGCAGCAGTAGCACTTTCGAATGCTAGCAACGAAATATCGAAAACGAAAAATAAAAATCGGTTAAAAACAAAATAAATGAGATAAAAAAAAAGACTTGTTTCTATATAAAAACCAAAAACGGGAAGAGAGAAACGCGTGAGGAAATCAGGTGCCGGGTCGGTGAAGCTTGGGAAATGTTTTCATGCACAACGCGTGTACGTTGTCAATGCGTGTGAATTTGTGCGTTTCTATTGAACACAAATTGTTTTTGTGTATTCAGATGTGCACTATTTGTTGACGTTTCATTAATGTATTGTATCAGTATATCTCTATTGCCTATTTCGAAATGACGACACACTCTCTCTCTCTCTTTCTTTCTTTCTTTCTTTCTTTCTTTCTTTCTTTCTTCTTCTCTCTCTCTCTCTCTCTCTCTCTCTCTCTCTGTGTCTGTCTCGCACTTGATCTCCGACAGCATAAAGAGCATATTCATGTTGATGCATGTTAAGCAGTTTGCCTCCATCAGATTTCAATGATTTTTTGAGTGGATGTTTAAAGCATATATATATATATATATATATATATATATATATATATATATATATATATATATATGGTATAGATTGTGTGTACGGAATAAATTCCAATAACCAACAAATACTATTCTTAAAAGAGTGCTCAATACAGAGTATAGCAAATATAATTTATTCGAAAATTATAACATAAATATGTTATAAGATCATTACAAAAATAGCCATTTTGTTTCAACACTTCTGGGGTCTTATCAAGTGATGGTGTTGAATGTAGAATAAAAAGTTATATATATGTGTGTGTGTGTGTGTGTGTGTGTGTGCCTACTGTGAATAAACCTTGAAAGTTTCAGTAAAATCCGGCAATAATTAGATTTTTACAAGAATTTCAAACCATTGTGTTTTTCACTGCAAAAAAAAAAAAAAATGCCTAACTTTCCTATACACATATTAGGTCCCCCAACGCAAGAAAAAGATTTTTAATAAGAATTTCGGACATTCTAAAACCGATCAAAAATATAATTTAATAATAAGAGAATCGTTTGATTTAGACGATAAAACTTTGTAAAATTATATATTTATAAAATTTGATGCATTTTTTCATCAGATTATGCTCGTTTTTTTTTTTTTTTTTTTTTTTGGAATCTGTGGAAAAATCACTTTTTAACAGATATATTTACCAAAATTACACAAAAATATCTTGAAATACTAAAGAGTAAATTTGTTCAATAAAACTGCCATTGGGTCCAAACACGGCATCCAGACAACTTCAGAATCTCCTGCAGCTCTTCTGGGCAGTCTCCTTCTTTAAGATGGTGAATGCTGCCATAATCCTCTTTAGTGTTACAAGGAGTTTTGTTGATGTCTCGTTCAACTGCGCCCCACACATAATAATCACGAGGCTTGCAGTCTGGGGAGTTAGGTGGCCAGGTGTAAGAAGTGATGTGATCGTAAAAATTCTCTGACAGCCATGACTGTGTTCTCCTGCTTGTGTGATATGGTGCAGAGTCCGGTTGCCAGACATAGGATCTTGGAGCAACCACCCGCTGACCCAGGGCAGCACTATTTCCTCGAGGCACTTGATGTGGGCCTCAGTTCTGAGTCTGAGGCCGTGTGGGAAGATGAATAGAGGCATAACGTCACTATCACTAGTGATCACTGCAAAAACCTCCATAAACGTCATTAGAATCATACAACACTTTGCGAATCGTCTACGCTGTCCTCAGATTGGAACCCAAACACACTGAAATGTCCGTATTGAAGCTTCCGGCGCGGATGTCAAGTAGTACAGGATGCCGTTTCCAAATTTCAGGCTGAATAAATTAATTGCGACATGATGTTCTTTTTTTGTTACAGACGGTGACCGACCGACCCTTCAATACTGTGCAGTCGTCAAGATCAAAGACAAACAAAGCGCATGCGCAAAATTAAAAATATAAAATGACGATAATTTACCCATCGCATCCTGCATATATATATATATATATATATATATATATATATATATATATACACACACACACACACACACACACATATATATATATATATATATATAAATATTATTTTATAATATATATAAAATTTATTTTATTTGCAATATTGGAATGTACTAATATCAGTGATAGAGCTAACATATTCAGTTTTATGGATATGAGCTTGTCACCCTGGTTTTCACCCATTTGCCATCATCAGGCAAACTCTCTCTCTCTCTCTCTATCTATCTATCTATCTATATATATATATATATATATATATATATGTGTGTGTGTGTGTGTGTGTGTGTGTGTGTGTGTGTGTAAAAGCCTGGGCACTTAACATATGAACAAATGAAATGATCTGTCTCTATATATATGCTTTTCTCTCTCTCTCTCTCTCGCTCTCTCTCTCTATATATATATAGCGATAGATAGATAGATAGATAGATAGATAGATAGATAGATAGATAGATAGATAGATAGATTACGTCAGATTTTATTATGCACATCTGTATTTATCGATAAAAGTGGTATTACACTTGCATTTATACGATAAATATACTACATAAATTTCGGCCTATACTGTTTGTTTTGTAGGAAATATTTAGAATAATTTATTCGGCTACGCAAAGACTTTGCATTCAACTTGGCATAAATCTATATAATTATATATTTATAATATACTATTTATAATAGTATATTTATTGGTATTGAAATGGTATTGCAAAGTTACTGAGTGATAGGAACATATTTTTAGATATTCAGAAAAAGTTTAGAAGAAATCACAAAACTATGAAATAATTGAAAATTTTAGCAATTTTAATGACGTAAAACAAAATTATCTTAAAAAAAATTAAAATGAGATTTGAGAAAAGTGAATAGAAACTAATCAAAAAAAGACTGTATTTATCAGCAAGAAAATATTAGTTGATATTACAAAGGAAGCTGGGGATAAAGGCTCCAAAATAGAATCACCATAGTTGCATGGTGGGGTGTGCAATCAATCTGATACCCTCAACGACCCTAATAATTAGCTCCTTCAAAATATATCGCCCTAGACACACACAACTTCTTCTATTGTCTACAATTCATATGGTACCCAAAAGATTCTAACTGCTTTAATATTTTGATTTCCTTCAGGCTATTTCGCTCCAACGACCCTAGGTCGTTGGAGCGAAATAGCCTGAAGGAAATCAAAATATTAAGGTTAGGCGAACCGTGATGATTATAAGATCTAATATAAAAGCTCAAATTTTGTGTTTGCAAATATTAGGCTGGATCAAAAACGATTTCCATTTTCCATCTGTAATATCTGTAAAAGAATAAAATTGAAAAATCAAAATTTATGACTCAACCTCCATTAAAATTTAACATCAAATAACCTCGGTTTCATCTTTTATATCTTTGAGACTTTCCTTTATCTTGCTCAACTTAACGGTTTTCGCTTCATGAAAATAATTAACAAACTAATTTAGCTGATTAAACATGCTTAATCAGATTAATCGCAATTCAGCTTTAAAATTGGTAACTACTTTGTTATTTGTACCAACATGATCATGTTGGTTTTTATACTCAACGTTTCGGCCATTGTACTTTACAGAGACTTCTTCAAGTATGTTCATGCTCGGTAACCTTCTCATCATTTTGAACTGAAACTTTTATTCAGTCCACGGGGGCCATTGCTTTCATTTTGCTTTCCATCCTTAGGGGAGATAATTCATATCGGTTAAAACTCACACATTTTATTTGGTTTTGTGTCGCTTGTCCGTTTCTTTTATCGAATCAGAGGATATGAATTTTCAGCAATAACATAGTTACATACTCAGACTGTGGAAGAAACGAACAAACGACATGAAAGAGAGTAAATTTGGTATTGACTAATATAAAATGTATAGCAAGTATGGAAAGAGAATTTCCTGTTCAGTCCGGACTTTCCACTCGAAAGTATGACGCAACACAATCTTCTAATTATTTTCCTTTAGAAAAATACTTAATTTCAATTTTCATTTTGTTTTTGTGCTTTTTTCTTTATTTATTTTTTCAAGTTAATATTTTGTAAAATGTTTTATTTTTTATAACTTAACAAATTTATCCATAAAATTAAAATAAATCTTAATACTCGAATTGCAATCATTTCTGTTAATATGGCGAGTTGATGTAATAGCCCAGAAAACTGAATCGAAGAAACGCGCTCATTTTCACACTGAAAATAAATGACTTGTTTAATAATAAATAAATTATTTATATATTTAGCTATATTTAAATTTCTCCATAAGTATCTTAGAAAAATATAAGAATTTTCCTTACATTCTATCCTATCGCAAGTTGTCTAGAATCTTGTTAGAATCAAATCACAATGATGGACAGAGAAAAACGAGTATATAGGCTATCCACTTCTCTATAATTAATTTATCTGTCCATTCAATAACAACAAAATGACTGCAATATCCAGATAGAACTAAAAATTCTCTTCTGTATTTCTAGTTAAGCTAAATCGCGTAAAGAAAATAAGGCCAAAATAAAGCAGACATTTTCTCTCTTCACTTCTGTCTACTTTTAGTAAAGAGAAAAGAGAGAAAAAAATCCCGCGCCTAGATTAAAAAAAAAAAAAAAAAACCGCCACATTCTGTTTCTGCTAAAGATTAGAAAAAAGTAAATTCTAGCCTTGGAGAATGTAACTTTCTTTCGGATTATATAAGTTTAAGCTCTCCACGTGACTCTGGTTTCGTGAGGTGAGCAAACTAAACATTCGGCCAAATCTTTCGACTCTCGTGCCAAAATGGCGAGGCTGTAGTGTTCTGCTCTCGCAGACTTCCATATTTTGCACTTATCGAGAAGTCAACCTTATACTCTCTTTCCATATTCTAGCAATGTCAAATGGGGACAGGTTACTACACCCTCATTGTGAGTGTAGAATAAAGGAGAAAAAGTTAAGAATTAAGAAAAACAAAATCTCTTCATAAATTGCTACACAGGTTGTTGTAAATGTATTGCATTTATGAAATACGATATATTTGAGAGGTTCAGTTGACAATCACAAGAAAAAAATGAAAAGAAGAAGGATGTGGTGAGTTATTTTCATTGGTCCGTGAATTGACTAATCAGAAGCTATGTAAAAAGCGAACTTTTCTGGCAAAAAAAGGAGTTCCTCCCTCCAAAACAAAAGTGAAGTTTTTGGCGTCTTAGTGAGCAGATAGTGATAAGGAAGTTTTCTTACTCACTGTGAACTCTCCATCACTGACAAACAGTCGGTAATATTTCTTCAATGGAGGCAATAAAATAGGTCGACACAAACCCCATCGTGTTTTACTATTTATTATTACAAGATAATATTTCGCCAGGTGAAAAGATGGCTTTTGATTTTCGGTGAAAAATCGAGACGGTAAGACTCTGAGGCATTGAACCTAAAGATGTAACCCAAAAGCGAAGCAACAACCGTAATTTGCCGGACGCCAGTTTGAGCCATAGAGGATATCGTGACAATGCAACACCAGGGAAAAAAGTAGAACTCTACTTAATCTTTGGGATTAATAAAGTATTTTGAGTTCCAGTTGGTCATTTCTGGTATTGAATTACCAAAATTTAACCTGATTAGAAATGAACATGACAAGAACATTAGTCAGAGCTCGTTACCAGCAACAGAAAGTCGTTGAAAGAGTTGAATAGTGAGAATTTGAGACAAAAAACAAAAATATGTAAATCCAGATAAGTAGGAACGCATTTTCTTTTCGTAATTCTTTTGGTTTTAGTAATTCTTTAGTATTTTAGCTAATTAGTATTTTAGTACTTTAGCTATGTTAGCTAGTTTAGCTATTTTGATATTTTAGTATTTTAGCTATTTTAGTATTTAACAATTTTAGTATTTTAGCTATTTTAGTATTTAACAATTTTAGTATTTTAGCTATGTTAATATTTTAGGAATTTTAGTATTTTAGCTATTTTATATTTTAGTATTTTAACTATTTTGATATTTTAGCTATTTTAGTATTTTAAGCATTTTAGTATTTTAGCTATTTTAGTGATTATAGCTATTTAATATTTTAGTGTATTAGCTATTTTAGTATTTTGGTACTTTAGCTATGTTAGCTACTTTAGAATTTTAGCTATTTTAATATTTTAGTATTTTAGCTATGTTAGTATTTAACTATTTTAGTATTTTAGCTATTTTAATATTTTAGTATTTTATCTATGTTAGTATTTAACTATTTTAGTATTTTAGCTATGTTAGTATTTAACTATTTTAGTATTTTAGCTATTTTAATATTTTAGTATTTTAGCTATGTTAGTATTTAACTATTTTAGTATTTTAGCTATTTTAGTATTTTAGCTATTTTAGTATTTTAGCTATGTTAGTATTTAACTATTTTAGTATTTTAGCTATTTTAATATTTTAGTATTTTAGCTATTTTAATATTTTAGTATTTTAGCTATGTTAGTATTTAACTATTTTAGTATTTTAGACATTTTAATATTTTAGTATTTTATCTATGTTAGTATTTAACTATTTTAGTATTTTAGCTATTTTAGTATTTTTAGCTATGTTAGTATTTAACTATTTTAGTATTTTTAGCTATTTTAATATTTTAGTATTTTAGCTATGTTAGTATTTAACTATTTTAGTATTTTAGCTATTTTAGTATTTTAGCTATTTTAGTATTTTAGCTATGTTAGTATTTAACTATTTTAGTATTTTAGCTATTTTAATATTTTAGTATTTTAGCTATGTTAGTATTTAACTATTTTAGTATTTTAGCTATTTTAATATTTTAGTATTTTAGCTATGTTAGTATTTAACTATTTTAGTATTTTAGCTATTTTAGTATTTTAGCTATGTCAGTATTTAACTATTTTAGTATTTTAGCTATTTTAATAATTTGGCTATTTTAGTATTTCAGTATTTAACTATTCTAATAGTTTAGCTATTTTAGTAATCTAGAATTGTAAGTCTTTTAGAATTTTTTTTTAAAGTATTCTTTTATTATATGCTTGAAAAAACATAATTTTTTGAGTAAAGTTACATTTAATTTTTACGTAAATGTATATAGATTTATTTCCGTAGAACATGATTTTGATATCAGACATCTCCGGGATATGTCTTTGTGAGATGTGCAGTAACTGATGAGAATATAAAAAAAGACTGGGAATAAAATTGCAAGAAGACGCTGTGAAGCGGCTTCGCAAATAATCTATCATCTCCTCATCTCACTTAGTAATGGTAATTTAAGAATAATAATTTAATAATAATAATAATAATAATAATAATAATAATAATTACAGCAACAATAATAATGATAATATCACCAATTAAAATCCTATTGGAATAAAAATAAAAATAAATCTTATTTATTTTCTATGTTAATCGAAAGTTCCCTTGGACAATTTCCTCAAAGATGAGGAAGAGACTTGAAACAACAGAAATGTCGTTCTACAGAACGATGCTGAGTATACCATGAACCAAACATGTGAGCAACAACAAGATCTCAGAGAAAATGCAAACAAAAAGAAAACTGATACTTAACATCAGGAACAGGCAGTTGAAAATTCTGGGGCACATAATGAGGAAAGAGGGCTTGGAAAATCTGATACTCACAGGGCAGATTGAAGGCAAGAGGGGCAGATGGCGGAACAGGATTTAGAAATAACGAAAAGACTGATTTATTTAGAGCTGCAAGGAACAGGAAGTTGTGGAGAGCAATGCTCGCCTACGTCCTGAGGGGACATGGGACATAAAGAAGACGAAGAAAAATCGGTACGACTTGAACGAAAAGTGTTGTATTTCGGAAGAGAAAGATTATTCAGTTTTTTTTTTGGGGGGGGGTCGTATGTGTGTGAGTGTGTATGTGACCCGATAAAACATCGCTTTTCGAGAGTGCATTTAAGCTTACTAGTAATTCGCTCTTTTTCACTTTCGATGAAAACTTATCTTACAAGCTAACTTGTATAACCAACCATTAACGAAGACATTTCAGAAGAGAAATTACTTATTTATCAATATTTATAAATAGAATAGTAGAATGAAAACATTAAAAAAAATTAGAGCCAGCAGTTCACCCTTCTCCATTTGTAGAAATGGATTCAGCCGGATGATGTATGTGTGACGTAATAGCCTAAGAGCTCGTGAAATTTAGCTACAGTCATCATGATAGACAGGATTTAATATTTTTTTAACTTTGAAATTAATGGTCTCGTTATAAAGATGGGGCGCGTTATCCCCAACATGGAATCTGTGCTAAATTTTATACTGGGCAACAGTAGCAAGGGTTTATTCTGAATTAATTAGAGACAGACATGAACAGTGCTCACAGGTGATGCAACTGTTAAGAGTGGCAACTTTCCAACGAATATTGCATCAAAACACCTTCCAATTCAGTACTGGTGTCGATAAACATATCAGTCAATGCTTTGTGCAATATACAATAAATTGCGTAGGGTTTCGTAATCGTCGAAAGGTACTATTATTGACATCACGACTTCGACTCACCTCGACCAGAGAACATTGTTATTGGAATGTGGAAGATTGACAACTTGTCAGGCGAGTGTGAAACAACTTTTTTCAGGTAGACGATCGAATTCGTACGTGGAGGAGACTACTATGAGTCCTGCTTGTAAGTATGCCATTATAGAAAATGGCGGTAGTTCTCTAATTGTGTGTTATTTTAATGTTCCCAATGATCACTAGTAAAATTAGAGTCTGTGTTTTGACAGGTGCAATAAACACAGATCTGAATGCAAACAGTTTACACATTTTTAGGCTACTCCATTTCTCCTATCAGGTTTTTCAGATTTTATTCCCATTTAATAAGTAATACCCTTAGGCGCTTAACAAAGAAAAAGTTTTTTTTCGGAAATTTTCAGACCCACCCCTCCCGAGTTTATTAACACTAGAACACTAACCATGGCGCAAATTTTCCTATTTTTAATTACAATTTTCAGTACCCAATTTTCTTACCTAAATAATGTTTTTCTGTCGCTATTAATGTTAACTCAAAGTACAAAGTTTGAAGTGCCTGCATGTAAAATATTTCAAATAAAGATTTATATTTAATATTTTTTTTTGATATTTTCAAAATCGGGTATAATATACCCATGGTTAGTAGTGGTGTCATTTTAATTGATGGTTAGTGTTCTGGGATTAAGACCACCCGTTTGTTAAATTCGCACATTTAACACTTTACCTGTCGGAATAACTCCTAATTTTCGAAACCGTTACTAGGGCACACTCTCCAACGCTATAAATATTCTTTCCGTTTATACTACATGTAAATCTCTCGCGGAACAATACATACACACACACGTACGTACGCCCATTCACTCACTTCACATACGTTAAATCAAAAAGTCCCCTCCACACACACACACACATTATTGTCTTTGTCACTTGTCACTTGTGACTGTTAATACATTATAATTTGTTTGTGTATATATATATATATATATATATATATTGGTTCTTGTCGTTTTTTGTTTTTGTTTTTTTTTACTTTTATTTATGTGGACTCACATCACGAGTCTGCCATGTTTGTTGTCGATATTTCAGGAGATACACATGTTTATCTCTTAATGAATACACCGGCCCGCAACACATCTGAAAGTAACCAGAGAAAAGACAAGTCGAAAGGTTTTTTTGTTTTAAAAATGAAAGCATCAATGTGCATAAAATATAAAATGGTGACACTTCTTCAGTTTGGAACTTCCGATATTAGAAAGGTTATAGGAAGCACCAACCAAAACCAAAAAAAAAAAAAAAAAAATGAAAATAAGCGTCCGAATACTTCATTCAAGTATATTTCTTGTAACTGGAAAATCTGAAAGTAGCAAATTTATCCTCTTTTTTTTTCCTCTCTTTCTTTTTTCTTTCTTTTTTCATCTCTTTCTTTTTTCCTTTCTTTCTTTTATAACAGGAGAGTGTCTGCTTGTATAGCTCAAGTAATATAAGAAAGGACTGATGTCAAGCGTGAAATACTATTT
>CAHIKZ030001308.1:572500-725000 GCA_903632075.3 Acanthosepion pharaonis
TCAAGATCCTTTCATTAGCTTTTACAAATCCAGATATTGTCCATTTTGCCTTTCATCTTAAAATCACATTTGTCAGGAAATCTTTCAAACCATAACTCTGAAAGGATCGCCTTTGATAATCAAATTAAACCCATATTTACAATTTCTTGGGTTGGGGGTCAAATATTTATATATTACACATTAAAAATATCCTCTGAGCATCTGAATAAGATGACAATACGTATAAAATGGAATAAGCAACATTTTCCGGCTTACATTTCCTTAAAAATATCCTGAAAAATACGTGTGCGTCTTCCAAGACGAATGTAAGTCAACACGCAGGCTCAAGTAAGATTGGCCGGTCACCTAATTGGCTTGACTGATAGGGACGTGGATTTGTATGTTGAGTCATTACACTATAATGTTAGCTATCTAATTTAGCCTTTTATATAATGTAACCTGAGTACTTAGCTGTTACAAGTATTTCCAAGAATATAAGCCTTCCTGGAGCCGAGCCACAAGCTTAAACATGCTCTGTTTACTAGCAGCGGCGGGGGGCCTTTCTGCTCTTGATCTTGATGGTGTAAGTTAGCTCATACTCTTATGTCGTCAAATGGCGAGTTCATCAAAGCGATTTAAAACCATCCTTGAACAATGAAAGATGGATAGTATATATACTAACCCCCAACTAGTATGTCATTGCCATACAAACAAAATCGGACGAGTGATTAATGTAAACAATACGTGGCGCCAGTATGTAAGGGACGTATGGTGAATGTGTCGTTGTATGAGAAATACTTTTTTTTCTTAGAAATTTCTCTCCAATATTAGGGTGCGTCTTCCATGCCACAAAATACGGGACTAAAAGGGGGATCATTTACCTAAACAAAAAAAAAAAAAAAACAATCAAAGGAAAATTAAAATATTCGAATTATCGTCATATCACCTTAGAAAAGGGAGGGAAAATAAGGAACAGAAACGCGAGGAACTAAAGAAACAATGCAAATTAATCAGCGTCTCTTTTTAGCTATGTTAAACGGCTTTTAACGAGAGAAAAACAACATTATTCTACCGTAGGTATATAATTAATATATATATATATATATATATATATATATATACTATTTACATTATTTGGACTATTGTCCTCATCTTTGTCACCATATTTACTACAACGTTTCGGCCGTTATACGCTCCGGCCTTCTTCAGGTAGTTGGAATGTCGAACTGAACCCTTTATTTCGTTCACTGGGGTAGACTGTTCTAGTTTCACATGCCATGTTTAATGGATGTCAGTTATCAGTTATCTCCTGTTAATTTCCCTCTGAAAGTTCTCCACTGCCTTAACCAGGTATTGAACTCACACTCTTTGGGTCCTGTCACTGGATCTAACTAACGCCTTTATCCACTCAAGGACACATGGCACAGTTCATGCTTTTATCCACTGTATATATATATATATCAAGGACATATATATATATATATATATATATATATATATATATATATATATATATATATATATATATATGTGTGTGTGTGTTCATGATTCCTCCCGTCATACGACAAATGAGAGCCTGACAGTTTTAGAATCGAACCACCAGAATGGTATAGCTATGAAAGGTTGTGTAAAACCAACCACATTTCTCTAAAAATCTGATAACAGAGAAAGGGAGTCACAGAATTTCAAAACAACATTTTTCAGTTGTCTTACTCCTATATTGGTTGCCAACGAGGGTGGAAAAGCTCAGGTCTGTCTTGTTATTTAATCCATAGCTGGAGGAGAAGAGATGGGTCCGTACCTTTACAATTAATATTTGTGCGAAAGTGCATATAACAAGACTCTAACCATTACACTACACGTACATTTCATTTATAACTTTTAAAATTAAAACCATAGTAGCTTAATGATATTTATTTCCTCCTTTCGTTTGTTCGGGTGGTTGTGTTAAATAATAGTTCAGCAGCATATTATTTTTATGGGGAAGTGTATAGCTGCTCCGACTTTCTGGGGTTAACCTTTGAGGTCAGATGGAAGACAAAACTAGGAAGTCGATTTTGATTGGCTAAGCCAGCGTGAGAACAATAGATAATGGGTTTCAGGGAGTCGAGTCTTAACCGTCAATTTAGACGTGATCTCTTTCGTGCCTGAAACGCTTCCTCGGTGAGGGGAAACGTTTCCCACTGGATAGATAGAACATGTCGACATGAACGTTAATAAAATAGTTAAAATTCTCTGTGTTGAAGTTCTTTCATCTGCGAACCAAAACAACTAGGGATCCCTGACTGCAAGAGAGAATGCAACTTGATTGCCAAGACGACCCCCACCAAGGGGGCTATACAACAGTTGTATCGAACGGAGAACGTTTTAAAGCCATTCGTAAATGAGCTATGTTTGTTGGCTTTTGTTTGAAAGGAAGCGGGGCGGGCATTAGAATACCTGAATGTTTCTGGAAACATTTCTGTGCACGATGAAAGGGATAATCGTGATGGAACAATGCCAATTCCTGACATGGTAATGAATGGGTTACAAATGGTCTGCTTCAAACTATGCGTATATCGCACGTGTCAAGACAATTTCACTATTTGTCCTTACGAACTCCACCAGAAGGCACTCCACATAATTACAGAATCTTGCACAACACCCTGCTTAAAAGCAGGATCGATTGTCTCATGCAGCCTCCTCCAGATATGAACCCGAACATCTACTCGATAAATCTAGAAATGTGACTCGTTTGGATAAGTGACAAAAAACCCATAACATTCAAATGAATAAAAATAACATTTAAATGAATAAAAATAACATTTAAATGGATAGAAATAAAAAAAAACATTTAAATGAATAAAAATAAAAATAACATTCAAAATGAATAAAAATAGCATTTAAATGAATAGAAATAAAATAACATTTACATGAATAAAAATAAAGATAAAATTTAAATGAATAAAAATAACATTTAAATGAATAGAAATAAAAAATAATATGTAAATGAATAAAAATAGCATTTAAATGAATAGAAATAAAAATAACATTTAAATGAATAAAAATAAAAATAACATTCAAAATGAATAAAAATAACATTTAAATGAATAAAAATAAAGATAACATTTAAATGAATAAAAATAACATTCAAAATGAATAGAAATACAAAGAACATTTAAATGAATAAAAATAACATTTAAGTGAATAGAAATAAAAGAAACATTTAAGTCAATAAAAATAAAAATAACATGTAAAGGAATAAAAATAAAAATAACATTTAAATGAATAAAAATAGCATTTAAATGGATAAAATAAAATAACATTTAAATGAATAAAAATACATTTAAATGAATAAGAATAAAAATAGCATCATCAACTAATTTTCCATCGATTGAATAAGAAAATTGTCCAGGATTTTAATGTATACACGTGCATAGATGGTGGTGGTGGTGGTGGTGGTGGTGGGTGTGGGATAATGATTGCTATCTTCCCCTCCTTGTTCTTTACGTGACATATAATCCTGTAAGGAGGAGGTACGGTGGAATAATGTGTAGCATCTCGGATGGAGGAATCGGTGAGCCGAGTTCGAATTTCAGTCGAATCCATTACATTCACTTACGTGCTAAAGGAAAGCTATGAATCCTCTTCTTCTCCCTCCAAATATGGGTAAATAGCAGGACAGACCGAGTTCTCTAGACTTAAATGGCAACTGGTCTACCGCAGAAAGAAATGGCAACGTACTTCGGGAAAAAAATCTGCCTCGTCAGTCATGTATCAAAAGATACATGATGACCTAAGCATGTATCACGCATGGCACATAACTGACTGAATTCCATAATCATCAATGCCTTGGGAAATTTATTGTTTCCTTCAGGCAACCATCTTTATCCGTTTCATTTGAATGGCGCGAGACAAAACTCCCAGCATCGTTATCACCTTGGCCAATGCAGATTCACACTCCATTTGTCATGACTTTTATTTATTTAGTCCATTTTAAAATCATTTTCTTTCTCGGTGTAAGTGCTCTTTTTTTTAATTTGTCTTTTCTTTATGGAAATCCCCATTTCATTCAAATGATTTCTTATATTTCTGTCACAACTTTTATGTCGTCCATGTATATTGTTGTGATTTGTCTACACTGATATTTTAATTTCTTTCCTGGCCTACCAACATATTTTTCTTTTAACCATTTCTTTCATAGTTGCACCAAATTTTAGCCACAGTTGACTGGCAACAACCAAAATCTTTCACAACAGTCTACTGTGGATTGCTTTCTTAAATGAGTTTTACGACCCTTTCCATTGTTTCACTCGACTGTTCTTTTGTTGAAGTGATATTTAATTTCAGTTATCTATGCCCAACCACAGCAAGCACTATCTTATAAATGTACTGTGGGACATGTTTTGCATATCTAGTTTTTCTGCTTGTATTTGTTTTAGGAATGGAAAATTCGTAAACTTAACGAATCAACATATATGCTAGGCCACAAAAAACTCCTAAGCCGACCAAGCATAGAAATGAATACAATATGGGAACCAGTAATAAGGAGTGCCAGAAAAAAAACGATAATAACAACAAAAATTGCAATATGAGCTCTGGTAAAAAATGTATTGATAACAGCAAAAATTGCAATATGAGCACTGGTAAAAATGGTTGCTGAAGGCATTAGGTCTACAATACTCAGTAATTTATACACAGCTGTCCTTAAGAATATATGGCACTGTGTATATAGGCGTTAGTTAGATCCAGTGACAGTACCCAAGGAGTGTGAGTTCAATACCTGGTTAAGGCAGTGGAGAACTTGGAATTAACAGGAGATAACTGATAACTGGTATCCATTAAACGTGGAAATAGAAAAGTCCACACCAGTGAGCGAAATAAAGGGTTCAGTTCGACATTTAAACCGGCCGAAACGTTGTAATAAATATGGCGACAAAGATGACGACAATAGTCCGAATAATGTAATTAGTGTACGTAATACCTCATCTCAGAAATATAGACAGATACTGAAAGGCCGAAACGTTGTAATAAATATGGCGACAAAGATGATGACAATAGTCCGAATAATGTAATTAGTGTACGTAATAACTCATCTCAGAAATATAGACAGATACTGAAAGGCCGAAACGTTGTAATAAATATGTCGACAATGATGACGACAATAGTCCGAATAATGTAATTAGTGTACGTAATAACTCATCTCAGAAATATAGTGTGACGGTTACACACCTGGCCCAGGGTCGAATCCCTTGGTTACGGCGCCAACTGTGACGTCGTTCCTCCTGGTCGCTCCTCCTGGTTCCAAGCGTTTCGCTCCAACCCCTTGGTTAGATGATCACCAGCCTCGCCTTTCCCAACTCGCTTCCAATACCTGGTTACTGAAGCAACTGTACTGATCTCCGGTCTGTCTACCCACGCTGTGTTTAGATCTTAGACAGACGGGACCAGCAGGGATTGGGGCCGATACAAGTTGAGTCCGACGGGGTGGCAAAACACAAGTAAAAGAAAAAAAACTCACGAGACAAAAGGATTGCTGATAAAAAAAGGGTAACAACCTTTTATATCTAATGTCCGTTACATAAAAACAAAATTGTTCTCAACTCCCGACCCGCTCTGTGGACTATGGCACCAAGCTTCTATCACACAACCTAAGGATTTCGAATTGCCTACTCTTTTAGAATTGTGTATGTCGGAGTGTGGTTTAGCTCGACACTGGGGCTAATTTCTATCGATCATTCGCAGTTGATTCTTCTTCTTCGTCGACTTAGATAGAACTTGGAACTTCTCTTGTCTTCGACTTGGGCTGGATTTCTTCTCTGCGGCTTTCGAGTAATCTTCTTCTTCGTCTACTTGGGCTGGAAGTTCTCTTGTCTTCGACTTGGGTGGAAAGATTCTCTTGTCTTCGACTTGGGTGGAAAGGATTTCTTGCCGCAACTCAGCCGCTACTCTCAACTCAACTCATTTCTGTCGACTGGGGTCCTGCTTTTATTGACGCCGCAGCAAACCGGGGGTGGGTCTGTTGGCGTCAGGGTTTTCTCGATAATTCCAATAGCCGCATTAATTCTGTTTCCTCATTATCGCTATTGTTTTCACCCCTACTTCCCTCACAGTGCCTTTGGGGGGAGGCGCATACCCATCTCTCCCGGTTTCTCGTATGTCAGGTGACCGTTTTTGACCAATGGTTCCTGATCGAGCATTCTTCCTCTTCTTTCCGCATATCACGTGACCGCTTTCGGCTAATGAGATTGTGGTTGGGCGCCTCCCATCTCAAATCGGGCGTGGCTTACATCGTTCTTGTTTTAAAAAAACAAAATCTAATTTTGCCCTTTTTGCACGTACGAAAAATGACAATCTTGGCTTTTTTTCTCACCTGGGCTCTGTCAAAACAGCCTGCCGCTAATTAGATGTGACTTCAGGAAAGAATATTGGCGCCATCTGTGAGCTGAGACAATCGTTTTTTCACCTCTTGTTTTTGTCAGACCCGACAGTCAGAAAATCTTAATTATCTACATTGAAAATGTCCCCACTTTATTATCGTGGGTTTCCAATTCTTAACAGGCCAGAATCTGTATACAGTTCCACCGGTCACCCCTCAACCCAAAAAAGACACTTTTTCTCTGATTAAAAAAAAATTTCGTTTCTATTGTTCTAAAAAAATTTCCCTTTCTCCGAATTGATAATGAGTCTTTCTACGCAAAAGTCGGTCATATGTTTTCGACCGATTTTTTTATTATCAATACATTTTCTTATCAAGCATTGTCCTTCCACTCTCTAAATGACTTTCCTTCTAAATAACAAATCCCATTGTTCTTTTTCGAAAATCGGCCAAGATGTTGGCCTAATTACCTTTCTGATACGTGTTTTTGTTAATGACCGCTTTTTGTATTTCTCGACCTCTCTTTTTTTGCTTTTTTTTCTTTCTCTTCTTTTTCTTTTAGGATCGTCTAAGTACAACTTAGTGAATTATTTTCAACTCAATTATTTTCCGTTTAAGAAAAATTAACAACCTGTTTAATAAACCGAGTAAAAGAAAAATTAAATCATATTTCTATGAATATTTCTAATAATGCAAGGTGCCACAATAGACAGATACTGAAATGCCGAAACGTTGTAATAAATATGGCGACAAAGATGACGACAATAGTCCGAATAATGTAATTAGTGTACGTAATACCTCATCTCAGAAATATAGACAGATACTGAAAGGCCGAAACGTTGTAATAAATATGGCGACAAAGATGACGACAATAGTCCGAATAATGTAATTAGTGTACGTAATACCTCATCTCAGAAATATAGACAGATACTGAAAGGCCGAAACGTTGTAATAAATATGGCGACAAAGATGACGACAATAGTCCGAATAATGTAATTAGTGTATGTAATACCTCATCTCAGAAATATAGACAGATACTGAAAGGCAAATTATAAAGTCAGTCCGTAGTTTTTTCCTCAATATTGGGTTATTCCATAATATTTTCCTAATTTATGACTTCGTAAGCATTATATCATGAATATAAATAATTTAATTTACTTTAATGTACAATGTTGTCCGAAAGTCTTGTCACCCACTACCTCTCTCTTCCAAACTGTCAGAGGTCGTGTCAGCCATTTGAAACAGAAAATTATATTATGTAGGGGAGACAAGACTTTCGGACCACCCTGTATATTTTAAGCTAGAATGTTCAGCTATTAAATAAAAATGCCTAGCGTTCTAGCAGTTATTAGTTCTTTTTATTATTATTCGCTAAATTAAAGAACTTAAGTGAACATTCTCTAAGTGTGCCAATTCCATCATTTTTGTCAGGGGTTACGACTAAGGAACATATGGAGTTGATGGTGGATAATGATAAACAGAAGGCTTTCATTATCTTTACTCGAAAAAAGGGTTTTTCATTCTATTTGAAATCAATTTTACTTTGTTTAGGCCAAAGTAGGATTAGGTCCCTAATAGACGGGATGGGGGACATTTTTGAAGAAATTTTCCAACAGCCACTCCCACCATCGCCAAAGTTAAGACCAAGTTGTTTATTAATTTCGCTTTTTTTTTTGATACTTTAAATAATTTTCCACCCTCTCTTTTTATTAAGATCCTCCATTTAATGCATACTGAGAGAAATTCACCCCAGATTATTAAGACCTCCCGTGTATAAAGCACGTCAGAGTACACATTGTTATCGTCAGTGTAAGTATGTGTAGTATTGATGGCAAGAGTTTATCTTCCGTCAATTGGCGAAGGGATTACAAGGCAATAAAAACAAGTAATTTTTCAGTGAATGTTTTATAATTTTGAGTGAATGCTTCATGAGTAATTTTGAGTGAATATTTTTTGAGTAATTTTGAGTGGATGTTTTTTGAGTAATTTTGAGTGAATGTTTTATGAGTAATTTTTGTGAATGTTTTATAATTTTGAGTGAATGTTTTATGAGTAATTTTGAGTGAATGTTTTTTGAGTAATTTTGAGTGAATGTTTTTTGAGTAATTTTTGTGAATGTTTTATAATTTTGAGTGAATGTTTTTTGAGTAATTTTGAATGAATGTTTTATAATTTTGAGTGAATATTTTTGAGTAATTTTGAGTGAATGTTTTTGAGTAATTTTGAGTGAATGCTTTATAATTTTGAGCGAATATTTTTGAGAGAATGTTTTTGAGTAATTTTGAGTGAATGTTTTATAATTTTGAGTGAATGTTTTTGAGTAATTTTGAGCGAATGTTTTTGAGTAATTTTGAGTGAATGGTTTTGAGTAATTTCGAGTGAATGTTTTTTGCAAAATATACAAATGCTGCAAACATTACGAAAAGAAAATGACGAAGCTGCGCCAGATTTTATTCTCGACTTCCTCTTACAAGAACATTGAAATAAATGACAGAAAATGTTAGGAATTGAAATTCGTCTTTTAAGTGAACTGCCATAAAATATACGCGAGGGGGAGAAAGAGAGGGGGTGAGAAAGAGAGAAAGGTGAGAAAGAGAGAGAGGAGGTGAAAAGGAAAGAGGGGGAGAGGGGTGGACGAGAAAGAGAGAGGAATGACAGAGTAGAAAGAGAGAGGGGGAAGAGAGAGAGAGAGAGAGAGAGGGGGATATTTTATTCGACCTAACTCTAAAAAATAAATATAAATGCAAAATTCAAATTTCAGTGGAAGGAGCATGTGTGCTTAACGAGAAAGTTTAAAGGAATATGACAACAAGAGAGACCCTTGTATGTAGAGAAATATTGCTTAGGATAGGAAGTTAGTGAGGGCATGACCGCAAAGGATAGGAAGTTGTAGAGAGCCATGATCTCCCACATCCTTCACGGTGTATAAAAGAAGGTAACGTAATTGCTTTGACTATTTTTTTTGCTTCATAAAAAAAAGAAATTTGCTGGAGCAAGTAAGCCTTATCCCCTCACCACACATGATATTCAGGCAATAAACAAGTGTGGGAATTCTGTATATCTTTATCCAAATTAAAGAGGATGCACATTACTTTTGCTAAAAGGATTTAAGAATCAGGGTGAAAAGAACTGATACTTATATAAGTCGGGCTGCTTCAAGTCATGATGAAACATTTGTCGAATTAAGAATTTATTTAAAAGCCAAGAGTAGCCACCAACATTATTTTCGATATCAAACTCTGCCTCGAAATACTGGATGCAAAAGAACTGGAAATTATCCAGAACGACTTGGAGTTTTCTGTGAAAGAAAAAATTATCAGTAGCTGAATACGACTTTTCTCGACATTTTTACTTGTTATAGACGAACAGAAGGTGGATGGATATGGAGGATGTTTAATGGTTAACGACATGGAAAGAGAAATCAGCAGATCGCGTTTGAGTTTATTGCGTTCACTTTCGCACAAATGCTCGTAAGAAAGGCATGAATCCATCTCTTCTAGATATCAAGACAGTGGTTACAAACTAGTCTATGAGGATAACTCTTAAATCAAAACGCAGTCACATGAAGCTGTATAAAGATGGTATACATGGGGTGCAGAAACTGTCTGTAAAACCAAAACAAGATAGATTAGACAACTATGGATAATACCACTGGACTGCGATTAACCATAATGTGTCTGGCACCGACTGGCATTAGGTCAAAGGGAAGTTGGATGAATGGATGGATGAATGGATAGAGGGAGAGGTAGAGAGATGGATGGGATGGATGGATGGATGGGATGGATGGAGGGATAGAGAGAGGGAGTGATGGATAGATGATGGAAGTATGGAGGGATGATGGAGGGATTGAAGGATAGAGGAATGGATGGATGGATGGATGGATGGATGGATGGATGGATGTATGGAGGGATGGATGGATGAATGGAGGGAGGCAGGGATGAAGGAATGGATGAAGTGGAATGATGGATGGATGGATGGATGGATGGGATAGATGGAGGTATGGATGGAGGGATGGAGAGAGGGAGTGATGGATGGATGATGGAAGTATGGAGGTATGAATGGAGGGATGATGGAGGGATTGAAGGATAGAGGAATGGATGGATGGATGGATGGAAGGAGGTATGGAGGGATGGATGGATGGATGAATGGAGGGAGGCAGGGATGAAGGAATGGATGAAGAGGAATGATGGATGGATGGATGGAGGGAGGGAGGTAGGGAGAGGAGGGATGGATGAATGGGTGGATGGATGGATGGATGGATGGTGAGAGGGAAGGGAATGGATGGATGAAGAGGAGGAGGGATGGATGGATGGAGAGAGGGATGGATGCAGGGGATAGAATGAATGAATGGAGAGAGGGAGGAGGAATGGTGGGATGGATGGATGGATGATGGCGGGATGGAGGGAAGGAATAGATGGAGGTTGGGTGGATGGAGGGAGGGATGGATGATGGAGGGATGTAAGGATGGAAGTATGGAGGAAGGGAAGTACAGATGGATGGATGGATGGATGGATGGATGGAGGGAGGGAGGGAGGGTGGAATGGAGGTAGAGAGAGATGGAGCCTAAAAAAGATACGCGTTTGTCTATTCTACAAAATTCAATTTATAAATGTGTCGCATCGATACTTCATAAGAGGCCGGATGAAGCTATGATAATAATTGAAATCATTTGATTCGAAAATGCAAAATATTCGGTTAATAAATAAAAAAAGAAGTTAAAGAATCCCTCCATAAATAGGCTCACTAATTGTTGATTCCAAATTGTATTTGCCTCTTTTGATCATAGCTAAGATACTGAATCTACCACAGATAATTATTCTGTGACATTTGACATTTTTCTCCAAAAAGACAGGGATTCTAAGAAATTGTTATTGCCCAAAATCTGCTGTACCCCTAGGTCTTTTGAAGGCAAAAAGACGATTTATGCGAAAACAATTGCACATTGGGGGCGAGATGTTCGCCCCCCGCCCACACCCCCAGAAGAAAAACCATCTCCTCGCAATGTCCGTAGATGGAAGGAATTCAGAAATATTTGGAAATATCCAAATGTTTATTTACACTATTTACATTGTCCGGGCTGTTGTCCTCATCTTCGTGGCCATATATTCACGACGCTTCGGCCATTGCACGTTGATTGGAATTTCGGAAAACATTGTTCTAGTTCCACATGCCATGCCTCTTCCGGATATGTCAGTATCAGTTATCTCCTTTCAACTCAACTCTCCAAGTTTTTATTCCCCACTGCTGTGGCCTAGTATTGAACTCAGAACTCTTTCGGTCAAGTCACTGGATTCAACGAACGCTTTTATCCACTTGTAGACGTCATTGTATGAATTTTTGCGACTTAAACGTCTATTCCAACAGACAATCAGGTCAACATTCGATCTGAAATTTAAAAAAAGTGATCTCTGGTTGGATTTCAGCGATAACAATTTTTGATCCTTTCAAAATCTCTTATTTTGATAGATCGATGCACACTTGCCACCAACGTCTCTAGTCGTCATTCGAGCCCAAAATTTCAAATTCTGATTTTCAAAGCAGGCAGGATTTATTTCACTTGGAAGGCTGATGCAACACAATCTTCCTGTTTCTGTTTGGCCGAAACTTAGAAACTATTGTCAATGAAACAATCTTTGTTAGTTAAAATCTAAATTATAAGTTAGCTTATTGGACGCTTAACGAGTTAATCTGATTAACCATCAGTTGTGTGTTCAATGCTCACTAAGCGCCTCAGACTTGTAGCCTAAGATTAACAAATAACAGCTGATGAGTGCTTACTCTCGAATGACGTTCATTTTCGCGTTTCATTCATTTTCCACAGTGGTCAATAAATTTATTAATAAAAGTCTTGTATATCCATTAAAACACATTTTTGATTTAATCCAAGGCTAGCTGCTTGGTGGCTAAGATAGTTGCAGATTTCACATTAGAATCAATGATCAAGTTTTCGGGTTTGGATTTGATTTATTCTTAGGGCAAGGCAGGCTTTCCTTACTTTGAGAAATCTCCGTATTCCTAGTTAGTCATACCAGACTAAGCTAGGCTTTGTAAAAAAAAAAAAAAAAAAAAACTCATTAGTAGATACACGTGCGAAAATATATAAATTGCATTCGTGACTGAATAAATTTTGCGAAAATCTTAAACTATTTCTAAAAAAAACTCACTGTTTTCTTCTTCTTTTTTTTTTTGAGAATAAGAGGGAAGATAAAAGAAAAACAAGAAATGAGGAAGAAGAAAAAAAGATCCAACGAAATGCGAATAAAATGAAAGAAAAACCAATTTATGCAGTCATCTTTGTATAATCGTTGTTAAGTCTGCGACATTTCCTGCAACGAGTGCATCTACTCTTTCTCTTGCTGCAGGAATTATCATTTTCGACGCGACATTTTCCAAAGCATATGTTTATCGCAAACTGTTGGAATTGCACCGACAAAAATGTCTGTAGTCAGTGAGACGGACAGACACAAAATCAGCAAGTGTTGCTTCTGATTTAGTCAGAATTTCAAGTCGTTTTCATTCCTGGACGAAACATTTACTGACATGCTATTCTCATCATGACAAAATGTGATTTAAAAAAAAAATAAAAATAAGAACAGAAGATCTATATAATGAAAATTGGCGCTACCATTGTTGTTTTTCTTCATATTATGAAGGGAGGAAAAACAGAAACTATGTTGTGGTAGATAGAGATAGTCAGAGAAATTCGTTTAATATTTAATTTATTAGTATTGTTGTTGTTAAAGTGAAGTGAAATAATAGTAAATCGTAGTAGCAATAGATTTATTTGTCTGTTATTATTTTTTTATTATTAATTGAAAAGAGGTAAGCACAGTCTGTACTGGTAGTAGTAATAGTACTGATGAATTTAGACGTGTCATTTTAATATTATTAAGTCAAAACTCCAAAGAGGAAAAGCAAGAAATGTTTATTAGTAGCAGTAGGAGTAGTAATAACATCATCCATGTCACTTATTATTATTAAATGAAAAGAAGAAATGCTGAAATTGTACTGTCATTTTGTGATAGTGTTGTCACTCATTATTATAATTATTATCATCAGTATTATTATTATTATTGTTTTTATTTCCTTTGATTTCTGGCGTTTACACATTTCTTTCCCGGTCCCGCCCAGAGACCTAAGGTTAGAAATGGCATCATGACACTTTCCACTAACAAAAAAAAAAAAAAAAAAAAAAAAAAAAAAAAACATATTTACATATTTTACATAGATAAAGCCCTTCGTAAAGTGTGAACTGTACTTGTGAGAATAATTTTTTGTAACTCTTTGAGGCATGGACTTCCAGGAATCCCTTCAATTAGTCTACTCTTTTCCAACCAATTCTAGGGCTCCAACTACAACAGGGATTATTGATGTTCCCATGTGCCACATTTTTGAGACATGGGAACATCTATAATCCCTGTTGTAGTTGGAGCCCTAGGATTGGTTGGAAAAGAGTCCAGTAGATTATTATTATTATTATTGTTATTATTATTATTATTATTATTTGTGTATGTTATGTTTTCTGCTTTGTATCCTGTAAGGCCGGGTCCAAACTATGGTCCTTAGGCCCTATAGGAGAATTATCATTTAATTGATAGCACTTTTATTAGCATATGGGATGTTCCTAGTAGGGTGATCTTCTGAGCAACTTCTTCTTCTTCTTCTTCTTCTTCTTATTATTATTATTATTATTATTATTATTAGTAGTAGTAGTAGTAGTAGTAGTAGTGTTAGTATTATTATCTGAAAAGAAGTAAAGGAGAGACCGTATCCTAGTAGTAAATTATGACGGTGTCCGACTTGCCAATTATTATTATTATTATCATTATTATTATTAAGGAAAGAAGGAAAACACGGAAACTTATTGGAGTGTTAGTTAAATTTACGTTTAGTTATTATTATTATTAATAATTGTAGAGAGAAACAGAAAGTTTGTAGTAGCAGTAGTTTTCGAGAACAGAGGAAAAGTCGAGATTCTATTGTAGTAGTAGTAGTGGTAGTAATGATTGCGTTAGATTTAACCCTTATTATTATTATTGTTGTTGTTGTTGTCATCATCGTTGGGCACTACTAGCGACTTTCTAAAATAAAAATGAAAAAGAAAAATGTGAAACGCATTTTACATAATTTAAATATCTTCTTAAATGTTGATTTTATTGAAAAAATAATAACCTGATGCTAACCTGTAAAAAAAGAAAAAATTCACCAAAGTAGTCTTCTATTATCACCCCTAAAGCGTGCGTCGTATTCTCTTGTCATCGCAAAGCCCGCGTAAAATTTTAAAAAGTACGAAGAATCAAAAGAACTAAAATCCAGAAATTGGTAGTATTTATGCTTAAAAATAAATTATCTGTACATTAGAATGATTAGAATTAATCTTAGTTGGTATATTAAATTATAAGTATAGACATAAAAATGAATTGAAACTAATGAAATGATGCTTTTGACTTGAATTTAATGCTTTTATTATATTTTTGTATTTTCTGACCTGTTTGATGTCATAAAATATTTAATTGCACCCAATGAGGTCTTTTAGAACTTTTATTTTCAAATTTATTAAATTAAGCTAAAGCAAGTGCTACAAAAAAAGCGAATTATTCAATTGATAGTTAATTGATTACTGTCAAAGAATTATATCCTTTTTGAAATTCCATACAAAAACTAATCTAACAGTTATAGAAATAAAAAATAGAATTCTTCTAAAAAAATATTAATGCTCGAAAATGGAGTATAAAACTTTACTTTTTTATATTCTTCCAAATAAATATTCAATGTACATTATTTCCTGTCAAATCTATAAGAAAATAATGTATTTTATTAAATAATGTAAGCATCAACTCTCAAAAAATATTTTATTATTTCTTCAAGTTTCAAGACGAATTTTCCGTATGTTCAAACTTGCTATTGCATAATCTTTTTTTTTTTTTTTACTAGAATAACATCTTCAGAAATTTTTCTTTAACATTAAACAAAAATTACACACGAAATATCGGAAATAGGGCGGGGGCGTGAAACTGATTCCCTAAACTTTATTTACACAAGGTGTTCTCATAAAATAATCTATTCCGTATGAATTTAGAAAAATTCGGTAACGGAATATTCGGTAACGGAATCTTCGGTAACGGTATATTCGGTAACGAAAAATTCGGTAACGGAATATTCGGTAACGGAATATTCGGTAACGGTATATTCGGTAACGTTATATTCGGTAACGAAAAATTCGGTAACGGAATATTCGGTAACGGAATATACGATAACGGAATATTCGGTAACGAAAAATTCGGTAACGGTATATTCGGTAGCGGAATATTCGGTAACGGAATATTCGGTAACGGAATATTCGGTAACGGAATATTCGGTAGCGGAATATTCAGTAAAGGTATATTCGGTAACAGTATATTCGGTAACGGTATATTTGGTAACGGAAAATTCGGTAACGGTATATTCTGTAACGGAATATACGGTAACGGAATATTTGGTAACGAAAAATTCGGTAACGGTATATTCGGTAGCGGAATATTCGGTAACGGAATATTCGGTAACGGTATATTCGGTAGCGGAATATTCGGTAGCGGAATATACGGTAACGGAATATTCGGTAGCGGAATATTCGGTAACGGAATATACGGAATATTCGGTAACGGAATATTCGGTAGCGGAATAGTAGCGGAATATTCGGTAACGGTATATTCGGTAGCGGAATATTCGGTAACGGAATATTCGGTAACGGTATATTCGGTAGCGGAATATTCGGTAGCGGAATATTCGGTAACGGAATATTCGGTAACGGAATATTCGGTAACGGAATATTCGGTAACGGTATATTCGGTAGCGGAATATTCGGTATCGGAATATTCGGTAGCGGAATATTCGGTAACGGTATATTCGGTAACGGAATATTCGGTAACGGAATATTCGGTAGCGGAATATTCGGTAACGGTATATTCGGTAACGGTATATTCGGTAGCGGAATATTCGGTAACGGTATATTCGGTAGCGGAATATTCGGTAGCGGAATACTCGGTAACGGAATGTTCGGTAACGGAATATTCGCTAGCGGAATATTCGGTAGCGGAATATTCGGTAACGGTATATTCGGTAACGGAATATTCGGTAGCGGAATATTCGGTAACGGAATATTCGGTAACGAAAAAATCGGTAACGGTATATTCGGTAGCGGAATATTCGGTAACGGAATATTCGGTAACGGAATATTCGGTAACGAAAAATTCGGTAACGGAATATTCGGTAACGGAATATTCGGTAACGAAAAATTCGGTAATTCTGACAAGATAGGAAAATTCGGTAACTAAGAAATAAAAGTCGATTGAAAATTGATTTTAGGGCCCCTCCCCTATATTTTTAAAAAATTGAAAATCGTGGGGTCCAGATAAAACCCCACTAGAACAATACCAGAGCCCTAGTGGGTCTGGTCCTTCTTCCCCAATATTTAAAAAAAAGAAAGTATTATTAACTATGGTGGGGGTCTAGATAAAACCCAACCTACAATAATACCAGGGGCCGTGCTTTCCGAAGGAAATAGCCCTCCCCACACATTTAAATAAGTATTAACTAAAAAATCATGGTTTCCAGTCGAGATAAAAACCTACCAGGGTCGCACTTTTGTCGGAGTTAGCTCCTCCCAAATTATCACTAGGGGTCATTCTCCCTATATTATAAATACTGGGCAACCTCTTGCCTCTTTCTCTTTCCTTCAGACCTACCTGCGACCTGTTCCAGCTAGACAGACGAACTCTCTGCCTTCGGGCGGAGTCTCGTTCGGGGAGGTAGACTGTTCCTGAACCTGGTTATGCGGGACCAAAAAAAGAATATTTTTGGCTGAGCCTACGGGCTCGGAAAACCCGCGTTAAATCGGCCTTGTGCCACATGCAACCCTCTTGGAGGGGTAGCTAAATATACTTCAGGCCTCGTGCCGCATCCCACCTCGCGTGGAGGTGAGGTAAATCCTCTTTTTCATTTCTTCATTTCAGCGACTACAATGTAAGCTCTCTTACAAGATCCGCGTCTTCCCATTTGTGTGAGGCGTCGTGAACATTAAACACACATACACGTACGTACGAACACCCACCAAAATACGAACATTCACCAAAGAACAGACACCAATATTTACACACACACAAATGTTATTGTCCATTGTAAAATTGTTTTCTTTCATACATATATTTGCTTATTATATATATATATATATATATATATATATATATATATATATATATATATATATATCGGTCTTGTTTTTTTTCTTTGTCTTCAGTTGGACTTAATTCAAGTCCGGCCATTTTCTTGTAGTTGGACCTTTTAATATTTTACCAGGAGTTACACACATGTTTCTAATACAACACGCAAACACACACGGTCTACTACACTTTCTTCATGGGGTTTTAGAAAGTTAAGCACCCCTCCAATATTCTTATATAAATATTTTTATTTTTAAATAAATATTTTTATTTTTAAATAAATATTTTTATTTAATTACTATACTCTATTGTTTTTAAGCAAATAAAATCACTTTACTTAAAGTTAAGTTCTTGTATCTTCTTTTCAAATTATTATTTTAATAAAATAAAAAGTATTAAATAAATTAAGTTTTAGACAGTTATTTCTTTGTAAAGAAGCAAAAAATATATAGCCTCATTTCTATTTCAAAAATATAGGGGAGGGGGTTTAGCCCCTAAATCCCCACCCCAGAAAGGCCCTAAAATCAATTTTCAATCGACTTTTATTTCATAGTTACCGAATTTTCTTACCTTGGTAAAAATGACCGAATTTTCCGTTACCGAATTTTCCGTTACCGAATTTTCTGTTATCGAATTTTCCGGGCACCATTCAGTATAGAATTCTGAGAATTTTGTTTAAATCAGATAATGCCATGATTTTTGGCATACATATCATTTTAGTTTTTTGTTTTTTCTGCTTTCATTTTTTTTGTTTTTTTTTTTAAAGTAAACATTCATTTTTTTTGGCGATACCGAGTTATTGTTGTTGTTGTGGCTGTTTTTGTTGTTGTCTTTCAGTGAAGAAAAGCACAGACTGTGTATAGTGTGTACTATACACCAGTGTACTGTAGTATTATAAGTTGCGACTTTATTCTTTATTTTTAATAAGTAGTGAAGAAAAGGAAGTGTCGAGTCTGTAAAGGGGTTGAGTTTGTGGCTAGTAATTGTGGGTTCAATCCCTTGGCCAGGCAGTGTGGACTTGGGCTGAGTGGAAACAGGATAAGCACTAAGTGAGCAGTGCTAACACAAGAACAAGACTAGACACCCCTAGACATGAGCAGTGGAACGAAAACAATCTACCCCCGTTCAGTTCGACATTCCTTGAAGATGAGTATGTCAGAATTAGCTCCTCCTTAGTTCGTTAACCCTCCAACAGGGGTCTCTCTCTCCTGGCTATAAATACTCGCTTCGCCTCTTCCTCTTTTTCCCTCGGGCCTTTGGGCAGCCACCTTGAGGTAAATCTCTTTTTGCCTCAGGCTTTCAGCCTTACCACTTTGCAGATGTGAACGCTCACAGATACAGCGTTTCCCAAATGCTGGGAACACGCTAAGAACAATAAACATACGTACGAACACTCACCACAACACACACATACAATATTCACCACACACACTCTGTCCATGTAACTGTCCATGTAACTTGTAACCTTTCTTGTTATTAATACATATATTTGTTTACATATATTTATCGGTCTTGTGTTTGTTTTTTTTGTTTTTTGCCTTCTTTGGACTTAATTAAAGTCCAACTTTCTCATGTAGTTGGATCGGCTAGCAGGAAAATATTAACCCGCGTGTATTCATTTACTTCTGCTCAACAACATCACCGACACGGTCCTCTACAAGTACGTGATGAACGCACAACTGTCACAATGTTATGATAGCAGCAAAGATTTATTGGATTTGGATATAATTATTATTTGTGTTATGTTTCCTGTTTTGCATTCTGTAGAGCCGGTTTCAAACTATGGTCCTTAGACCCTATAGGAGAATTGTCATTTAATTGATAGCACTTTTCTTGATATATGAGATGTTCCTTGTAGTGTGATCTTTTGGGCAAACAATTATGTTGATGTTACATAGGACACTGTTAACAAATTTCTCCATTCCTTTTCTCACGAGGCCGAGAGCTCCGATTACTATTGGTACGACAGTCTCAGTCTCCATTCCTAACATCCTGTTAATCTCGATCTCCAGGTCTTTGTATTTGGAGAATTTCATGGAGGTGTTTCTCTCAGATGGTACTGCTATGTCAGTAAGCATACACTTCTTAAATTTCTTGTCTTTTATGTTAATATTAGTTTTGTTGGCTTTTATTTCCCTGTCAGTTTGAATTGTCATGTCCCAGAGGATAGTTACACCGTTATTTTGGGTAACTGTGTCTAGTTAGTGTTCATACCATCTCTCAGTGGTTTCGATTTTGTGTCTGTTGCATATCTTCCAGTGCACATATATCGCTACCTTGTTATGTCTCTGGGTATATTCATTTTTTTGCCAGTTCTGAGATAATATATTCGACAGTACAATCATATTTTCCACACATCCTGCGTTTCGGGTTAGTTCCATATTTGATTATGTGACAGTGGTAGGATCTAGTTGTGAGGCTTTGGTCCTGAGCTGCAATAATTAAGCCTTCTGTCTCAGCTTTCAACACAGTACTTCTCACCCACTGATGTGTTTTCTGTTGGTTCACATCTGCTTCTTCCGTTCTTTTTAGGTATTTGCCATGCAACACCTTGTCCTCCCAGTCTTTATATATATATATATATATATATATATATATATATATATATATATTTTATAAATTTAGAATGTTTTGTCAGCATACGTACGCATATATATATATATATATATATATATATATATATATATATATATACGCATTGAAAAAAAAAACAAAAATGGAAATAGATCTAGAACACACAGTCGTTCAAGTCTGAACCGACTGTTCGGTTAAACTCTCTTTCCTACGGATGGGAGGAACCTGAAGGAGGCTACACCGAAGGGCGGAGTCTCCTTCGGGGAGGTAGATTGGCCCTGAACCTGTTTATACGGGTTCATTTGGCACTATTTGGGCCGAGCCCACAAATTTTCGGAATGCCCACGTTAAAAAGGCCTTGTATTACATGACACCCTCGTGGGGACTTTGACTGAATATCGTCAGCATGCGTACGCATATATATATATATATATATATATATATATGCGTACGCATGCTGAAAAAACATAAAAAATTGAAATAGATCTAAGAACACACAGGAGTCATTAAAAGATAAGAATATACATATCTTTCTCACCCTTTCTCGGACCAGTCTTAATTATTTTATTACCCTTTACGCAGAATTCTTTCATTGCCAGTTCAAGAAAGACATTTCGGTCACTAACACACATCAAAGAGAATGTCTAATATGGAGAATATTTAACATCGAAAAATATAAGAAAAATTAATTCCTTTTAATAATATGTGGAAATATACACTCTTTGCCTGATGAAGGTCGCGAGACCAGAAACACGTGTAGCAAAATTATGGAAAATAAAGTATAATATATATTTTTTTTAAATCCACATTACAATCAAAAACGTTTGCGGTTTCTCTCTTCTTTTTAATATATATATATAAACGATGTTAATATTCGCAGCAGGACCATCATTGTAGTATCTCTGTGCTTGTTTGCCTTCTGCTTAAGCCACCATTGTTGCATCTGCGTATTCCGTTTAAGATTAAAGTATCGTTCCACCCACTTCCGAGGAGTGGAATGTACTGTATGTATGGTGTAAACTATGTTATAGGCAACAATATATATGGCTGTAGAATGCATCATATATACGCGCCTGCGTGTTGTGATCACCTGATTTCTTTATGGGGACTTATCAGCGATCTCAGTATTGATATACCTGAACCACACCGGTATTGTTAGTATTCATATTATTACGCGTGCTTCTAGTGACGTGGAACCCAGTACTGGCTGTCGCATGGTCAGGTGATTGTCAACTAAACTGAGTCCCAGGCCTGGCTTTTCTATAGGCTCCCAACAGGATTAAAGACAAGACCTGCCAAAGGGCGGATAAACCTTCTAGTAGGATCAATGGCCATTTAGCACAAATGTGTGTAGGTGTGGGGGGGTATACAGGGTTCTGTAGTTATGTGTGCAGCCAGTGCAGTGAGAACACGACATCTTCCTAGACTGAAATCAATGGCCAAGGCTGAGGGGTTCTACCGCTTGGGAGGAACGGCCACATGTCCGCAACCAAGGCACACCTTCAACTTGGAGCATATCGACTATGGCTTGACCTGGAGAGAGATGGGCTACCCATGAATGAATAGCTCTTCGGCTTTCAATCGAGATCGGGAGAAAAGGAACTGGTCATGTGATCTTCACAGCGCCCCTTTCGTCCACACGAATGAAATGATGATCATGATCATCATCATGATCATGATCATCATCATCAGTAATTATATACAAGGAGCCCCCGTCTATTCGCGTTTCAGCATTCGCGGCTTCACATATTTGCGGCTTCACATATTTGCGGATTTTTCTTTAGAACATATGTACTCGTTATTCGCTGAAACCTCGAATATTCGCGTGCTTTTCTGATGAACATATGTACAAATTATTCACTGAGAACTCTCGATTCGCGTATGTTCTTGATAGAACATATTTCAAATATTCTTGTATTATTTTCCTGTTATTTAAGTGACTTAAAACATGTAACAGTCCATTTTTATGGTAATAATTGGCAGAATTGTACATCTTCATTGCTTGGGCTTTGTTCTTTGTTAGGGGCTACGGCTGGGGTCATAAAATTGGCTTATGTTAAGTCTGGGGACATCATCACACTTCTCTTTTTAGAAAATGTTTTAAACTTTATATTTTATGTCTTGTTACACATATTTTATACAGTATTTTCAATCGTTTCAATTGACCTATGCATAATTAAAAAAACGGTTATTGTACTTATGAAAGAAAATTTACGCTAAATATATGATCACCAATACTATTTTTCAAAAATATTTTTTAAAAGGGTCTGAAATGTTTCTAAAGTGGTTAGGGTGAAAGTTTAAGGCATATGGGGTTTTAACAATCAAAATAGGTACTTAAAAGCACTTTTAGGTGGGGATCAACCATTGATAGTCTTCAGACTTATCTGTACTCTTACCATTGTCTTCAGACTTATTCGTACTTCGACCATTGATTGTCTTCAGACTTATTCGTAATCCTACCATTGACTTCAGTTTTATCCGTACTCCTAACATTGATAGTCTTCAGACTTATTCGAACTACTACCATTGACTGTTTTCAGACTTATTCGTGCTCCTACAGTTACTTGTTTTCAGTCTTATCTGTACTCTTACCATTGTCTTCAGACTTATTCATACTCCTACCATTGATTGTCTTCAGTGTTATCTGTACTCTTACCATTGTCTTCAGAGTTATTCGTAGTCTTACCATTGTCTTTAGACTTATATGTACTCCCACCATTGTCTTCAGACTTACTTACTCGTACTCCTACCATTGATTGTCTTCAGCCCTATTGATACTCCTACTATTGATTGTCTTCAGCCTTATTCGTACTATTACCAGTGAATGTTTTCAGACTTCTCCTTATTCTTACCATTGTCTTCAGACTTATCCATACTCCTACCACTGATTGTCTTCAGACTTATCTGTACTCTTACAATTGTCTTCAAACTTATCCGTACTTCAACCATTGATTGTCTTCAGACTTATCTGCACACTTACCATTGTCTTCAGACTAATCCGTTCTCTTACCATTGTCTTCAGACTTTTTCGTACTCCTACCATTGATTTTCTTCAGACTTATCCGTACTCCTTGTGCAGCTCGGCCTGGTGTAATGGGTAGCAAGCTTGTCTCACTAAAACAGTTACGACTGAATAGTGGGTTTGATCCTCACTGTGTGTCCCATACTTTCGGCCTTGTGGCACATCTAAGCTACGCTTAGAAAATCAGTATCTGTACTCCTACCATCGACTGTCTTCAGACTTATCCATACTCCTTGTTTTGGATTTTCTTCTAACTCATCAGTACTAAGACTTTTGATACTCGTCCTACTGTTGGTACTTCATATTCTGTACTCTCTGATTTCTTTCATTTTTAATATTTACATCGTCCTGGGTAAGACGATAAACTACATCCAACAGAAAGGCCTCTGATCAAGAGGTTTTGAGGAGCGTGGAACCACTTCTTAATTGCTGTTTTTCCTCGGCACTCTCTGACCTGGTGTGGTAGCACCTGTTAGGGTCCCAGCTATGAGCAAATAGTTGACTCCCCCCACCCAAACTTGAGTCAAAACAGTATGAAAGTGTAAAAATACGTTTTATTACCAGAAATACTTTGTATAAAAAATATTACCAGCAATACATTTTTGAAAAAAAAAAATTACGAGCAATACATTTAAAAATATATATATATATATTACCAGTAATACATTTTTAATATATATATATATATATATATATATATATATATATATATATATTACCAGCAATACATTTTCGAAAAAAAAAATTTTACCATCAATAAAAAATGTTGTCGGCATTAAATACCCCATTGATGTTGATATGCCGTAAAACAAATCAAACCAATATTTACGTAACTCTAGCTCTGCACATTAGTGAAGCCTTTTTACTAGAGAAAAGAAAAAATGATTACACTGGATTTAATGATATATTGGCTTCGACAATCTGGAATACCCTTAATCAAATACTACGTTAATAACTTACCTTAATAACTCTTCGAGTAATACGATTTTCAAACGTGTTCATATTAAAAAGCCAACTTACATTTTAAAGTTAAAGATTAAAATTAACGGTTAAGCAACTGATACAAAAATATTTTATGAATCCTGTTAGTTAGAAGAACTAGTAATTGCACGTATCGTCATTTTTCATGTGAAACTTTCTCGCGTGAACCTCAGACTGTTATTCAATAAACGATGCGCAGAAGAAAAGTGTCGATTTTTTACGCAGATGTTCATTGTTTAAACAAATAAATCCGTTCAGTTGTATCAAAATTAATAGAAATGTTCTGTAAACGTTCAGTCGCATGATGTAATTGTAATTTTGGTTTCATAAACGTAGGATCCAGTCATTCTTCGAGAAAAATACATTTGAAAATATTCTTTTTTTGTTCATAATGTCGTTCTGGGTTGACTGAGTGAATCTATTTACAATACGCGTGTAACATTTTCATTTACCCCGCGCTCTGATACTAGAGCTTTGTAATCAGAAAATTAATTTATCTTGAAAAAGTTCGCTTCCTATATTGTTAGAAGACATTGTAATTGAGCTCGTAAAACAAAAAAAAAAATGTCTGTCAAAGTGATAGTATCTTATTTATAACTATTCCTTTCGACAGACATTGAATCATTTTTATTTCATATCTCAATGTAGATAAGAAGAGAGAAAGAGAAAAAATTCTTCAGTCATGGTCTTATAATAGAAAATCTAACATGCCTTCGGCAGTGGTAAACTTGGATTTGACGATAACGTCATAAAATGAACCAAGCTATGGATTCTAAAATTTTAAAAAATACTGAAAATTTTTCTGTGAGAAAATGTTTTCCTAATTAACCTTAATGATTCAGAAAAATTTGTAAAAACAAAATTCAACAATTCTTATATTTATTTGCTTGAAGAGAAAGATTTCAAAGCTCCAAAAACAAAACCAGCCAACAATGATGGCGTCTTTTATTAACGTTTCATGCCAATATATATATATATATATATATATATATATATATATATATATATATATATGCACTGGTTGAAAATAAATTTGCAAACTAATTCTTTTTGTTTTTTGTCAAACATCTATAAGGTTTTCTTTGTAAAATGTCTTTTTTAGTACGACATCAATTTTTTCCCATATCCACATTCATTGCTATAAAGCTACAGAATTTGTTGATTTTACAAGTACATGACTGTATTGAACAGTGTCTGTGCTGTATTAACACTTATTGGAGACCTAAACATTACTGTCGTAATTACGAATAGACATTGAATCGACGTATAGTGCTATGGTTTCAGTCTCTGCGATTTTGCCTGAAACTTCAAAATCTGCATATACATGTAAAACAATCCAACAACAGGACTTGAACCTGGCTTTGCCAACACTAGAAGCGACGATTTTATTAGTAGATCGGCAAACCGAACAAGCTGGTCACTTTTCTGGTAAAGTGACAATGTCGAATTAAGAATGTTTGAATCGTTTCGCGATCTTTCCAGCATCTCTACAGTCCATTCTTTGAATGCTTTTCCAATGTCCGTTTGTTCCTTTACAAGACAGCACACTTCTTTCATTAATAATGTCGAAGTGAAATGCGAAAATAATCTCCTCTGCTTTCTTTAGTTTCCCACAATGGCGACCAGTTTAAACATCTTTATAAAATATACGTCTGAAACCTGTAGATGTCTGTTACTCCGACCGCTGTAGCTTAGCCTGCCAGAGTCGTGGAGACTATTAGAGCGAGAACATCGTAACCATTGACAGTGTCAAAATCGAATTTATTCGTTCACTTCTATTTTCTGTTCTTCCTTCACTCAATCAGATGTTCTTATCATAAGCCACAGGCAATAGACTTTCTTTAAACACATTCCATTTTTTTTTCTTGTTTATTTTTTAAATTTTTAAAAAAATGCCTTGGCGTAATTCAGGTTTTGATATTTTTTTCTTTTTTGGCTTTGTCTTGCATAAATGAAACCTTATTTATTTTTTTATTTCTTCCCCAACGTTCATAAAAGGGAAAAATTAATATGTAAGTTTTTCTCTTCCTCATAGCAATATGAACATCAATCAGCACTGGGTGGCGACAGTATGTTCATACTGTTTATATTAACATACGCTCTGTTCTCGATATGGAGCACTTTTTTCCATAATGATAGCAAACCTTAAAAAAACATATCATATGTAAAGTAACATGGCGGACTTCTTAAAAAAATATCATTTTTAAACGCATTTTAAATCATTTATAATACCTTATTTGGTTTGAATTTTGATTAAATAAAAACCAAAATTAAAGATAATATCCCAAAATCTAATCTGTGAAGAAAAAAGAAATTAATTTATGTATATAAATAAACTCTTTAGACATTTTAATACATTGACACGGTCAGTCATTGAAGAAGAAAAATAAAACCAACAAATTTAAAAATCTCTTAAAAATCCAATATTTTTCATAAACATTTGTTTCAAAGTAAATTAGTAAGTTTAAAGATTAACTGGATTTTGTAAAAGTAATACTAACTTTTGCTTAAAACATAGTGAAACAAAAGTTTATTTATGCATGGTAAGTGTCATCAATGTAATAGATGAACAACAGTTTTCTACTGTCAACAACAAATTTTAAAAAGTACTAAAGCTGAAAAGGAGTACAATCTATAAACTGCTGCTGTTTATGATTAAAAAATAAATTATTATTAACCTTATATAACTAATTGTGTAGGAATAGATTTTTTTTTATTCCTTATGATTTTATGAAATTCTAATCAATATTATACTATATATATATAAAATTATACTCTGTATAAAACAAATATAAGAAATTAATTAATTAAAACTAGTTAAATGATACTTTGGCATCTAATTCATTGCTTTTATTTTTTAATTATTCTTTTACATGTTTAATGTCAAAAATATTTAATTGTACCCAATGAGGTCTTTATCAATTTCTCTGATTTTCAAATTTATTAAACTAAAGGAACTGATAGAAAAAAAAAAAAAAAAAGCAAAAAATCAATAAAGACTTATTGAAAACTGTTAATTGATTGGACACAAAATTATTTCCTTTTTGAACTTCCATACAAAAAATAATCTAAAAGGTGTAAGAATGAAAAAAAAATTGAAATAAAATTAATTTTAAAAAATGTCCTTATTTGATAATGGCATTAATTTTTGCATTTTATATTCTTTAAATATATCTTTATTAAATAAAAAAAAATGTAACGAACATCATCGGGATGAATTTCAAAATAGCAAAGAAAAATGACAAGTAAATGTTTTTAAAAATATTCAGTGTAGATTGTTCTCCTGTCAAATCTGAAAAAAAAAAAACAAAAAAAAACAAGCACCAACTCTCAAAAACAGAAAAAAACAGTGGGGTAAAAAAAAAAAAAAATGTTGATTTGAAAAATTCCCATCTAATTAAAATTTAATAAAAATTGGCATTTACTTAAAAGAGAATATATATTTTCTAAAGCAGTTTCTTCAAAATTTTTTTCACGTGATTTCATTCTCCTTTTACATTTGATGATTTTCAGTTGTGTATCATTGCAAATTGAATTGACGTTTACACTTTTAAAAGATAAGTCTTTGAAAAATAAATACTGTATGGGAATTCATTGTTTTTATTTTTAATTAATATTTTTCAAGACATAACATTTTTGTTGGAAATAACCAAATAACCATAAAAAAAAAGAAATATCCAATATTTGTCCTGTTAAAAGAACTCTGTAAACCTTGAGCGACTCTTGGGCCTTGTTAAAGGTGAATATAAAGTTTAAAAAAAAACACTATCTCTTCAAATCCCTCTTAAAAAGCAAATCAAAAAATAGAAAAAAATAAAAACAAATATGGAACATCAGCTGTACAATAATCAAGAAATTGGCATTTATGTTGAAAAAGAAGTTATCTTTAAAATTATATAATGAATAGTTTAAGAATATAATTTTTTATTCTAAATGAATATGAGACTTAGTCGATTGAATAGTTTTATTTTTTTATAATAAATTTGAAGTAGTTTTTTTTTTTGTTTTTTGAAATTAAGTGACACTTTTGGCTTTAATACATTGCTCTTTTTTTATATTATTTTCTTACTTGATTGTTGGCATGGAATATCTAATTACAGCCACTGTAGCATTTTTAACTATTCTGAATTTAAGAGTTATTGAATTATTACTCTTCTGATGGGAAAAAGTAGTCAATCGAAAGGCAGTAATTCCAAATTATTTTGAACATCTATACAAAAATATTCTAAAATTCTTTTAAAAAGTTTCAAAATGGCATTCACATTTTTCTATTCTTCAAACATGTCTTTATTAAATAAAAAAAATAAAACTCTTCATATTAGCAGCAATGGAATGAATTTCAAAATGTGTGTGTGAGAATAACAACAGAAGGAAAACTTATCTTAGCCAAAGATTTTTTGCCTTTACAGATCTACTCTATCTGAAAGGTTTTGTGTATATATATATATATATATATGCTTTAAAAATCAGGTCAGCTGAATCTGCTACCTTGGTTTCGACCTTACAGTATCCTCAGGCAATTTTCCTCAAATGACCAACTAATGCATTTTTATTTTTTAAAAAACTAAAGAATGCCAAATTATTATTTTTAAAAATAAAAAAAAACAAACGCACGATATTGGGTGTAAAGAGAGGAGGAGTAGGATGTAAAGAAGGAAGAGGAAAGGGAAAGAGAAGAAAAATAAGTGTAAATGTATTGGCGGTGGTGGTGGGGGTAATTACTTTTTTTTTTTTTTTTTATTTAGCCTCATATGTGCTTAAGAAAAATTTTCTAATATGTAAGCAAGGACTTAAGACTTCGAATTTTTGATTTAAAAGGTTCTTTGAATCCAGAAATGTGCATTGAGCACTTTTTAATACTACTGTTTCCTGATTTAATTCAATTCTGACCATTAACCCTCTATGTATTATATAATACATAAAAGGTTAATGGTCAGAAGATTTATTATAAGATATATTATTTAAGATTTATTCTAATTTTCTGTAGTTCACTGCTATCAGCAAACAGAAATTTTTTTTCTCCTGATGATGGCCATGTTGGCCGAAACTAGTCGAGGAATCTAACTGAAATAATATTAAAAATGAAAGAATATTAATATACATCCCAGTGTGTCTGAAGATTTTCATGTTTTAACTTTTGTTATTGTTAAATATATATATATATATATATATATATATATCTCAGTTACACATTGGTTACACAACTACAGACATCTTACATTACAACTGTCTGATCAGAACTCCATTAGAACCCATTTAAACACACAAATTTACCAGACTCCATTAGGAACATACTAGTAGAAAACACAAACATTAACTGCATCCACCTGCAAAAAAAAGACTAAAAATAATGGAAGCTTTAATAATAAAAAAGAAAAAGCCAACTCTTAACAATATTAACTATGAACAAAGCCATAATGTGCTAACCATATTCGGAAATTAAAAACATCCCTACAACATATTAAGACATACACATAATGCACACACTGAATTAAGCTGAAAAATCGAATCATCCTTGATAATGGCTAAAGGTATAGCCGAAAGCGCTCGGAATTATAAAACATTTGGACAGTTTTTACACACTCTTTGTCCAGAAAAGAAAGCTTTTGTTAGAACACAAGAAAAATTAAATAAAAAACTCAACCGTAGTACCTTGTCTGTCGTTTTTAATGAAAAATGCATAAACGAAGGATTGCTGCCTAAATATACAACTATATATATATATATATATATATAATAGCTAGGAAAAGATAAAATTTATAAGGCATTTTTTTATAAAAGAAATAGCTGAATAAAACAAAAAACAACCGATTTCATCCTAGGACTTATCAAGTTTATTTTTCTGGGGATAGAAAATTTATAAAAGTGTGTAAATTAAATTAACAAATGGAATACAATGGAAGAGATTAAAAAAAAAAAAAATGAATTTCAAGAAACTAGAGTCCAATAACATTCAGACCCAGTAAGCATCCCTTCTGTTTACAAAGGGAAGGCCCACGGGATCTGATATATAAGGACTCTAGAACCTTGAGGTGAAATGTGGATTGAGACCTGGATAAAATCAAAAAACGGTCTGCACTAAAATTAACCACACATTTCCTATTATTTATACTATGCTCAGAAATAGCAAGTATTGGTTAGTTGGCTTTTCCTGGCAGTCAGATAATATATGTAATAATTATTTTCTAGAAAATAATTATAATATTTTGCTCTACTGTTTGTATCGAGCACTGTTTTCTTAAAAATAAAAAAATAATTGCTATGAAAACCAGATTATAAATCTTATTGTTTGTTTATTATATATATATATATATATATATATATATATATATATATATATATATATATGGTTAGGTTAGTCAAAAACAAGACAAGAAGTGCAGGGTACCCAATGAGGAGGTGGTGATTTTTATTCTACCTTTAAAAACAACTAGATTTTGACAAGAAAATGATAAAATTTTATGGGAAATAATTTCACGCCCACCTCGCAATAATTTTTTTTTTCTCTGGGGATGATTGCAATAACAATTATTATTATCATCTAAAACTAGCATGTCAAACATGTGTCCCTTTAGAAGCAGACCTGTGGCCCAATACTAACAAAGGATACTAATTTGGTCATTTAACAGCCAAAATTGCAGTTTTTATAATTTAGAAATTACAGTTTTTAAGAAAATAAATCACGTTTTTTACACCTTGCTTTATTTTAATTGAATACCAAATAAGAATACCATTTACTGCATAAATTTATTTAAAATAATTTTTAATATTATTGACAAACATTTTAAGTTAGTATGGTAGTAAGCTATTATTTAAAAAATTGTACTAAATATTTGATATTCTTGGTGGCTGAGAAAATAGCATGGGAACAAATACCATGCCATCAGTGATCACACTGAAAACAATATGGCAGCTCATTAACTTTTGTAAACAGAAAACTTTCTTTCAAAAGTTTTGCTTTTAAAAGTGAAATGTCAGGCAAAAAAATTTTAGAGGCATTATCAAAATTGCTTGATATCTATTTACTGTTAACTCTAGTTAAATATACCAGTAATTTTTTAGATTCTGTGTCATCCATCATCAGTTTTTTCCTACTACCCCAAGCCTAAAATGGCTCGTGCTCCTCCAGCTAATAGAAAAAGGAAATTGAATGAAGAAGTGTTAGTGTTTCAAGAAAAGTGGAAATTATGGTGTTTTTTCAAAACAGTGAATGAAAAGATACATTGTTTAATTTCTCACAACTCCATCACGATGCCAAAAGAGTACAACTTAAAAAGGCATTATGAAACAAACTATCTTATGATAAATATGAAGGCCCAATGCTCGTTTCAAAATTCAAGGCAACAGACCATTTTTATGAAAATTCAGAAACAGAATGTCGCTTCTGTAACTGCAATCTATGAACTCAGATGAATGATAGCCATGAGTAGGAAATCTTACACCAAAGGAGATTTCGTAAAGCAATGCCTTGTAAAAACAGCTGAAATTGTATGTCCAGAGAAAGTGCATTTATTCAAAGACATTTCATTAACCAGGAACACTTTCTAAATGGATTGATGAAATATCAGGTGATTTGAAACAACAGTTGAAGGCTTTATCATCAAGGTTTAAACATTTTTCTATTGCTATTGAAGAGACTATTAACATCACTGGAATAGCACAGCTTACAGTCTTCATCAGGGCCCATGACAGTGAATTTAATATTTATGAAGAACTGATTGAACTGATCCTCATGCATGACACTACAAGAAGTCAGGACATCTTTGAGAGAGATGAGCAGATTCTGCATGAGTATAGTTTGGATTTCAGTAAACTTAACTGCTTATCTACTGACGGTGTTGTAAATATGGTTATTAAATTTAATTATGTTGCTGCCAAGTAAACTAGAAAACTCGCATCCAGATTCATCATTTGCACATTTTTACTGTATCAACAAAATTTGTGTTGAAAGATTTTAAAATTGGATTATGTCATAAAGACAGTGAACTATATCAAAGGCCATGCTTTTAACCACTGTCATTTCAGTTTGTTATTGGAAGATATGGATAATCTATTTGCTAATGTTCCATTCTACACAGAAATGCTGAAAAAGATTCTATATTCTGAGACAAGAAATAATTATGCTTTTGGAGATGAAAGATCAAAACACAGATGAAATAAAAGATGAAAGTTGGCACCAAGATCTGGCTTTTGTCGTCGATATCATGACAAAATTAAGTGATCTTAATTTGAAAGTACAAAGTAAAAAGCTTATGGAAGTCACAATTGTCAAATAAAAATTTAGTTCATTTCCCTATGTGCAAATTGCTGAAAAACACTGCCAATACCAAGACTGTATTTCACTTTGGTAAGTATAATAGTCACCTGGAATTGTTGTCAAAGGAAATTCAGAAAAGATTTACCGATTTCTCACCTTTTGAACATCAGTTTGCATTATTCTCAGTACCATTCACCTTTGATGTTGCCAAGACAGAAGAAAGCCTGCAGATGGAATTATTAGAAATGCAGTCGGATTCTACACTCAGAGCAAAGTATCTTGAAGTAGGAATACATGGGTTCTTTTTATACCTTCCTGAAAAATTTAAAAGCTTCAGGAAGTTTGCCACAAATATTATGGCAATGTTTGGCTATATCTATGTGTGTGAATAGTTATTTTCCTTCTTGAAACTCCAACAAAAACTTCTCAGAGAACAAGTCTAACTGATCAATATTTGAAATCTCTAATCAACATCTGAAATTCACACATATACTAAAAATTGTCAACAAAAAGAAGTGTCAAGCCTCAGGACAAAAAACTAAAACTGACTGAATGCTAGAATCACTGCCCAAACTGATGACATATAAATGTTCCATTTTGAATTGTTGTCATTTTTGTACAATGTGTTTGTTGCTGTTGTAAACTGCAAGTATATGTTGTTTAAAATTTTATTTTTTTATCAAACTACTTCATTACTTTGTATACATGAATCCTGCTAAAACATTTCTTTGAACATTGTGTTTTTAATTCTGCAATAGATTTTATTAAATCACTCCAATTAGTTGTAATGTGCACAATTGGTTGCCATGTGTGGTCCTCTTGACAACATATATGTGACCATCAAGGGATTGACATGCCTGATCTAAAATATTCAGGATTTGTTTTCATTCATTAATTTCTAAAGAATATTTATTTTCACCTCTTCTGGTTGGGGGGGGGGGGCTTTTTTTTCTTAAATTTAAATGAACAAAATAAATTCACAAACTGAAAGAGATATATGAAAATTCTAACTGTAAATGGATCTAACGTACGTCCTCAAGGACACATGGCACAGTGGATAAAGGCGTTAGTTAGATCCAGTGACAAGACCCAAAGAGTGTGTTCAATACCTGGCTAAGGCAGTGGAGAACTTTCAGAGGGAAATTAACAGGAGATAACCGATAACTGACATCCATTAAACATGGCACATGGAACTAGAACAGTCTACACGGTTCAGTTCGACATTCCAACCACCTGAAGAAGGCCGGTGCGTACAACGGCTAAAATGTAATAAATATAGTGACAAAATAGTCCGAATAATGTAAATAATGTTATAAATTGGTGTCTTTAAGGTGAGGCACTGACACAAAATTGTAGAACAAAAAAAAAAAAAAAAAATTATTTAGTAGTCAATAAGTAGTTTTAAAATTAATTTGAGCTCCATCCCACCTCAAGAACTGATGACTTTGATAGAATTTATTTCCTGTTTTAAAAATAATCATTAAGATATTTATGTCAGTGCCTCCAGATTTTTATAAACATATGATAAAATTATAGTTTTAAGGTAGTGCAAATTCCCTTGGGAAAGGTATGAATCTTCTTCTCCCCCCCAGCTATGGATAAATAGCAGGAGAGACCAGGATCTATAGCCTTGGATGGCAACTGACCTACTGCAGAAAGAAATGACAACCTATGGTGGGGAAAAAATCTGCCTCATCAGTCATGTATCGAAAGATACATGATTGCCTAAGCGTGTATCCCGCATGGCACATAACTGATATTTATAGGGAAAAGTGCTCAATATCAGGGATAGAGAGTATGTAAATATGAAATTGGACACTAGGGTCAATGCTGAACAGCGATAGTCTGTTTGATGCTTGAAGACATGACCCGAAGACAGCGGTGAAACATGAAACACAGTCAATCACTGTGTTGACATCAGTGTTCGTATACATACAGACGTGTTATGTAGAGCAAATAAACATAGATCAATTTCTTTCCCTGAGATCAGCAACCATCTTGTGTTCAGAGAACTGTATTAGTCCTGCTGCCTTGTGGGTATTCTTAAAAAGGAAATGGCTAAGAGATCAAATCCTGACAAAAACCATAGCTTGGCTTCATAATATAGTTCAGTGCATTGTGAAGCCCTGTTCTGGCAACTCCTGTAGTCAAACCGATACCAAACATATCGGCTCTTCATTCTTTTGGATACCAAGAAAGGGGTCCCTGTTGCTGGGGTAACAGCTTCTCCATATGCCTCATCCAGGCTTCTTGTGCACTAGCGTCACTGTTTATTAGAAGCAAAACGTGGAAGGCTAGCAGTCACTGGTTATAAGCTCTTTTCAGAGAATGGACAGCAGAACAATTCCAGACATTCTTTATACAGAACTTTCAAATAGAAAAAGAAAAATTGTTTTTTAAGGATTGATTTAAGGAGGTTTGCAAACAAGACCTCATCTTGTTTAATATCAACCTTGTCACTTGGGAAAAAACACTGCCTTCAATGACAGCAATCAATTCAAAGTTGGTCCTTAACAGATGAGAAAGAACAAAGAAGGACAGAAGCTGATACATCGGAACATCTGTGGCTGTGTCTACTGATCAGGCATTGAATTTTGGCAATCATGAGACAATAGCAGAAGTGATGTTTGAGTATAGAAAAGCAATGGTCTTCCAATGCTGTGATGCCACCATTGTGGTTGATGACCCCTTCAAGATTTTCTGTAATGTTAAAATCGCAGCATTGCCTGCTTAACATAAACCGCCTACCAAAGGAAATTTTCATTATTTACAAACTATAAAATACTGCTGGCTATTGTACTATTGGAATTTGTCGGTTGGATTATGGTTAGAGACGATTTACCTCCCTTATACTTAAAAGATTGATAAGATTTTAATTACTGCAACCTCATTTTAGGCTAAAAGTTCAATTCTTTAAAAAAAAAAAAAAAAACATATTATATATTTTAAAGCGAATTTTAATTTAATTCTTTGCAACTTGAAATACAATTTCCGTAAAGAATCGGAATTTATTTCCCGTAAAAGTTATTTTTCTTAAATCGTATTTATCTCCCTTAAGACAATTTAAAAAAAAAAAAAAAAAAATTATTTCCCTTGAATTATCTTTGTTTCAGGTTTAACAGAAGCAAAGAATTCCCATGCATAACATCGCTTGAAGTTCGATACCATTTTTCAGTTTACTCCGATGTAAGCCTGAATTTTATTCATTTCTTTTGCTTTATAATTATTCAAAATTTAAAGTGATAAAAAAAAAAAAAAAAAAATATATCTTTCTCAAATCAAATGTTAAAGTAATCCATTATCAAAGCCTCGACCAATATTAGTCAAAAAAAAAAAAAAAAGTTCCTCAATTGAGATAAATTCTCAAATTCATCACAATTCCTCTTTACGTTGCTTTGTGTTTTATTTTTCTCCAAGACATAACAGTCTACTCCACTACCATTTAACCGGTAGAAACTAGATGAAAGATAGCTTCATACCTTTTCAAAGAGCAATAATGTAACATGAAACGTTTTTAGAATTTGAACCCTGAAAGCCAATTTCATATTCCATGCCAATAATCATTACATTATCCAAAAATCAACTTTTGTATAAAGTGCCAGATGTTAGAGAATTTCAGGTAAGATATAAGATTAGTTGTCAGGCAATTAAGAGTTTGGCAGATTTCTTAACTTCAAAGAAAGTCTGGTCAGTGGTGAATGTCATTAAATTCTCATGTGAAGATTTCACAGTGGATGGACATTTCCAGGATCCATGGACTTAGTTGACTATTACTGGAAATTTATACTGTAGGTGTGTGAGGGGAGGGTCACTGTTTTTTATCATTGCTTCTTGTTCTCTTACTTCAGTGGCCAGATGCCAAAAGTGGACTTTATTCTTCAAGCTAAAGAATTTACTAAAGTATTATATATTTGAATAGGTACCTCCAGATCTTTTGCTGGAAAAAAAAAAAAAAAAACAGCATAGGCTCCAAACTTAAGAAAAACAAAAGTTTGGCATCAAAACGTTTATTATAAAGAGGAAAGACCAAAGTCATTTTTTATCATTTTATTAAGTTTTTTTTTTTTTTCCTTCCTAGCATGTTCAAAATCTGGGTTATTTTTTTTTTTTTTAAAACATTTGTTCGAAAATTAGATTATGGAGAATATTTCACAACATTTTTAAGATTACAGAGTTCTTAAAAATTATGTAACAAAAAAGGTGTTCACCCATCATTTTCATAAATTATGTTTTAACTGATAAAGTCTGCATAGAACAGAAATAAAAGTGTCAACACCTTTATCAGCACTTATCAATCGGATAAGTATGTAATGTATGTAATTACTGCTACTGTTTGTTTTAAAAATCCATTTGTGTTATTTTAAACTTAAAGTAAATATTTGTTTTGAATCAGATTAATTATAGTTTAATTAAGCTAATATTCTTCAAAGTTTCAGAAAACTATATTTTATTTTTGGTAGATGTTTTGGTAAAGTTTACACCGCAATGACAGAAGACAGCACTAATCAGCTATTTTTAGAAAAAAAAAAAAAAAAAAAGTGAATCAATTCCGAGCAATATAATTTCTGTTTGAAATACACTACAGAGTGTTTTGCTCATTGGAAATAGTAAATTTAATCCTTTAGCTTTCAATTAAAGCTTTTTAAATTTAAAAATTCAATTTTAAACATTAGATATCACAAACTCGTGGAGGTACCTATATAATAAAATAAGTAAAATTACCATTATGTGCTGTTTTTCTAACAAGTTTACTACAATTGTGTTCAAGCAACCACAAATTTGTTGCTTTTCCACAATCATGGAAAGCTTGATGATGGAATCTTCCTTTATCTGCTGGCAGCTATTGAACCCCAAGTTACCAAATTAAGTTAATTTCTAATTTATATATTTGAATATAACTTAATATTTTTTTTAATGTTCTACAAATTCTGAAGTTTCAAGTCAAAGAAAGGAAAAGAAAAAAAAAGAAACAAAAGAAAATGTAGAAGTAGAAATTTTGCAATAGAGTCGGACTCAAAACACTGAACAAAAATTACTCAAGAAATGTGAAATAAAATTTGGAATTTTATTATTCAAAATAATTAAAAAGGGAGAGGGGCTGTCATCAAATGACAGAAATAATTATTTTTTTTTTTCCTTCATAGAAGGCAAATTGTTCAAATGTTGACAATTTCTTTCTACACTTCCTCACAAGACACTTAAGATTTTTTTGTGAATTTCATAATGTGAATGTCTGAACTGTGATAAAAATCATCTTGGTGGTTTTGAGGAATTTCCTGCACATTAAAAGTTGCCTCAATAAGCTGAAATAGAAAAAAATATATTGTGCAGTTTATGTTGCTACAGAACAAACAACTCAACTCATTATAGCAATGATAAAAAAAAAAAAAAAAAAAAATGTAGTCATGGAGAAAAAAAAAAAAAAAAAACTGAAAAGTGTACTGTAAATATGATGTGAAATTAAGGAGAGAAAAAAAAAAACGTTTACAACAAAGAATTAAATAGCATTTTAGGGATGTGGTTAATAGTTTGTGTGTGAATCCCGTTATATTAATGACAGATCAGCAGAAAAAAAAAAAAAAAAAACAACTCATTCCCAATGGAAACATTGATATTAATAAAGCATTTTGATATGTTTAGATTGGGTGATTGTTTTGTTTTTCTTCTTCCAGCTAACTTAATGTGATTTTATTGCATCAGATAAAACACACACAACAAAACATTTACAATAAATGTACATTGATCTCCACAAAAATATTTAGATTCAAATGGATTGACCTGTTCTCAGATATTAGGTTTAAGGCTAGCTGTATAGCTGTTGCTTTGGCACTAAAAATTAAGTCATTATTTGGCAGTTGCTTTTTATTTTTTATTTTTGTCTTTTAGAATGGCAGAGTATCCTACGATATTAAAGACTTTTGACCTATCAGTGTAGACTCATTTGCAATCAGAGTATTTTGGGAGGATATTATGAAATTCTTGCTAGAAGGTAGCGAGATCAGTGTTGGCTTTTTGGTATTTAGTAAGATTCATTAAATCATAAGCTTCTTTTGTCAGGTTTTCCATAGAGAGTTTAAAACGTCTGATGGTAGTTTCTTTCCAGGAGTAGAGGCATTTACACTGTGGGTTTGTTTAATTCATTTTTTATTTCTGTTATGGAACACAAGTATAAATCCTTGTTTTGAACCAGACTTCTAGGTGTTCAGTTGCTTATCTGGGTAAGAGTTAATGTCTATATTGTGAAGTGTTGCCACTTCTATGAAGATGGTTCAAGTTTCTGATCAGTTTGGGGATTGATCATTGAAGAGATGACACTTTTGATGATAAACAGGGGACAGTTTAGTTGGAGGAAATTCCTCTCTTGATTCTAACATGAATCTTTGGGTTTTTTTGGGGGGGGTCTGAGATTCATAAATGGAGTCTTCTTGCTTGGATTTTTTTTTCAGAAGCCATAAAAAAAAAAAAAAAAAAAAAAAATACAGGATTTATTTCATTGATTATGCTCCCCACCCACCATGGGCCCCCCCCCCCACAAGGGGATAATCCGAGAGGGAGACCTACACAGTCAATACACTTATGCTGTAGATAAACAATTATCTTGAACCTCTAGTTTTTTTTCATACCCAAGTTAACTACTCATCTAGGAACAAAAAAAAAAAAAAAAAAAAAAAAAATGGGTACAAGACATTCCTTAGCATAACTGGCCCTACAAGCACCACCCACCATTTCAAGTTTTTGCAAGAACCTGAATGAGGGCTGACGTGACCAGCCGATTGATTGGGTTGGGCCTCTCCAACTGCCTGTCTAGTCCAAGTAAGGACCAAAGCGGAGTGTTGTGGTTTGCTTGACCACCTTGGCATCCATGTCATGTGACTGCTCAGTAACCAGGATCTCTTCCTCAGGCATCACAGGTTGCCACTCCTTGGGTGACTTTCCCCTCGTGTGGAAGCTTCACAAAAAGAGGGAAAAACTGGTGATTGACTTAAGCCATTCATAGTGTCAAACAAGCCAATTTATGAATCGCAAGAGAGGTAGATGAGCTAATTTCATAGCTAGTTTCATTTCTAGAATTCAATTTCTCGTATTAAAAAAAAAAAAAAAAAAAAATAAATAAATAAATTCAATCTTTTAAGAGAATTCAAATGTGGAGGATGAAGATTTCTTATTAAATGTTCCAATGACAGTGTTCAGCTCAAAGAAAAACCCAATTCAGTCCTGGGCTTATTGATAGTTTAATTCTTAAAATTTCAAATCAAATCTAAAACCAGGCTAAAAACAAAACCAAAGCAAAAGAAACATTAAATGATGAATGTCTTGACATATAACACAATATTTATTTACATTCAGACTACTGAACTCATCTTTGTTATCACATTTTGACTATCAGATACTTGGCCTTCATCCGGTGCTTGTCATAACCTTCAGAGAATTTATAACTGAACTCTTTAATCTACAGGGGTAGATTGTTCTTGTTCTGCTACCAATGTTTAGAGATCTTGTCTAGTTCTTATTTAGTACTGCTCAGCTGTTGCTCAGCCCATTTTCACTGACTCCAAGTATACACTTCCCAGACAAGAGATTGAACTCACAATTACCATGTCACTAAATTCATACACAATGTTTGGAAAATACCCTTATGAAAATTCAATGTTTTAACCTGGACATATCACAAATGATTGCTAACAAATAAATACCTCGTAAAAATGACGTTGCAATTCTGGTTTATTTCCTGATGTTCTTTCTTCATAACTGCACAAAACTATTGTATGAGGTTCACACAAGCGGTTGATGGTGTCTACCAAGGGCTTCACAGACTGTAAGAAAATACAAGTAGAGAACTAATCTTGTGACAGACACAGGAGCTTTGAAGAGATTAGAAAAGAGAAATCTATTGAATTCTTACAAGAATGAAAATAAGTTTAATATATTCTTTTGGGGATTAATTATAACCAAACTTAAATTCTCAGATTTTCATAAAAAACAGAAAAGAAATAAGGCTACTAAGATGTGGCTTTTTGGTGGGGATATATCTTTTACCTTTAATATTTAAATAAATAAAAAAAAGTTTCATGGATGAAAATAAAAAAAATAAAGTTCCTCACTTCAGAATAATAAATGCAATCCGAGATCAAAATGTAGTCAGGCCGAGAAGTCAGAGTATCATGACTGTTCCAGTCAAGAATTTGGGCCTCAATTTTGCCTGTAATTTGTTCATGATTTTCACCGATGTTCATTTGCATCAAAGGGAGGCAACTTTCCAAATCCGTGATACAAACTTTGGCTCTGGAGAAAAAAACATGTAAAAGGTTGAAATGATAAAACCTTCAGTTAAATGATGGATTTTTACAAATAAAAACAAAAAAGGACACAAAATAGCATTTGTTTAAAGTAACTAAGAAAAAAAAAAAAAAATTGGCCACGTTCTGGATTTCAAAGTTTTCATAGTCATACATTAATTGGAAATATTGGTTTGCTTGACAAGTAGGATTGACAGTATTGTAGTAACCATATCTGAACTGGAATAAAATTAAGTTTGTGGATTCTGTATCATCTAACTTGTAATCTTTAACCTCACAAATTATTAAGAGATATTACAGCATGATTGACCATCAATATAGAATTCACATCAAGTAAAGAACAATAGAAATACTAATTTTTCATCATAAAATCTTAATTCTAAAAGCAGACAACTACCTATATATAAAATTCTGTGTCTTCTGTCAGTCTGTCACACTCTCTAAAATAGACATACATTGACCAATCAAAATCAAATTTTGGGAAGTGCAAACGGGTAAGAGAGCACAAAGTACAGTTGGTGTTACGAGAGAGCATAGCTTAGTACATTAATCTTTTGGAAAAAAATTAAATTTTATTATTTAATATACAAAACTCTCCCACTGTTTTAAAAACAATTTAATGGTTAAAATAAGTACTCATTTAATAAAAGCGCAATATTTTTTTTTTTTTGCATCTCCACTTTTATAAGAATCCAGTTTCCAGTTCACTCAGCATTTGCGAGAACAATAAAAAAAAATCACAAGGCCAAACTCTTCAAAAAGTTGGAATTTGGCTCCAGAAAGAAAGATTTATTCATGAGCAGTTGTATGTTGCATGCTCAAGAGTAAGAAATCCTAAGAATTCAATTTTCACTGTTAAAAAGGTTAAATTTTCTTGGAAAATATTGTTTCCTATCAAGGTATATTAAAGAAATTACTAAACCATGAAACAGTTTTCATCAAAGTATTTTTCCAAACAAATCAGTCTTTTCAAATTTCATTGATTAGTTTGTGAAATTGAACGAAATGTAGAGTTTATAAGTCTTGAAATATTAACGATAGCTTCAACACAAAAAAAAAAAAAAAAAAATCCAGTCAAAATAATATATATATATATATATATATATATATATATATATATATATATATATATAAACTAATTTATATTAAAAGATTAATCTGGCTCAACTTATGCTGACACGTAACCATCAATTCATTTCTCTTGTTTAATAAGCTAGGCTTATTCACGTGTGTTAAGATAATCAATTTCTTTTCAACAAGACATAAGTTACATTTATTTCCTTTGCCATTATAAGCTTTAGCTCTCGTTATAATATCCCAGTTGATTGATGATGAGATACCAGAAAAATCTGCCAAGAGCAGTAGTGTTTTTCTATTTTCTATTTCTTAAGGTCATTTGATGATGGTAAAAAAAAAAAAAAAAAAAAAATGAAATTTCCAAGGATTTACAGTGAAACCAAAAAAAAAAAATTTAACATTGTTAGCAGAATGTATGCTTGCACGGTATACAATATTATCAGTCATACATTGACCGTTTAAGGGACAGATCATATTTTTTCTACAGTTGGATTACAAGTAAGTGGACATTGAAATCAACACCCAGAGGCAAAAGTCTGTTTTAAGCTAAACACAATCATCAGGCCATGTGCATTGTGTTTTTGCTTGAATTTTTATATATACAAGACAGTGATGCATTGTGAGTAAGTCTATTATATTATTCTAACAGTTATTTTGGTGGACATGGTTTGTTAATTTGTTTATTATTTACTTAGTTTACTTACTTAAATATTTGAATTAATTTATTTTACGTGATTTTTTGTTTATTTTCATTTATTCTTGCTCAGTTTTTGATTTTTAAGTCATGTAGTAAAAATTTGTTTTCAGGTCTGCATTTTGAGAGGAATTCTAGTCATTTTTTTTTTTTTAGTTGTTTGTTTTGGTCTGGGAAGGTAATTATGGCTATTTTTCCTCCAAGTAGAGTTTACAGTTTTTGGATTGATTGTGGTAGGCTAATCTTTTCCTTATTTTCCATAACATTTCTGGTGCTATTTGTTTTTAATCTCCCAGATATGTTTAAAAAAAGCATTGTGCTGTTTGTGTATTTACTATTTGTAAATGAAGTTTTGTGAGCATTGTTTCTAAGGTCCTTCAGTTACTCCCATGTATATTTTTTCTTTGTTATCTGCTGATTTTACAGTGTCTTGTTTATTACATTGTTCTGCAAGCAATTTCTGTTTAAGGGACATTCGTCTTTTATTCTGCAGTTTCATGGGGGTTTAATTCATTCATGTGGTTTGTTGTTTTCCTATTTTTTTTTTGTTTTTTTTAATTCTTTGCGTCATGTTTTCGATGCAACTGTAGTTGATTCTTGCTGTGTTTTTGTTGAATATCTTGTGGAGAGTGCTTGATGCAGCAAAGATATATATATATATATATATATATATATATATATATATATATATACACACACACACACAGGCTGCAAAGGTCAGTCTGAAATGCACTGATATTTAAAATTAGGTTAAGAAATACACAAAATGCATTTGCTTGCTGAGCAAGAAAGTTGTAATATTTCAAGAGATTCCAGTGTTTGGTCTGAGCTAAAAGGAAACAAAATAAAAATCTAAATTGATTTTTAATCCAAATGTCCACTTTAACTTGGAATGCTGTGCTACACAATCTTTCAACGTCCATTTGATGGTACTGCGAAAGGGGGAAAAATAAAAAAGATGAAAAATTACAAACTTTTTCAGTTTGTGTAAATGTCGCTGAACGGCATCACTCAAGAATAAAAACAGATCATTGTGTTGCAGAGATCTGATTAGCAGCTTTGATACTTATTAAATTTGTCTTAAAACAGTTCCTGCCAAATAAGAGAAAAATGGAAGCGAGAAGATTGTGTTGCACCAATCATCTAAGCTGGAAAGATCAACGTGCCTTACTAAATAGTTCACGATTTTAACAACACAGGTATGTGTGGCATAATACAATTATCTCAGTCACTAAGGAGATTAAATTATATAATTTAGAGTTTGTATGCCAATTCTAAAAAAAAATTGAACTAGAGAAGATGCTGTCAAAATGGTGATTGAATGATTTTGAAAATATTTTGTAAAATACGGCAAGGGTGTGATGAGGCTAGGGAAAACACCTAACTGATTGCTCTCCAAAGAACTAAAAGGGAAACAAACAGAAGGGAAAGAAATTGAAGGTAACAAAAACAGTCTCAAAAATCACAGCACAGCAAGCAGCATGTGACTTGAATATCCAAGGGACCGACTTCAAAAGACAAAAGTCCTGGCAATTGACCACTGCTGGTTTTCCTATTGCTTTTATTGACTCAAGATAATGACAGAAACCCAGATCTAGAGAAATTGCATAGAGGCACATATCAGGATATACCAAGCTGATCTGCTAATGGGGAAAACTGGATGTAAGACATGGACACAATGCAATTCAGAGCCTCTTTTGCATCTGTAGTCACATGTTCACCACATATCTTTAGCTTTCAATAAAGAGGTTAGTGTTGTTTCAGAATCTTTATTTTTCATCAAAGCATGTTTTTACATGCTAACTCTTTATACTAGGTATCTAATATTTCACAAAAAAGAAAAAAGGCCCCTAGACTTAAAAAAAAAAAAAAAAAAAAAATTATCAAAATATTATCATTAAGAGAAAACATCAAAGTATTTTTTAATTATTTTTTAATAATTTCAAGCACACTCAATATTTTGGCTAAAAATCTTTTTTTTTTGCCATCCCACCCTTTTTACAGGTGAAACACACATTAATTTGGAAATTCTTGGAGAAAGAAAAAAAAAAAAAAAAAATCAAATTATCGGATTTTAATAAAAATCCGAGAGCTTATTTGCCAACGAATGAAATTATTTTTAGCATTTTAAGAAAATCATGGTAAAAATATATTTAAAAAAAAATTTTCATTTGTTACCACCCACTCAACTATTTAACTTTATGAAAATTCAAAAATTAATACATTAAAAACAATAACATTTCATAAAAATGAGAGATTTATTATGGTATTATTTTTAATTTTTATATTACTTCAGTTGTGAAATTTTTTCATTACCAAAAAAAATGCAAAAATTAAAAAATACCATAATTTCATATGTATGTAAAATTAATTACCTCTTTCAATTATGAAGTTTTAAATTTATTTTATCATTAGTATTTTAAATTTTATTTTTCTAGAAATCATCTTCAAAACAAGCCACAACAGTTAAGACATGCTTCTCTTATTTTCGACTAAATTTTTTCTGCTTAAAAAAAAAAAAAAAAAAAAAAAAAAAAAGAGACCCCAAAACTTAAAAACAAAGTTTTATCCTCAAATTGTTTATGTTACTATTAAGAATAAAGACCAAAGTCATTTTTTTTTTAATCATTTTTATAAAATTTTTAAACCTAATATGTTCAAAATTTTGGTAAAAATATCCTGCTTTTCTACATCCATGACGCAAATATTTTTTTTTACAATTGTTATAATTCATAATTTGAAAATCTCCCACACTGTATTTCTTTTAGGTGATATTATAATTAAGTAAAAACTATATTTACAAATCAAAAATTGAAAATTAAGTCATTTTGCACTAATATTTTTAAAATAATTGATTTTTTTCTTTTTTACTTTAAGCATTTCCATTTTTCATCTATGGTAGTCTATACATAACATTAGTGTGAAAAGGTCATATGTTCTAAGAGTTGTCCTCTCTTTACAGAGAAATTTGCGTGTCTCAATTATTCATTGCTTACATTTCAACAGATTTGAACATAATCCCTTCAGTTTTAAAACTTTAGAATTTAAAGTAAGTTTACATTTTTTTAATTTCTATTCCACAAAATACTTTTATGTATTTATTTTAGTGTGGTCATAAATTATTGAATTACGTCTATCATGGCATTTCATCTCGGTATTTTAAATTTTATTATTTCATAAAGCATCTTCAAACGGCAAACCTAACTAAAAGTCAATAAAATTAATAATTGCTGAAAATATGTGAATTTGTTAAAAAAAAAAAAAAAAAAAAGCGTTCACTTAGATTTCGTAAATTTAATCCAATTCTGCTCATCCATACTGTCAACACCTTATCGATCGGATAACGTCAACAAAGACAGGAGAGAAAAAAAAACAGACCCATCGTTAAGAAATGCTTGTATACCATTTTCTTATGCTATAAGAAAGTAATATTTGTTTCAAATCAGATTTAATTTAACTTTGCTAATTTTACTTAAATAATGTGTCAGAAATATATATTTTATTTTTGGAAGATTTTTTAAATTGATAATTTTATTTTAAAACTTGTTAAAAATGTAAGAAATGGCCGCCAGTAAACAGATTTTTTGAAATCGAGCAAATATTTGACATTTATAATAAATAATAATTTCTGTTTGAGAATATTTCACCTAAAATAGTTAACTTAATCCTTTAGCTATAATTTAACTAAAGTTAAAAAGAAATGTTCAAGAATTCGTTTTTATTTTTAAAAATTATTTTCAACCTTAGGTATCGAAAATTTATAATGGAGGTACTTTAACTTTAACAGTTTTATTCCAGGTTCTGATTTTGTTAAAAAGGAGAGGGGGGGGAGAATAAAAATTCGTCCAGTTCAGGAGCAATGTTACATTGTCTTACCTTAAAGATTTAAGGCATCTTATGTTGTAGCATTCATAATGTTTTTTCACACCACATATTGAACTCGTTACCTAACATTGCTTTACCTAGCCTCAAAAAGTGACGAATAAGAATTTTAAATAAAACTAAATAAAAAAGGTATGATTACTCCATTTGAGAGAAAATAAGTTATTGCATTTCAGACACAAGATTTTCCATATCCGAAGGAAGTACGTTTGATCATTATCCACAATTCTCATTTACAAACTTGTGACGAGTTAAATTTGCTTTTTTGTTTTATTTATGAGAAAAAGGTTCTCAGAATATGAGGCCTTGTCAAGGGAGGTAATTCAGTATTTGGCATGTAAAATAGTTTGAAACAAGCATTGGCTATATAGCAAAACCCCCACAATTATGTTATACAAAACAAAATGTTATTTTTGCATATAAATCCATTCACGAACACTTTTTAAATATATTTTCTACAAAATTTTACTTTGTAAAAAGGTTAAGGGTTAGTGAATACACCAGTGATGGTAAAAAAAATAAAAAATAATCATACCACATGACAGGTGCCTAAAAGAAAATCTGTTTCACAGTAATTTTAGTTTAAAAATAAGTAAGTTGTCTTAATAAAATAAGATTTTTAAAAAGTAGACGTCTTTACTCTTTATAGAAAATAAAAATTATTTCTGCTTAGCTTCAATGAATTATACGGTAAAGGAAGATTATGTTATCAAATGAAATATTTCGTACCAAGATGCCGTTTTTGTTTTCTTTTCACTATGGACACATTTTTCATTTTTGCCAGTCAGTTTTATAATTTTGATAACTTATATACAAAAAAAAAAAAAAACAACCCCAATTTTCTCAATGTCCTAGAAAAAAATTTTGAAAAGTGGAGGCCAAATCTTTAAGAATTGACAAAGATATTAAGCAGTAATAAGATTTTTTTGCCCCCACAAAATTCGAAATTGTTAAATTATTACTTCTTTAACGTACGACGTAGAAAAAATTTTGAAAATATAAAATATTAAAAAAAAAAAAAAATTAATTTAACAAGCAAACTGTAAAGGCAGCAAATATTTAAGACTTGAGATGTAATAATGGGCAAAAAATTTAAGATTTATTTATTTCTTATTTTGCTGAAGAAGGATATAAGATTTTAAGTACAAAAAAATAATAGCGTGTTATCAAAGTTTTCTTTTTTTTTTTTTTTATAATAGCCATTTATGCTCAATGGTTAAGAGTAAGCACGAACAAAATGTATTTTAATCGCTACAAAGAAGAAAATTCGTTTACAATTGAAAATTGAGTCTTCTTACCCAAACGTGGCAGCGACAATTCCAAGACAACCGGTGCCTGCTCCCAGTTCCAAGACTGTCTTATCTTGCAACAGCCGTCCATGAAGAAAATCGGCTGATTCGAGATATTTGGCCAACACTAAGGCGGCATCCCACACCACACAGCCAACATCCCCAATAGCTGCCTGATAAATATTCAACGTTACCCCATCATTCCGTACATACTCACGAGGGAATAATTTCTCCAGATTCACCGCCATTTTGAAACTGCTCCCCTCACCATGCTTTATTCGTGTTGATGTCACGTGACTCAGTGACTGCGTTCCATTTTTTTCTTCGCTTTCTCGATAATTTCCTTAGTTTTATCTTGGGGAAAAATTATTAAAAATATAATAAATGAAATTGAATTTATTTCTAGAAAAGTCACTGTTCAGCTAATTGGGTATTTTTGTTTTTTTAAATACAAAATTCAGTTTTTTTTGTGACAAAGCGTGGGCGTGAATTCGAACACTTAAAAAAACGCATTTTGGTAACCAGTGTTTTTAAGGCAGGCTCCTGATCCCGGTTTGAAATTCGAGTGTATGTTTCACCTCGTCAAACATGTGGCTATTACTAAGGCGAAGAATTATGAAAGGAGAATTCTACTTTCATTTACAATACCCGCATAACTCCATTTCTCTTCAGTCTTCATTAACATTTTTACTTTTAGTTAATTTGCCTTGATAACCCTCCAAGATTTTGTTCCCTCCGCTGAGGCCAGGGATTGAACTTACAACTAAGGGACAAGTCACTTTTTGGGACATGGTGAGTTTGTTCATCAAGGTACACATGGCGAAGGCACTGTCAGTAGTCAGTATAGATTAACCTTGGGCTCATCTCTAGGAAAATGTACCAGTGTGATGATCTACATCACACACATACATACATACATACTTACACAAATACAAATCATACAACGACAAGTATTCATTGAATAATAAATCAACATTACTTTGTAATAGACAATTTATAAATACCAGCAATGCGACAATTTTATAAATCGCTCTATTTTCATGTAGTCGATTTTGTGCACTTTTGGGAGAAATGGATCCCAGAAGCTTTATTGAGTCTCCCCAAAACTGGATTGGTCAATGCCAACCAAACAGATTGTCTGCACGTAAAGAACAATTCTTCCCACGCAGCGATTCGGAATCGATGATCACCTATATAAGCAAGAAATATTCTTAGATAATTAGTGAGATTTCAGCTGCCACAGAAATCCATGACAGTTGAAGCCATGCGCCAATCTTCTCACTCACACCACCACTCACATGCTGAATATTCCTTACATTCACATAAATTTTCCTTACACAGAAAAACTGTTGAAAACATTTATTACCAGAAACTATCACAAACTTTCTTTCTTTCAGTGAACTTAGGAATACAAGTAATAATTAAAGAGAGACAACTCTTGTTTTACTCAATGCATGCCTTCTTTCACATCCTTGTTTGTACATCTTGTTAAATACAAATTTTATATGTAATGATGTCTTTGGCTTATACTTTCTTCACCTCAGTTTGGTTTCCTAATCTAAGTTAAATTAATGTGGTGAAGTCCGCCACACCAGTATGCCAATAAATAACCTGAGATACTGAATTTCTGTAAACGAACAACATACTTAGAATTGGATTACATATATATTGACAGGTAATGGCTAACATATACATAGAATACTTTGAGGAAATAGCATTATCATTAGAATCAACATTGCTAAAGTCAACTCTATGGCTGAGATACAATAGATGACACCTTCATACTTTAGCTTCAGCAGGAGATGCCCAGGTACTGCTGGACCATATGAAAGTAAGACCATCGATAGAGTTCTCAATGGAGACAGAAAACGACAACAAACTAGTATCCCTAGATGTACTAACATCTCGAATAGAGCATGGGTTCAAGACATCCGTATATTGCAACCCGACATTCACTGGACAATACCTCAACTTCGACTCCCACTACCCATAGAATGTAAAGAAACAGCTCATTCTCTGCCTACAACATTGATCAAAAGTCATGTGGTGATCCAGAGACATATAAAGAAGAAATGGTCAGTATAAGCAATGCTCTACAATGTAACAACTACCCTGGCAAATAACAGCAGCTCCCACAAACTGGGACAGAAGGGTAACAGAAGATAACAATACTCAGAAAACAGCCATGGTCTGCCTACCCTATTTGAAAGGCTTATCAGAAAAGATAAAAAAGAGCTGGAGGTCTTATGACATCATTACAATCTGGTTCAACACTACAGACATCACTTCTAAGTAAGACCACTCATAGAGGAGAATATGACTAAGAACTGTGTGTATGCCATCCCATGCAGCTGTTGCAAGAAATATAAAAGAGAAAGATGCTGATCCCTGAAGATAAGACTGCAGGAACACCGTAAAGCTGTAACACGAGAGGAAATGGAAAAATCAGGCATGGTTGACCATATGTGGAGAGAAAAGGAACATGACCACCCTCTGTGGAATGAAGTTGAAATAACAGACAGAGAACATCACTGGAAAATACGAAAATTTAAGGAATCAGTATATATGCTAGGCTACAAAAGTCTTCTAAGCCAGTCAAGGATAGAAATATGAGAACCAGTAATACAGAGAGCTAGATAAAATAAGGTGAAAAAATAAAATGTGATATGAGCTCTGGTAAAAAAAAAAAGATTACTGAGACATTAGGTTTATAAGTCCCAGAAATTTCACTCACTAAAGACACATGGTTCAGTGGTTAAAAGCATTAGTTGATTGATCCAAAAAGTGACTTGACCCAAAGAGTTGTGAGTTCAATTCCTGGCAGAGAGGACAAAAGCTTGGAGTGTTACCAAAGCAAAAATTAACTAAAATTTAGAACAATCAAAATAAAAGTTTTGGTTCAAAATTCTAACAAATATCATCGGAAGAAGGCTGGAGCATAGAACAGCCGAAATGTCATGAAGGTTACAGCAAAGATTTGGAGAACAGTAAAATGTAAATAGTTTAAATAAACCTCATCTCATAAATATACACAGATTTTGAAGAAATTTTAAAACCTCTTAAAAATTCAATATTTGTTCAAGAGATTTCTTTTAAAGGAAATTAATAAATTTGAGGATTTATTAACTGAATTTCATAAAAATAAATCTTTACTTCTTGCTTAAAATATAGTAAAGTAATATTTACATACGGTAGACTGCAAACTGCCATCAAGATTATAAATCAACAACAATAGTCTTATACTGCACCCCCATTTTAAAAAAAATCGCAAAAACTGAATTAAGTACAGAGGATCAAAACTACTAGAATGTAGAAATTGGTATTGCTTATGTTTAAAAATAAATTATTTTTAACTATGTATAACCAATAATTTATAAACAATTTTTTAAAATTCTATAGGATTTTATGAAAGTAAAAAGAATATTTTTATATTATAATAGAACTATACATAAAGAAGTTAATTATAAAATTAAGTTAATTATGATTCTTGCTCACTGTAATTATTTTTGTCATTATTTTCTTACCTATTTGATGTAATAAAATATTTAATTGCACCTGATGAAGTCTTTTTTGGAATTATTTTAATCTGAAAATGTATTTAAAAAATAGAGGAAATGCTAAGAGGGGGGAAAATGATAAAGTTTCATTGAAATGATAATGTTAATTGCTTACAATCACAAGATCATTATTTCCTTTTAGAACTTCCATACAAAAAATAATCTAACAGTTGAAATTTTTTTTAAAATTCTCTTAAAAATCTGTCTAGACATCAATTTAGTCAAATTTGGTCTGTGAGTTTTAAAAATGATAAAATTAGTGTGTGAATTTTAAATTTTGGAACAGTTTCAACAGACTGAAGATTTCTACCTGATGTTTAACAATAACATTGTAACAACCCCAAGAACAAAAAGAAAAGCAAACAAAAAAAACAAAAACAAAAACAAAAAAACAGGAAAAATCCCAAAATTCTGCACAGGTTCTACTAACACTCGATTTTAACTAGTTGCAGAGTTTGGCAACAAAAGCAACATTTAGTGGGGATAAAAATAATTTGTTTAGTTAAGCAAAATTAAGATTTTAATTTTCAAAATTAATTTTATTGAAGAACAATTACCATTTTGTTTACCTAAATTTTTCCATCTTTAAAGCAACTTCATAATTCCCTTTTCCCAGAACATTTTTTGGAGTGTAGGTAGACCATCTTTAAGCCCAATTAACAATGCTTCTATTCACTTTACCAACAAATTCTTGTATTTCCTATTGTTTGTTGTAAAGTATCTGTTTTTCATCACAAGGAACATTTTCTTGACATTGAATAAATAAAAGACAAAAAAACAGTTGTAAATGTTTTTCAAAACTTGATTTGGATATTTTATTTATAAATTTGATTGTCTTTCTTCTACAATAGACTTGTTTATTCTCAAGCAAAGTTTTGAGTCAAAACTTTTGACTGAATCATTCTCTTTAATTTGGTTGACCTAACTAAAGAATGTTGTTCAGAAAAATCTCCAACATAATACATTGGCAAATCACTTTCTTGACACATTTAATCTCTCCATAAACTACACAAAACTAAATAAAAGCAATGGCAACTGTTTTTTTTTTTTTCGTGTTGGTTTGATGCCAGAGAATTGATTTGGTGTCTTTGACTTTTTTTTTTACATGATAAAATATATAATAAACAGTATATTGCAGCTACAATCTTTTCTTTTTTTTTATCCTCAGTGATGTGTCTGAATTATGGCAGATTTTGTCCCTTTTTATCATCATATCCTTAATCCAGAAAGAGAAGGGATACCAGAAATTTATTATTAAAAAAAAAAGAAGGAATAATGATTCTTTTGCAAACCTCTGCTAATTTCAGCAGCCAGTCAAAAGGAAGAAATTTCTCTTTCATAATTCTCTTTCATATAAATAAATAAACTCATGACTGTTTTTTCCTCATTTTTTACATGCCCAACACTATTCTCCGATGTTTCTTTCATAAGTTAATATAAAGTTCTTTAAATGAAAAAAATCTTATGGATACACATTTCAATTAAAAAAATTTAAATTTCATGAAATCTATCTAAAAACGTTTTTAATCATAAAGTATTACTAAAATAATAAGCAAAATCCCTTTATATATTAATAAATAAATAAAATCTCAGATATATTTGTTTTTTTCTAACTTTATATAAAAAATTTAATTTGGCTTTTTTCTGGCTATATATTTGTAATATTTCGTTTTTGATAAAATTTCAATCTGGCAACCTTGAGTAGTATCAATATTTTTTTACACATGTAAATGACAAATGTATGGAAAAGGAATAAATTTTAACAAGGCCTTGGTGATATTTTATATTTTATTTTTATATAAATGAGTGAAAGGGGAGGAAGTAATGAGTATCTATGTATTGTAAATGAAAGAAAACATTTAAAACTTAAAAGTTAGGATATGTGTGTATGTGGTGGTGGGGGGTCTGCCACTGAGGGAAAACCTATGCCCCATCCCTTGGTAAAAAGGTTCCAGTGGTGTCACTCCAGAATGCTGTGAGGAGAGAAGAATATTTACCCATCCTCCCCACTAAGGCAGGACATGACACAAAGTTGTCATTTTAACATGGGGAGCGCCATACACATATGGGCCAAGGACAAAATGATTTTGCCCACTGTCACCAATAATTACACTGACCCTTCCTCTTTTACGGCAATGTGGAAGGTGCTGCCACAAAATAGGAATCCCCCAGACTGAGCAAGTCCTCTCATCTAAAATCAGGAGAACCATTTTATACTCCACCTCCTGTTACAAGAAGCAGCTAATTCCTGCACCAGAGGAGAGGGACTCCTTGTCTTATGCTTCCCTCCTGTTTTTAAAGCTGCTTGGCAACGACTTCTGAGAACTTCTTGACAGAGCTTTGAGGAGATAACTCACACATCATAAAATGCTATCTCATCATGCCATCTAGCAATAAAAAATAAGTACATTTTTAATTACTAATTTTATAAAAATAGTTTTTGTAAAAATTTAAAAATTCCTTTGTTTAACACTCACATTACAATAATTTACAGAAAAAAACATTTTGAATTGATTAAAAAGCTAATTTAATTAGAATTTAGAAAAAATTGGTAAATTTGGTTAACAGAAAATTTGATAATTTTGACAAGTTAGGAAAATTCAGTATCTATGAAATAAAAGATGATTGAAAATTGATTTTAGGGCCATCCCCGAATGGGGATTTGGGGGCTAAGCCCTCCTCCCCTATAATTTTTAAAATTGTGCGGTCCAGGCATCCTTCCCCAATATTTTTTAAAAAGTTTTATTAACTATGGGGGTCTAGTTAAAATGCCACTACAACAATAGCAGGCCCCATCACCACCAAATATGTTCAAATAAGTAATAACTAAAAATATCATGGGTTCCAGTCCAGATAAAAATGCACTGCACAAAACCAAAGTCATACTTTCGGGGGTGGGGGAATAAGCCCCAATCCCCCCCCCCACCGACTCCAATATGTTTAAATAAATATTTTTAAATAAGTATTTATTTAATTACTATACGTTATTGTTTTCATTTAAGAAAATAAAATTGATTTATCTAAGTTAATGTTATTGTTAAGTTCTTGTATCTTTTTTTCAAATTGTTATTTTAATAAAAAGTAGTAAGTTTTTAGATAGTTATTTCTTTTTGAAGAAGCAAAAACTATATAGACTCATTTCTTTGTAATTTTTCTTGTAGAAGAACTTTATTTATTCAATATTTACAACAGCAAAACAATTAACACAACTATTATTAAATTTTGTTTAAAGAAAGTAAAAAAGAGAAGTAGCCCCTTTTTACAAAAAGAGAAATTACTATTGAGTTGGGGCGGTTAGAAGCAAGACTTTTGTTTTGAAATTTGAAAATGTTTAAATTTCAAGTTTTATTTATTTTTGAAAAGCTAAAAAAATAATAATTAATCTTTAATTGAATACACCGAGACTTGTGCTTTTAAACGCCAACATCAGTAGTGTTTTGTTTAGTTTTTGTTTTACTGTTTATGCCTAGTCTTTTTGGTTCATTCCTTGGGAAACATATGGCCGTAACAACACCTTGCCAATTATTTATTTACTGAATTTTCCGGGCACCAATTAATTACAGTGGGATTTTTATTTTTGAATAATTATTTTAAATGGTCAAGTAGAATAAAAATTATTAAATTCTTATTTTTATTGATAAATTAAAAGTTGCTTCGGTGTTTTTTTTTTAGCAGTGTTATGTACTAGAAAGTCGAATAAGATAAGAACATTCTAGTTACAAACTTCAATTTTTAAAGTATCGCTCTCTCACTCACTCAATCAATCAATTAGTTAAACAACTGATCGATATTGCTCGTTCCTGCAATGAAGCTAAATCAACTGAATGGAAAAAAAAATATCAAGCGAGATTTATTTAGATTGAAAGAATGAGAGAAGAAAGAGTTATTGCTCTTTTTATTGTATCAATGGCGGGAATTCAAAATGTTGGCGCTATGATGAGCGAAGCTGAAATTATTGACTTTGTTCCTCCCCATGATAATTATAAAAGTCTTTATATTTCTAACATTTCTCCATCACTGAATGAGGATGAAATTTATGTAAGTTATTTTCTTCATCTTGTTTTCCCCATCGAGTAGTAAACTCGCATTCCGTTTTCTTCCTCCTAGTAGTCTCCTCAACGAAATAATTTTTAATTAATTCTCGATAGTAAAATGTTAAAGAATATTGAGTTCTGAGTAATAAAACTGGAAATCAGGTATCCATTGACGCCAGAAAGAAATAATTTAATTGTTCTCGGGTCAAATTTGTTGTAAACAAAAATAAAATCAATATTTGAATCATTTTTTGTCTTTGGCTTGTCAATGTTTTTATTTAAGCTTGTCCGTTTTGTCGCCCAAAAACGCGTTGAAAAAAAAAACACATTGATTTGGAAAATCTTGCAAAAATCAAGTACTTGTTGGATTTTAATGAAACCTTCAGAACTTATTCACAAATGAATGAAATTATTTTAGAAATGTTTGTCTTTTTGAAAGTCATGGTATAAATATTTTTTTATATATGTTACATCCCTCGAACTTAATTTTATGAAAACTTCAAAAATTTATTTTTGCAACTTGAATTTTTTTTTTTATTAAATGCACAAGACTCAAAATTGGAACTTTTTCTCAATTTGTTTTTTTTTTTTAAACCGATTGAATTGAGGAAGAAAAAAGAAAATGTATTTGAAAGCACCCCAGAGAATACATAGAGTACAATACACCAAGAAATTGGTTTTAAAATGGTTGAATGGTTATCACCCCAACCAAAAAGTACTGTGCAGAAATATGTACAGCGTGGTCCGAAAGTATTGTCACCCTTGAAAAAATAATGAGGGCAATACAACAAGTAATTCCCCATGTATAATACGTATTTTTTTACTAAAAAATAACAAGCAAAATTATGGGTGTGTATTATGCGCAGCTACAAAATATCTGTAAAAATTGCCGTTTCATAAGTCGATTTCAGTTGCGAAATCACCACAAACATACAACAATTTGACACTAACATTCGGCGATTGCGACCCCCCCCCATAAAGATGTCAAACACAATCATATGTACATGTACCTAACAATACTTACAAATGTAAAATAAAATAAGAATTATCATAGAACTAAATTAGAATAATATTATTCTATGTTTAAAACCATTTTTTATAAGAGTAATGGTTGTTGTAGTAGTGAAATTGGAGAGGTACAATATGGCTTGATTACCAAACTAGGGTCGCGTATTATACGTTAGTAGAAGCATTTTCCCTCCACGCTTTCTTCACAATTTTAGGTGTGTGCATTTGGATGAAGGCGTATTATACATGGGAAATTGCGTTAATACAAAAGCACATGTATTGGATTCAGTTTATATTCACTTTCCTTGGCGAGAATGTCTGGATGAAGAACTGAACACAATCATTTTCGTGTCAGCCATCTGAAATAGAAAATCATATTACGTAGGGGGGGGGGTAACAAAACTTTCAGATCACCCTGTAATTCCAATAATGACAAAGTACGAAGATTTGTCAATAAAAATCGGACGTTTACTTTCGATTCTACAAATCAATCACTGAGCTGGTTTGCCTTCTTTGAATGTCTTTTACTACAAAATTAAATTTCTCATGGTGTCATCATTGCGTTCAGTTTTTTAGTGTTTCAAATGGTCTTTAAATGTTCAGTTAAAGTAAACACTCCAAAAAATATTCTTGGAAAAGAGAATTATGAAGTTGCTTCAAAGATATTCTCCTTTACGATATTTTTCATTTTCATTGACGTGCGATAAAAAAAATTATGTTATGTTATTGTTCACCGTGCCATAAAAATAGTATTTTTCCCCTTACTCTTTCAATACTGTCTTACACAATTCCCCCTCTTAGGCCTTGTGCCATAATTGTATTTTATATACAATAAATCTTGGACTTGCACAATCGACTACATTTACATTTTTGTGTTTTCACTTTTGTTTGTTTCTTGTATTACTTGGTGATCCTGAATTCCTGACACACACACACACACACACACACACACACAAAAAGCAAAGAAAAACAAACAAAAAAACAACAGTCGGTTGGTTGCCAAGAATCATTCTGACTCAATCCATTCATAATGAAAGTATTGTGTGGGCCAGTTTTTCTTTCTCCTTGACTGGTTGCCAACCGCAGATAGAGAGTCCAGTTTACCCTACTACGTCTCCTTAGCTAGGGAGAGAAGCGATGGTTTCATCATTCACCATACCTTTCCCAAGAATAATTCTGGGGAAAAGGAATTTAATTTAACGAAATCGATTTTTTGTTCCATTACACTACCTGCATATACATATGAAGACACAAGAAAAAATAATATGGGATTAATTAATTAATTCCTTGTCATTCCATTCTTAAAAAAGCATTTAAACTTCAATTTCAATAATTTTTCCCAAAAACTGATTTTCATGGAAGATTTATTAATATTTCTTAAACAATGAAAAAATTTGAATAGTCACCAGTTCTCTCCCTTGACAAGAAAACTCTGATTCCACTTTACTGTGTAATTAAAGTTTAGTCTGGTGCCACCTACCTCTAATAAAAGCAGTTATGTAAATAGCTGTGGCCTAGTTAAACTTTTCAATAGTAACAGTTCAAATTATCTTCCCACAATTTTATTTTTTGTACTATTATTTTGATTTTTGTTGTTTTAAACAGTATTAATTAAGTTGATATACAGGCTATGAATTATCGCTATCACCTTGGTATTAACTAATCGAACATTAGGAAGTTTTTCTTTTTAATTAGTTGACAGTAAAAATGAGAACAGTTATCTAAAATATAGGAATTGATACAGATATATAATCTTAGAAAACAATTAGAAACTTGTGTAATTAGATATTTGTATAAAAGTCAATATTTTCAACAATGTTTTTAAATAATCAGCATTAGTTTGAGTATGATATTTTAGAGTTTGAAGAAAAATGATGTCATTAGTAGAAATTTAGTCAGTTGAAAAAAACTCATTTGTGTCATGGTCACTGGTTGTTGATCACATGGATACTACTTTTGAAATTGGTTTGGTTTGTTTTGTTTTACAGCACATCTTACCTCAATGGGTCATTTAATGCTGACAACTTTTTTTTTTTTTCCTGTTAATATTTTTGTTTTGTCAAAAATCTATTTCTGCTAATATTTTTTTCCTCAAAAATGTATAGCTGGTAATATTTTTTCAAAAATGTACAGCTGGCAACATTATATTTTCAAAAATGTATTATCAGAGGCCTTGCTGTTGGACATAGTTCATCGTCCCACCCAGGACGGGGATATAGTTTATTGTTATACCCAGGATGTGTTTTAAGATTGTATAAATCAAAGTAAAAAGAGCAACTCGTCAAAAAAAATATTAGTTCACCTCATACTTGACATGCCTTTGATCAACATAAACAGCTTGAAATAAATATACATCTCATATGTTATTGCTAGATATATATTATTTATATTATTCAAACTGTTATCCTGATCTTCATTGCCATATTCACAATGTTTCAGCCATTGTACGCTCCCGCCTTCTTCAGGTGATTGGAATTTCGAACCGATCCGTTTATTTCATCCACCGGGATAGATTGTTTTAGTTCCACGTGTCATGCCTTCTCCGGATGTCTCAGTTTTTTCCCTTTAACTGAACTCTGCAAGTTTTTTGGTTTACCACTGCTGTGGCTTGGGATTGAACTCACAACTCTTTGGGTCTAGTCACTGGACTTAACCAACGTCTTTAGCTAATCACCTAAAGAAAGTCAGAGTGTACGATGACTGAAACGTTGTGAATATGGCAATGAAGATCAGGATAACAGTTTGAATAATATAAATAATCATAACACCTCATCTCAGAGATATAGACAAATATTGTTTGCAAACTTGGCAGAAGATTGTCATGCATTCTGTGTTTCTTCATAATTTCTTGGTTGGAATTTTTTCACTCTTTTGTTGTGTCGAATTATTCCATTTTTGTAAAATGTCTGTAAATTTACTTCATTTTGGTTGCTGTTTGAAAGTTCTTAGAAGTAACGTTTCTTTTGTTTTTTTTTTTTTTATTTGTTGAGAGTATTAGCTTTTTCAATTATTAATTTGACCTTTTAGTAAAAGTTAATTCTTGTAAAAATCTCTTTCCCAAAGAAGAATCTGTGTGTTCACATGCAACCAGGAGCATTTTTTTTGTTTACAGCCATATCAAATAATTTTTACATAGATTTTGAACATTTTAAAGTGTTACTATATTTGCAACAAGTGAGTAAAATTTTAAATTAAACGTTTATTTTTCGGAAATTATTTTTGCACTTCCATATCAAACAATGTCTTATTTCGAATTTAGTCAAATTGTATGTGCACATGTGCTTATATGTGTCTTAAATGGCACAAGCATATTAAGTCACTTACACCCAACACAGGCATAGACATTTACATATACACATGCAAAGTCATGTACAGACAGTGTCATAGACAGCAAATCAAATCTGCTTTTATTATATAGATTTTATGTAAAAACAAAAAAAAAAAAAAAGAAATAATAATGATGAATTGTACTTTGCTTCAATTGCTTACACATTTGGTAATATAAAGAAAATCTGTTTGAAAAAGACAGACACAAATAACTGTTAAAAGCTGAAAACAATCTACAATCAGCACGGACATTAAGAGTTATTTCCCCTAACATGAGTGACTCTTTATAAACTGATCTGCTTTGGCATAAAATCTCTTAAAGCTGATTTCTTTCTTTCAGAATATTCTATACAAAAAATTCTCTGAATTTGGTCTCATCTATGGAATCCGTATATTCCCTGTGATGAAAGCCGGTCTTCTGTCATCATCTTTGTTGTCTTTACACCAAATTGAATCATCATCAAATACTGGAGAAACATTTGAAAAAACTGCCAAACTCCCTGAAGATTCCGAGAACAATTCTGGAACCAGATGTGTTCAGACTGTTTCTTGTTATTACGCTTTTGTTAACTTTTACTCTCGCTTAGCATGTCAAAAAGCTCGAAGGGAACTCTCAGGAAATTTCTTCATCAACGGGCAGCCATCTAAGGTAGGTTGATGTTTTTAAAAGATTTTATGGAAATATTTTTCAAACTCACTTTATTTAATTTATAATGAAATATCATCTACATTTAAATAATATTTGCTTTTCTATAAAGATAAAAACCTGGAGAAATTAAATTAGTTGATTAAATCTTAATTCCAACTTTACTTGGAGAGGTAGAATGAATATATATATATATATATATATATATAAAATTGAACATTGAAGTCAACACTCAGAGGCGACAGGATGTTTCATTCTAGGTGCAATCGTCAGGCCTGACAGTTGCACCTTGCATGAAAATTGTGAGTCGCCTCTGAGTGTTGACTTCAATGTTCACTTTTATATTTATATTTACATATGCTTTATCTCTGATATTGAGCACATTATTCCATAAATATGGCACACCTTAAAACTATATTTCTTCATATATATATATATATATATATATATGCATAAACACACAGTTATTAAATAAGCTGAAAAGCTTAAAGTAGTAAAAGAAACAGTGTTCAAGGTCACTGAATAGAGATTTAATATAACAATAAAATATTGCTTTAAAATGTGTAATGTGCTTTAACACTTCACAAATCTTGAGTTTCAGGCTCTTGCAATCTTCAGGCAGTGAAATTCCCACCGTTTTAAATTGTAGACGCATGAGTTGTGGAGAGTTACACATTTTAAACCGATATTTTACTGTTATATATATATATATATATATATATATATTTCATATTCAACACAAAACAAAAGGATAATAAAATATTTAAAAATAGAATAGGGGACCATTTTAACAGACCCAATGAATCAAAATATATTCTACCAAGCAATCGTATTACAACTACAATAGAAAATAGTTTAACATAGAATTTGGTTGCAACTCCTTTAAAAACATTAAAAGATTAATACAAAACAAAATAATTGTAAGAAGCTAAAACTTGAAGGAGAAATTTACTTAATTACTTGTAATAATTGCTACAAGGAATACATTCGAGACACCTCGAGGAATTTCATTAAAAGATTAAATGAACCCTAAAAGAATCTTTTACAAAGCAATACATTAATTATATTAGTTGCTCACCATAAATGAGTCTGATCACAATTTTGTTTTAAAAAAAATGTTACCCTAATTAAAAGTGGAAACAATTTACTAAGATGATAATTTTTAGAAAGTGTTTTAATTGCTAGATCATTCACACTATATTTGTGCCCAGTGTTTCAGCTTGACAAATTTTTTATTATCACAATGTGGGATTCTTAATAACAAAACTGATAAATAAAATATAAACAATAAACTAAATGAAACTGGCTATGCTATATGTGCAAACTCATCAAAAAAAAAAAAAATATTTAAAAGTTAATAATTTCAGTGTGCACTTGCATAAACATCACCTTAGCCTAATAAAATCCCAAAGAATGAAACACGTTATACAAAAATTTTTGCCACTTTGTCATTGATTTTTCTAACATTGTTCTGGTATATAAAATTATATATATCATTTTCCGACCCCACCATATATATATATATATATATATATATACACATACACATTTCCCAGAGTAATTCTGAAGATAAGACAAATTGGTTTCAAAAATGACAATTGAAAATAATTCTTAGTTCTTGTTGATGCATTTCGTCTTCTGACTTTATCAAGGCAAGCAATGAAAGTGAATTGTTTTGTAGACATAGATCAAATTGATTGCCTTGATGAAGTTGGAAAATGAAATGTATTAACAAAAACTAAGAATTTTTTCCAATTGTCATTTTTTTTAAACCAATTTGTCTTCAGAAATATTCTGGAAAATTTAACTACATTGTCAACATGGAAAACAAAAAACAAACACTTAGTAAAAAGGAAGTTACCAATATCCAGAAAGAGTCTTAAGCATCTCTTTCAATAAGAGACATAAGACTTTGCTTGTCTATGCCTAGCTGGCTAAGCATAGACAAGCATCTCTTTTTTTAAATTTTGGATTTGATGTAACTATGGCTACAAAACATTTTGCTTCATTGCTTGCCTTGATGAAATCGGAAGATGAAACACATTGGCAAGAACTAAGAATTTTTCCCAATTGTCATTCTTTAAACATATACACGCACACACACACACACACACTATTTACATTGTTTGGACTGTTGTCCTCATCTTTATTACCATCTTCATGATGTTTTAGTCGTATGTTCCAGCCTTCTTCAGGTGATATATGTTGTAATTTCATAACAAACCCTTTATTTAGTTCACAGGGTTAGATTTTCATAATTCTACATGCCATGCCTTTTTTGTGGGATGAAGTTGAAATAATAGAGAACATGACCGGAAAATATGAAAACTTAAAGAATTGCCACATGTGCTAGGCCACAAAAATCTTCGAAGCCAGCTAAGCATAGACAAGAATACAATATGAGAATCATTGAATAGAGGGCAAGAGAAAAACAACAGTAATGAAAAATTGTAATATAAGCTCTGGTAAAAGAAAAAAAAATTATAACTGAGATGTTAGGTTTATAAGTTCCCAAAATTCATTCACTGATGTCCCCAAGGTTGAGTAATTCAAAAAGTGACTTGATCCAAAGAGTTGTGAGATCAGTACCTGGACACAGCAGTGGTAAACAAAAAACTTGGAGAGTTTGAGTTACTAAAGGGAATTAACTGAAACTAGAATTAGTATGGAGGTATGGTGGCGTAATGGATAGTGGCTCAGATTGAGGAATCAGAGAACCGAGTTTGAATTCTATTCAGATCCATTACATTCACTTACGTGCTAATACTCTTGGAAAAGGTATGAATCTTCTTCTTCCCCAACCCTAGTATATTTACTGGGGTTGGCAAGAAGACAAGACTGGGTTCTATAGCCTTGGGTGGCAACCAGTCTAGGAGAAGGAAAAACTCTGAATTCAAAACCGTCCTGGGGAGGGTTGGGCTCTGTCAGGCTATCTTGCCCAAGAAACACTAATTCTACCTCGGCTGCAAAACACATGGTGCCCCTAAGACCCTGAGGGTCATGGGATAAAAAAAATCAGAACAATGTGCGACTGTGGACTAAATAAAGGGTTTGGTTCAAAATTCCAACAGATTTATGTTTTTGTTTTAATCTCCCATAATAATTTTAATCTCTTGGCATTTGTATACATCCTGTATATAATACATTAAAAATTTCCTTTTCTCTGCCGTGTGCCAATAGCTTAGGTGTAGAATCTCTGACTGCTGCCAAATCGGTTGAGTTTTGATCCCGGCTTGAAGGAATTGGACATCTAACAAGACTGATGATCTGTGATACAGTGAAACAAGCTTGTATATGGATGATTTTATTTTATATATATATATATATATATATATATATATATATATATATATACACACACACACACACACACACACATATATATATATATATATATATATATATATATATATATATATATATATATATATATATATACATACACTATATATATACACACACACACACACACATACATTCACATATATATATATATATATATATACTTATACATATACACATACACACGCATATAGACATGCACACACACATATATATATATATATATATATATATATATATATATATATATATATATAGCACATATAGTGCTTGATGTAGTATAACAGAGCTATTAAGTATATATTAATAAATATGCATATTATCCCTCACCACTAACATGACTCAGATTGCACGACGCAATATTCAGGTGCTGAGTATAAACTGACCGTTATGGAATTTGAATTATAATATATCTAGTTATTACTATGTTGGTGTAGTTATGTGTTATGCTGCGATTACAGTTTTTTTAATTTCAAATTTTCAAATTTTATTTGGCATTTAAATTAAGCGAGATTTATATATGTATGTAAAAAAAAAAAAAATTAAAATGTAAAAGATTATATATATGAGTGGGGAATATTTATATTTTAAATTTTAAATTTAAAAAAAATTATATAATTAAAGGGAGATTACTTGTTCTTAGTAAAAACATGAATATTTAACTAGAAGTAATTAAAAATAGAATAATCAGCATTAAAAATAATATACAAGGTAAAGATAAAAAATAAATAAATAAAAATTAAAAATAAATAAAATTAAAATTAAAAATGAAAAAAATAACCTGGATCAACATATTTAAGGAGATATTCAGTTGGACTTGATGACTGCCTCGGTGACTTGGGAGGAACATATTTGTGTTTCTCTATCTGGTGAATTTAGTTAATCAGAAAGGATTTAATAAAGGCCAGTAAATTGTTGCCAGAATTCTAGATTGCATGGTTTACATTTGCAACAATTCAAGTTTTTTTTTTTTGACAAATGCAGTGAAAGTTTGAACTAAGAGAAATTACACTATTTACATTATTCGGATTATTGTCCTCATCTTTGTCACCATATTTATTACAACGTTTCGGCTGTTGTATGCTCTCACCATCCATACAGCATAAAGAAAGGGATTGTCCGCGGCTTACAACACCGAGCAAAAGTCATAAGTGGTGACCCAGAGACATTAGATAAAAAATTGGCCAGTATAAGTAGTACCCTACAATGTAACAACTACCCTGGGTACATGACAGCAGCCCCAAAAAACTGGGATGGGCGGGTACAAGAGGAGGACAACAACACTCAGAAAACAGTCTGCCTGCCTTATATGAAGGGGTTATCAGAGAAAATACATATGATCTGCTTTCTATATAACATCAGGACAACCTTCAAAAGCTGGACATCACTTCGCAGATATCTCTCCCGAGTAAGACCCCCCCATAGGGGAGAACATGACTAAAGACTGAGTGTATGTCATCCTGTGCAGCTGCAGAAAGAAATATAAATGGGAGACAGGCCACCCCTTTAAGGTAAGGCTTCAAGAACACCAGAAAGCTGTAACATGAGGGGAAGTGGAAAAATCAGGTGTGGCTGACCATATAGAAGGATGTAAATCAGCAGAGGAAAAGAATTTAGCACATGCAGCACTGAAAAGGAATTTGAGGAAAGGTATTACCAGGAGTTTGGATGACAGCACTACAAACTGGAAATGCAAGACATGTGGTTGTATCCTACTGTCAAAAGCTGAAATCACAGATGACCTCACTGTGTTACCACCACAACCTGGTGATACCACATGTGTGATCTGCAGGGAAGTATATGAATCGACATCTGGGTTGAAGAGGCATATGGTGGTGCACAAAGATGACCTACACTATTTACATTATTCAGACTATTGTCCTCATCTTTACCGCCATATTTATTATTACAACGTTTCGACTGTTGTATGCTCCGGCCTTCTTCAGGTGGTTGGAATGTCGAACTGAACCCTTTAATTTGCTCACTGGGGTAGACTGTTCTAGTTCCATGTTCAATGGATGTCTTCATGGACACATGGCACAGTGGATAAAGCCGTTAGTTAGATCCAGTGACAGTACACAAAGAGTGTGAGTTCAATACCCAGTTAAGGCTGTGGAGAACTTGGATAGGGGAATTAACAGGAGATAACTGATAACTGACATCCATTAAATGTGGAACTAGAACAGTCTACCCTAGTGAACGAAATAAAGGGTTCAGTTCGACATTCCAATCACCTGTAGAATGGCTGAAACATTGTAATAAATATGGCAACAAAGATGAGGACAATAGTCCGAGTAATGTAAATAATGTACGTAATACCTCATCTCAGAAATATAGAGAGATACTGAAAGGCCGAAATGTTGTAATAAATATGGTGACAAAGATGAGGACAATAGTCCGAATAATGTAAATAGTGTACGTAATACCTCATCTCAGAAATATAGACAGATACTGAAAAGCCGAAATGTTGTAATAAATATGGCGACAAAAATGAGGACAATAGTCTGAATAATGTAAATAGTGTCCATAATACCTCATCTCAGAAATATAGACAGATACTAAGAGAAATTATCCTAAAGAATCTACATGGGTTTTTGAAGGTCTGAGAAGTCTTGTGTCAAACTTGGAAAAATTTTCTCAGAATCAATTTTAATCAATTATCTAATATCATTTTAAAATATCTGTGACATTTAAACACTGCTTTTCTGTTTATATGTGGACAATTGTCCTCGTCTTAGTTGTTATTATTGTAACATTTCGGCCTTTGTGCTTTCTGATCATCATCAGGTGTTTTATTTTATCTACAGGAGTAGATTGTTCTCATTTTTTTTCAAATTTCCTAAAGGTTACCTTGATCAACAACAAGCCCCTGATGATGGCTGGAGGGCACAATGCCGGTAATATTGTGATAACAACAAAAAAGATGAGGACAATAGTCCATGTGTAAATAATGATAACTCCTCATTCCAGAAATTCAGTCAAAAACTGCTTTTCTATCATGAACATCATCTTCAAATGTTTCTTGTGTCATTCACCTTTTGTCTTGAAATAAAACTATCATCTTTGTTTCCAGAGCTACCAAATCAAACACAAAACCTTTACAAATATGGAATTAAAATTATTTCTAAGTTATTTTATTGCAGGCTTTTCTCACTTCCATATGAGACATTTTGAGATCACAAAAATTGATGGCTGAAAAGCTGTTTGCTCTGAATTTGCGTTCTGAAAAATATCAGTATCACAGATTTTTCAAGTATACAGGAAATATTACAAAAGTTAAAGAATGACTAGATGTTTTTCTTCTAAATTGCTGAGTCATCTGCACCCAAACTCCAAATATGGCTTCCAGTTCTGTTCCACACTAATGTTGCTCTTAGCAACATATGCACAGATGATACATGCTTCTATTTTTTTTTTTTTTTTCAGGTGATTGGTGCAAAGCGTAGTAAAGTAATGGAATCTTTGCAAATGTTGCCACTTGTTAAATGCCAGGAATTGGCTGGTTATTATCTTGGTTTTAATGGATGGTCTACAAGAATAAAATTGGTAAGACTTTCAATTTTTTTTTTGTTTTCAGGTAAAGACCTGGTTTGAATATTTCAATGTGCAGATTTCAACTTTTGTCTATGACTGGCAATGTCAGATGTATTATACACAATAGTAATGACATTAGTCGTATACATTATGGCATTGACAACTCCTGGCTATATAAGAAATCTCCCATGGTTGAACAATGTTTGGAGACAGAATTCAGTAGAAATGTCTTATTATTTTTTATATGGTACAAAGAGCCATTTATTTACATTTTAAGTAAATTTCTTGTGAAAATATGCGTCCTATATGACGGGAAATAGAAATTTTAAATTCTGGAAGAATTATAATACTGCTTGTTTTGCTGCTAGCAGGTGTATTATGCCTTGCCATTGCCTCAGATAAATAATAGACCATTCTGTTTTGATTGTGAGGAAAGATGGAAAATATATCCAGAGATGCCACTTGGTTTTAAGGAATGGAAGGGAAATAAAGAAAGGTAATATAGAAGAAGTGATAATGCTTTCATACATATAACATCTGCTTCAGTGAAATGGAAAACGTTTTCATTTGTACCCTCTTCTTAAAATAATGACTTGCATTCACATTTGTTGCATCATTTGCAAAGTGAAGCTCAAATATTTAATTATACATTAGAGGAATTTTCACAAGTACAGTGGAACCCCAGTTCACAAATTTAATTTGTTCCTGAAGCCTGTGTATAATCTGAAACTATTTTTCCAATAGGAATCAATGTAAAATGGATTAATCCATTCCTGGTCTGAATATGATTGCTTATTTAAACTTTAACAACAGTAATTTGTGCACAAGTTTCTATACAAAACTAATGAAAATCATTAAATTTAAGAAATAAGTAAATAAACCCAATAGTAAACAGATAAAATATAGATGAACACTTCAATTTTACTGTACCTTTAAGTAGGAGAGTTGATGGCATAAGGGGAAGGAAAGAGATGTTATTGTTTGGGAAAGGGAGAGGAAAGACATGATCATTTCTTTATTAATAAGAATAGTATAGATCGTTGATTTTGCCATATGAAACTGAATAGGAAGAAACAATATCATCAACAATTGTTTTTCTCTTAACTTCTTTTTTTTCCATTACTAATATCACTGCTAGCTTTCTTTAGAGCCATGACTGGGGAGTTATGAAGGGGAAAAAATGCACATTACAATAAAATTGGAAAAGAAAAACACATTGCAACACATGAATATATACAATATGGCAGTCGACTAAGGAATTCTGTTCAGGTTAACTTGGTTTGGCTCTGTTTGGCAATGTTGTTCATGAACTGAAATTTTGTTTGATAACTGAGGTATTTTCATCTTGAATATTCTGTTTGAAAACCAAATTGTTTGATATGTGAGACATTCGAGAAGCGAGGTTGCACTGTATTTTATTTGCTGTGAAATTTACAGGGTTCAGTCGTTAAATTAAGAATCGTGATTCATCAGAAATTTAAATTAAGAAAAACCATGAAATTTTCATTGACACTGCTAGTAATATTTATTTTCCCATGTGAAATCCCCTTCCCTTAAAAAATATAAAGGGTTCATAGTGTGAAAATCATGGCTAAAAAAAATCCCAAAGTTTTCAAAATTTAATATTTGTGACTTATAGTAGTTTTGATGGAGTTAGAATCTAACTCTAGTTTTTGTTATAATTATCAAAACTTGATGATGAACCTGGTTCTGAGTTTCTAAACCTTTGTCAAAGATTAAATTCTTAAAACATGCAACCTGACAAATGACCTAAACTCATTTGAATTGCTGCTCACTTAGGCTTGAACCGATTGTTGTTGACAACTTTTAGCGAGCTCAGAAATATTAACTGAAATGGAAACCTTAAATAATTTTTCCAAGTTGACACTGATGACATAATGAAAACTTTTGACCAAAGAAACAAACTGCACTATGCCTTGAAGCAGAAAGAGGGAATCACCATAGCCCCTTATTTAATTTACTTCCTCAACACAATGCAATACACTCTGTTGGAATCATAGAAAAGAGCATCACAAACAAAAATGACAGGAAAAAATGGTTTTCTGTTCATTTTCAGTTGTGACGTTCTTTTCCGCAATAAGTCCAGTGTCTTGCTTTGAATGAGAAGAGGCAGTTACTGTAATAGAGGGAAGATAAAACAAAAGTGTCAAGATGTTAAGGTTTTGTTTTTATTCTGAATTATATCATAAGACAAATTGTTATGAAACCAAAAAGTTGAGTAGGGGAAGCATTTTAAAAAAATGTTTTTGGATTTTATTCTTTATTTAGTTGATGTCTCTCAACTGATTCTGTCATGTCACTGTTGTCTCAATTTCATTTCCTTAAAGCAGATTTTGCTTAGAGACTTTTTTGTTAGCAATCATCATTATTTATTTTGTACATTTGTTTTTTGGTTTGGAAAAGCATACAAGTGGAATTTGCATTTTCTCATAAACATATGCAACATTTTATGAAAAATTGAGTAACAATACATGGAAAACCTTTTGAAAACAATTAAGTTTTACAAGAAAAAAATGATTAAGACAAATGAACCTTACAAACACAAAAGTTACAATTATCCAACCACAGATTTACACCACAGAATGTCTTTACATATTAAGAACTTATGTTTTGTCTTACCAAAGAAAGATTTAGAAAGGAACACCTCTTGCAGATTGCAACTGATTGCACCTTTAGATGAAAGTCTAGCAACTGAATCTAACTCTGTCTTTTTTACACTTTTTCTGCAGTTCATCCCTGGCTAGTTGCACTCTGGATTAATATTATTGGGACCCTCGAAGTTAGGCATGAAACTTCTCATGTCATCTGCTGTTTTCACTTTGCCATCATTGGCTGTAAGACTCAATAAGTAGAAAGCCAAAAAATCTACGACAAATGAGGTTTTATGGTGGAGTACAATTTGAATTAATGCATTTGAGACTGAGTTTATTTCATCTTGTGCCAGACTAGATTAAGTTTAGTCAATTTAACAAACTTATTCTCATTGCCATGGTTCAGCTGTGAGAGAAAAAAAGAAATATTTTGCGACATCAAAAACAACCACCAGACTAATTCTTAATTTAATGGTAAAATAATATAAAAAGATCGAAAGCAAATAAACAAAGTTTTTGGTTAATATTTTTTTTTCAGTTTTGATTAAACAGTCAATAAATCAGAAAATTTTTGGGTCAAGGCATTATGAGTGTGTAAGCGATCTGGGATTGTAAAGGAAATGTTTGTTGCAGATTATTTCCACGTCACAGAGAATAAATCACTAAGTTCAGACTCGAACATCGGGGACAGAAAGAATATGCCGAAAACTTGATTCGCAAGTACTATTTCACAAATCACAATGCATGCAACCAGTCAGAAAAATAACTCCCTCACCAACCAATGTGGCGGCCAAAATTGCCGACTTTTTCCCACCAATTCGAGAACACCAACTGCTTTTATCGGCCGAAGATTTTTTTTTTTCCATTCATCGACAGCTGGGAGAGTATGTTCAGTAATTTGCATATCAACATACTTTTATAGCGACTCCGGCGACGGACTTGTTTTTTAATTCAAATATTCCATTTTCAGCATTTCATGCAGAATACGTGCCGTTTTGTTTGGTAAGTAATTTTCTTTTTCGACACATTTTCTGTCGTAGAATACACGTGACATGCTGTCACTTGGTTTGACAAGGTAAGTCACTGTTTTCTTCGCTATAGATTGGCAAAAACTTATATTGCTTGCACATTTCAGAGTCAAAATGTCTTCCTATTGTTTCTCTAATAAATGATTTTTTTTTTTACCATTTCAATACAAATTTCAGTTGAAAGAAAATATTGCTGAGGATACAGAAGTTTCCATTTTGAGTTCTTCCAAAAAACTGACCTTCTGTTGTTTGTCTGAAGTGGTACTTGAACATCATGGAATTGTTTCTGAAGGATTTGGTGCTTGGGAAGAGAGTTACACTTCAAATGGTAAGTGTGTTGTAATCATCTGGTTGTTTATTTTCAGTCATCAGTCGAAGAGGTTACTGATTCAGAGCTAGATATAAAAGGCTATCAAAAATGAACCTATCTGGCACAACACTTCAAAAAACATTTGAGAATATATTGACCTTAATAAATTGCATTTAATTAGATCCATAAGCAAAGTTCTTTCCGAAAAACTAAAGTTAATATTAATTATTTGCGAAATATATAAAAGTTGCTGATAAAGTATGTTTCATTATGCTGGAAGGTTGGTTGGTTGAAATGTATATATAAAGTTGGTCGTTGTTATATTTTCTGAATGGTTGATATTTGAGGTCTGATAAAAAAAGTATCGGGATTGTTGATATGGTAATGGAGCTAAATTATGCTGAGGGAAGCCACTTGGCATCGATTTTGACCTTGACCTCTGTCACATGTGCACAGTAAGTTATAACATTTTTTGCTCACTTCTGTTGTTAATAGCATTGCTTGGAAGGAGAGTGTGTAGAGTGTGGTGATCTCACCACATCAAGGAAGTTCCATTGGTGACTTTGGAAGAGAAAATTGAACAGAAAATCTGCATCAAATTTTGCCAAAAGTTTGGTGATACTTGTGCAGTGACCTATGTAAAGTTGTAGAAAGTATATGTAGAGGAGTGTATGAGCCAGACATAAGTGTACACGTGGTTCAAACATTTTCAAGATAGCCAACAAAATGTCAATAGTGATGCACATTCTGGGAGACCACAACCAGCAGAACTGATGAATCATTATGCGTGAGTTATTGGAGGATTTGAACACATTCGTTATGGTTCAATTCAGTGCATTCTCACTGTAAATGTGTGTATGAGACATGTGTCTGTCAAGTTTGTGCCAAAGCTACTTTCAGTTGACCAAAAAGAAAATCAGGTTTCAGCTGTGCAGAATCTCCTTGATTGGGTTAAGAAAGACAAAAACTTTTTGGAAATGGTCATAACACGTGATGAATTGTGGTTCTCTGGCTATGATTCCAAAACCAAGGCTCAGTCTTCACAGTGGAAGACTAAAGAAAGCACAAATGGGTTGAAGGAATATGAAGACATATTGACAGTTTTCTTTGACTCTAAGAACATTGTTTATCAAATATATCAAACAAGGAATTCTACCATGGCATTTGTGGGATGCTGTTCATCAGAAAAGGACAGAATTGCATGCATCCGGTAAGTGGCAACTTCACCATGACAATGCACCTGCCCATTCAGTGAAGTAGTTTTTGGCCAAGCACAACATTCCCCAGTGTGATAACCACTATATTCCCCAGATCTTGGCCCTTGCAACTTTTCTCTCTTTCCAAAAATCAAATCCAATTTAAAAGGAATTAGATTTCAAAACATCAAGGAAATCCAAGAGAATGCAACGAGGCAACTTCTCGTTATCTCAAAAAAGAAATTCAATGGAAACAACGCTGGATAATATGTGACTTCAGAAGGAGGCTACTTCAAAGGAGATTAACTACTGAATTGATATGTGCTGTAGTTTTCTTTTTGTGTGATACTGATAAAAGGAAAGAGTTAATTTAGAATATGAACTGGAACAGATGAAAACAGTTAAAGGAACAGAATAGCATAAGCTGAAGAAATGAAGCCTGAAAATAATAACTTTATTGATTTTGATATTATCAAAGGGCCATGTGGAAGATTTCAGATCATGAGGAAGAAGGAATAGTGATAATACATTCAAAGTTGAGAATTTGGAAATGAAGCACAAATGGAGAAATTGATTTATGTACGTTTACTTAAAGTGGAAGTTACGAAAACATGTCTCGTGATGGCCAGGCAGAAGACGGGGTCAAATGAATTATAATATTTGGTAATTTTGAAGACGAGGGCAGAACTGAGGAACTGATTTATGTCTGTCTGTCAAAGTGTGTAAATGTAAACAAATTAAGAAATAGGATTTTTTGAGATAAGAAACCAACCTGTAAGATTCATAAGTATGATTAAGTGAACAAGATATAAAGACAAGTACTTGCTATTAGCAAATCAAAGGAAACAGCTAGTAAATCTCTGATTGCATAAACAAGACCAGGGGCTGAGAAAACCTGTTGTTGAAAATTAAGATAATTACAATTAATAACTAAAAGTTAGGACCGTCTTTTTGCCTATGCAGCTTAAAAATCAGATTTGTCAAAGAGACAGCCAAGGTGGTGGGCTTAGATGAGATAACAAGGGCAATAGAGAAATTACTTCTGTCCATTTGGAAGTAATGGTGCAAGGCATAAATTAGAAAAGGAATGAGTTATATGGGCAGGCCACTACCTGCAACCACTACATAGGAAGAAATGATCTCCCAAATTTGGAGAGATAATTAATATTATGAACCAGACAACTAAGAATTCTTGTTCAAATCAATACATAAACCTGGGGACTCCCCCACCCAAACACCTTCAGCCCCCACTCCAATCTTAAGTTGAAGACAATATAAGTGGAGTGCTTAAGCAACCCAGAGGAGCAGAGAGAGAAAGAGAGATGAGAGACACTAGTGAAGTCCAGATAAAGTAGCTATTGAGTTCTGTGTGACTTGCTGCCAAAAAAATCCCCAACTTTGAGCTTTGTTCCAAAAAATAGCACTGATAGGCAAAGTGTCACTAAAGAGATTTTAGTGGGAAGGGTTAATTTTTGTTATAAAAATTACTACATAAATGAAATCAAAAATTAACTGAAGTTTTTTGTTTTTATTTCATCTGCGAAGACATTTCTATTTTTTCCCATCATAACATGGCTTCACTGTTGTTCGAACCAGCACTATGATTACTGACAATACTTGATCCCTACCAGCTCTGTGATCAAGAAACACAACATGAGCTGAACAAGGTGTGGACAGTGACCAACAACTGTTGACTAGCAACAGTTTTGATCAGCATGGGATTGACCCTGCAATCAACTCATTGTCCTATGACCCTGAGGAGCAAGATATTTTCTGATATAGACAGCATGTGGCAAGGGTCACTGCTGACCAGATTGACCTAAGATTGACAAAGGCACCACATGTTATACTGTAGCAGTAATCCCAATGCATTTTGATCGGACTACATATATCTTTGTGGATGTTAAAAGTTAATCTAAGAAGTCTACATACATTTGTTTCATTTTAATATCAAAAATACTATATCGGATTAAAAACCTAAGCAGGCCTAAAAGGTTAGAATTGATAATATAGAGACTCAGAACGTAAAGATGAGAAAAGAGCAGAGCATTTCTGAATTGATCTAAAAGAAGTTCCATAAAGAAAACCTTTTTGTGTAGAAGTTAATATATATATATATATATTATGCCTCTTGATTCCTTGGGGAACATTGGGCCACAACAACACCTCTCCAATGGATGTGGTTCCAGCCAATCCTCTTCAGCTTGGTACATGTTGTGCTTGCTGCCGTCACCTCTGTGTCAACACTTCTGCACCAAGTCTATTTTGGTCAACCCACTCTTCACTTCCATTGTGGATTCCAGTCAAGGGCCTGCCTGGTGAAACTAGAAGCAGGCTTGTGGAGTGTGTGGCCGATCCATCCCCATTTCTATTTCTTGATGGCAATCTCAATTGAGGCTTGTTTGGTCCTGTCCCACAGTTGGTTGTTGGCCGCCTGATATTAAGGATGTTCCTAAGACATCAGTTTGTAAATGTCTGAAGTTTGTGGGTGTTGGTCTTGATTTTTCACAATTTCATATCTGGAAAGATAAAAGAAACAACTAGATTCATTTCCTAACGCTTTGCCTAATTCTGCTTAAAGTTAAACAAGGTTTTTTTTTTTTTTTATCTGTGCCTTTCTTTTAAATGGTTTAAATTCTGCTCTTTCTAAAAGTCTTTCAATAAAATACTATCTATGCTTGATGTAGGCACATTGACAAAATTGAAATTTTCTTTTTTGTACACTGGGGTGGATACAAGGGCCAATTAATTGTGGCTAGAACAACCTGGATGATGTAAGTCCTAGTAAATCAGTATTTTATAATAATAATAATCATCACAGAAATTCAGAACCTTCTCCCCAATTTTTTTCGTTACTGAGGAATTATTTTTATTGGATGAATGAACTTTGGTGATTAGATATGTTGATTACATGATGAAAAAAGCTCTCTCTCTTTTTCTTTTTGAACAAAACTTTTTCTGAAAAGCAACTTGTATTGAATCTCAACAATCAATGAATGATTGAATTTTTGCCTGAATTTCTTGTCAATGATTCCTTTTTTTCTATTGTTGCTTTTTTTTTATCTCAATTATTTCAATCCGTCTATTCTCCATCTGTCTTCAAGTGTTTCTCATCCTCATTAAACTTTAGATAATATTCAAGAGACTCATTCATGATGACTATGGCTTCTTTTTATCTTTGTAGATTCTTTATCCAAAATTGTGGCTTTTCATAAAGCAAAAAAAATCTCGTACCAAAGATCTCTTCAAGATGCTTTTTCAAAAATTATTTTGGTTGTCTTACCAAATGGCAAAGTGGCTGCTGAACGGAATTCGAGTAAAGTCGATATATTTTGGCAAGAAGCGTCACTTTCTCCTGTTTTAAAGGTAAACTGATTTAGCTGTTCTATTCTGTTTGAGAAAGGAAATAATTATATTTCGACATCAATTCTTCAACTGATGTTTAACTGGATTTACAATAATTGTGATTAACTTTTCAGTATTACTTTGATATTGATGATGACATTTCCCTGAGCAAGGATAGTTGCAAAGTGCTATCCACCCTTAAGCATTATCTGGCAAGGTTACTTGGAATTACTAACAATGGAAGTAAACCTGGCCATATTATTCTTAATTTGGAACTGATATTTTTAGAAAACTTAAGGATTCATAAAAATGTATTTTTCTCTTCAAAATTTGGTTCCTTTTTTTTTTTCCACTTGTATTATTTTTAGAAAAGAGACCATTTTTTTTGTATTGCCTTTAATACATCACTGTTTATTTGTGTTGTTATATAAATAATTCTGTCCTGAGTTTTCATGAAGCATAGATTAGGTCCAACTTCAGAAACTATTTTTAAATATTAGTTAAATTTTTCTTTTTGTTTTCAGGTCAACCATTTAGACTCTCAGCCAGAAAATGAAGACATTGATTCTGATTTTGCAGATACTAGTGAAGATCTTGATAACATTAATATTCAACTTCTTCAAGAACTTGAGGAATCTTAAGACATGTTTTTCTGAAGAGTTCCTGTACCAATGCAAAAAGTTTCCATATTTTCACAAGTTATGTGTTCTGTTGACATAAATGCCAAGGGAAATTCTTTTTCTATATATTCAAATTATGTAGATCTTAAAACAACTTTAGAAATAAAAATTAATTTCTGCCTGATTTTGCAGGGTCATCATCCATGATAAGGCACATTAAAAAAAAATCTATTTCTCGGATTTTCTGAATATGATCTTAAATGATATCCTATTTTGTAAAATTTTGTTTTCATTTATATTTATTGAATCAAATCTCTGTGAAAATATGAATAGAATAAAATTTTTTGAGGCGACAATTGTCGCTGTAGAATTCTCTCCCTTTGTTACTCTAGGCGCATTCTGTCGCCTTGAGACGGTTGCTATTATTATGGGCTTGTCTATTAGCCCAATCTTACCTTCTTCGAGTAATGGAACTATTCCAACTTTCATTCGTAAATCTAGCCCTCTGATTGGTTCATTTCTACCAATCAGGTTGGCCACATGTGTACTTTGAAGTTTTGGCACAAAATCGTTCCGGATCCACCCACGCGATTATGACCTCTTAAAAAGAAGCCAAAGCACGTGTGACCACGCAGACGCAGACCTGGGCAGATCAGCAACAGACCATTTTTCGACCGCTTACTCAAGTTTAAAAATGTGATGACTACAATTCATCGTCTCGCTAATCGAGTTGACAAATCTTTCCTGTTCAATATCTTCTACAAACTTCTTCGTCATTCAAGAATCTCAAACCATACATTCTCTTTTTGCCTCACCACTTCGCAGATGTGAACACTCACAGATACAGCGTTTCCCAAATGCTGAGAACACGCTAAGAACAATACACATACGTACGAACACTCACCACAACACAACAGCACACACGCATATTTACCACACACACTCTGTCCATGTAACTGTCCATGTAACTTGTAACCTTTCTTGTTATTAATACATATATTTGTTTATATATATTTATCGGTCTTGTGTTTGTTTTTCTTTGCCTTCTTTGGACTTAATTAAAGTCCAACTTTCTCATGTAGTTGGATTGGCTAGCAGGAAAATCTTAACCCATGTGTATTCATTTACTTATACTCAACAACATCACCGACACGGTCCTCTACACTATAAATAAACACTTGTCAACTGTTATTTCCATTATTTTAAGATGGAAATTTTCTACTATTGATTTGGAAGAAGGTTAAACTTCCATTTTTCAACACCATTTTGAATTTTTCAAGACTACACGAAGTGTAACATTGATTAAACCCACATTGATTTTTTTGTAAACAAAAATAATGGCTGCATCAATATCCAACAAAGCCTTTATTCAGGAGTTTTTCTTTGATTAGACTCCTATGATGATTTTGAAGGCTTTACTCGAGTGGATATTGATGGTGAAGTGGTCAGAGATGACAACCATGTTAGTGACCTGGAGGAAAGCGATGATGACCACTAATGGCTACTATCATCCGTGCCTGAGTAATTTTAGGGAATCTACTAATGACCATCGATATATAGCATATCTGAAGGTGATTTATTTTGTCTATAAACAATGAAATAATAACTTTTTGTCAACAAATAAATATAAATCAGGTGAAAGAAAGAACAAACAAATACTTTTTGCATTAAGGAAACATAAGGAAACACATCACATTTTTAAGGAAATGAAAGCCTTGTTAGAACGATTTTGCTTCTTATTCCCCAGAACTCCACAAGAAGGAATAAATTTTTTAATAGAAACTGAGCGCAGATCCTAAATTGCAAATAAAAGTTAAAGTACATTGAATTATTTATGTATTTTTTAATGTATTTGTGTTTTATTTTGTATTTCAATTTATTTTTGTTTCAATGTCAAAACATGCATGCAAAATGTAAAGCATTACATAATGCATTGCATCAAAATATTATTCAGTCATTCTTTTATCATTGTACAAAAATTAAAATCTATACGCACAATACAAAGAAAGTTATAACAATTTTTTTTAAAACAGTAGGTATTCATGTTTTTTTGCACCTTCAAAAGAAAAAAAAATGTCTCGCAGGGGAGACAACTCTAGAAAGAAATTAGCGTCGTAAAGGTTCCATCAGCCAAGTATCATATCTTCAAATTCTTGATTCTCCAACATACAACAAAAGTTCATTTGGTTTATTAAGTAAAAAAGCATTTATTTTCAACATTAACTGAATGTTTGATAATTTTTTATTTATTTTATTTTTTTTTTTTGAAAGGATGCTTCATCAGTAGAATTTTCTATTTCTTTGAAATTATTAACTCTGGACATTTTTTTTTTGTTGCTTCTCAAAGTCAATTTCTTTAATGTCTTCTTAGTTTTTTTTTCTCCACCAACAATTAATCAAGGGATTCTAATAAAAATAATTCCAAAGATGAAAGAGCTTCCGATACTTAAGAAATCAATAACACTATTATTCAAAAGTGCACATTTGATTGTTGATTCGTCTAGTTCTGTCTTTATCCTGCCTCCCAAAACATGACATTGGGGTGGTAGCACCAGCTATGGGAAAATAGTTAACCCCCAACTGGGATCAAAGCATTATGAAAGTATAAAAATAGATTTTTATAGTAAAAATACCAGCAATACATTTTTGGAAAAAAACAAATCTTACCAGCAATACATTTGACTCTACAAAAACCCTCTTTACAAAAATATTTTAATGAAACCTGATCTACAAACTGATTTCTTACAAAGAATACATATTCTATTCAAAAGAACGTATTGTAAAAATCTTGTTGGCATTAAATAACCTATTGAGCTGTTGATATGCTGTAAAACAAACAAAAACAAAACACACACACACACACACAATCATTATTGATTTTGTTCCAGGACAGCTCCAGTTGTGTATCAACCATATATACTCTATGCTCTTTCTCTCTTGTATTTTGCAATTAACAAATACATGAAAAGGCACAGAGGTCAAATATCCATTCTTCAAAGGTTAAAGAGAGATTTATGACTAATTGTTTCCAAATTTGGACGTTTTTGGATTTTTAAAAAATTTGGAACAGTCTTTTGAAAAAAAAAAACAAATAAAAAAACTTCAGTCCTATAATCTAAAACTGGTATAAAGACAAAGAATGTTTTATTCAAATCAATTTGGATTTTAGCATCTGTCCTAAGCCATAATGACATTGACAAGTTCAACAAAAAAAAACCTGGCAAATTTGTTTTTTTTTTTTCTCACCTATTTTGAAACATTGAAAAAGAGAGGCAAAGAATATTTTTTTTTTATATTAAGAGGTGGAATGAAGCCAATAAAAAATATGACTGAACAAATAACTTGGAAGGTTGATTTCTGCAGAGGGTCACCCAAGTGTGTCATTGTATGCCTGCTAAATTGTGAAGGGAGAAAAAAAAAAAGAAAAAAAAACTAAAGACCTGCTACCCTCAAGGGGGTCACTAAACCAAGTCCCAATGACCTTGATAATTGCTTTAGAGGGATTATACAGACGGATACCCTTCTCCAGTTGTGAAGTGCCATCCCATCAAGTTCGTCCAGCCACACTTTGATAGGAAAAGGCTTGCATAGAAATTCCATTCATCCATTTTGATCCTTTTTTTGAGATCAATGGTTAGCAAAAGGGTATGTAGGAAAAAGAAACTAATGATTGGTGTTATTTTCTGATATTTATTCTGATTGGTAAAAAAATGATTTTTCTTTCACACTGTTCTATTTCATCAAGGTGGTAACTAGAATAGATGAGAAAGTTGGAGAGAGAACTATCATTTCTTACAAACATGATCAAAAGTCATCTTTAATCAAAACTAAACACTAAGCAAATTGAATGAGATGAAATGGAACATTTTCTTTTTAGCTGCTCAAACACAAACAACAAATGTAAAATGGAACTTTTTCTTTCTGGCTGCTCAAATATACACAAACGTAAAATGGAACTTTTTCTTTTTAGCTGCTCAAATATTACAAACATAAAATGAAACTTTTTCTTTTTAGCTGCTCAAATATTACAAATATAAAATGGAACTTTTTCTTTTTAGCTACTCAAATATTACACACAAACATGAAATGGGACTTTTCTTTTTAGCTACTTAAATATTACACACAAACATGAAATGGAACTTTTTCTTTTTAGCAACTTAAATATTACACACAAACATGAAATGTATTACTATTTTTAGTAACCAATAATTACATCGGATTTAATAAAAATGAATGGAATTGGGAGCATGGGCTGCTTCAAAATCATTTATAGTTTACTTTTTTGCAGACTTTCTGTAGTTTACATCAAATTCTTGTAGTCAGCAAATTTTTTAATCAAAACTGAGAAAGTCTGCAGAAACAAGAAAAAATCAATCTTTAATCATAGTCATTTTTCCTGCCTTCTACCTAAAATATTTAGTTGTGTGTAGGAAAAGATAAAATCTAAAAAGGGAAATGTAGAGTAATGGTAAAGTCAGTGGGTAGTAATAATGAAAGCTAAAATTCTGCCTACATATTCTTAGTTCAAATGAAGTTAGTATGTGGTGGTAGAAGCTAAGTAATAATCACTCTTATATTTTAGTGCTAAGTACCATAAATTGCTGGGTCATTCTTAACTGGAGTGAAGAAGAAAGAAAAAAAAGAAAAGAAAGTGGAGTAATGGTAAAGTCAGTGGGTAGTGACAAAATCTGAAATATTGTTTAGTCCTTCTCCCAATCCACATACATAGACCAAAGAGCACCTCAAGTTGCTGGGTTCATTTTCCATAACCAGTGGATTAAATGAAAAGTTTGATGATTTTAATAAAGCCTACCTATGATATCACAGGTTCCCTCAAAAGCAAGTTATATCAAAGTCTTTATGACATGTTCAGTGGCTGAATTAGTTGTGCCAATGCTCATAACAAGATAAAAAACATATTACAAATACAGATTTTCATGCCAAATAGGCCCTTTCTATATTGGTGCAACACAATCTTCCCATTTTCTATTAAGCCATATATTGGATGAATCTAAATTTCTTTCTCCTACATAGATGTAGAGTAAATAAAAGTAAACATTTTTCTGTCAGTCATAATCATCCTCATAATATGTCGACTTTTTTCAAATCCATTCTAGATTTTTTTTTACTGTAGATTTTTGTTTCAATAACGAATTTATTCAATATTGTTTGATTTTTCAGTTGGCAAATTAATCAATTGGATATTGAGACGCACAAAAACAATCAAAGATGGGCATTTTATAAATTACCAGCATTAGATCAGATTCTTCAAAGACATAAGAAAAATTTCATTTTGTTATTTAAAAACCGTTCCACAAACAGAAATTCATGTTTTTTTTTCAACTCAATCTTATTAAATATTCATTAGAAGTTTATTGAATTGCTCTTTTTGTGTATCTGTGTGTGTGTCCCAACAAAGGGACTCGTTATCAATATCTGAATTAAAAAGAAAATTTAACAAATTAATTTCGATTTTTAACTTTTAAGAGTAGGAAATATTTGTGGAAAAAGTGACTGATAATTTGCTAATTAATAATTAAAAACAAAAATCCAATCTGATTGATGACTGAAAAGAACATTTGAACTGTTTGAAGAAATTCATTTTTGTCTGTTGTTAGACATGGGCCAATTGTCATCTGCAACTTTTTTTTTTATTCAATACAGAAATGCAAAATTTTTAAATAATCAGCTTACAGAACCAATAAACATTTCTTCAAAAAAAAAAACTCATCCTGCAAGTTTTTTTTATTCTATGAATTCTTAAAACAGAACTGATTGTTAAAGGGGGGGGTGGTGTGTGGTGGGGGGGTCATTGGCAAAAGTAGAGAGATCATGAGATGGAAAATTTTGGTTCCTTACAAGTTTTAACTTCAGTTATTACAAAATCGAGTTGATGAAACCTTTTCATATCTTCTTCAAACAAATGACATGTTGAACGTTTTAGCTTTCTTCAAAACTTTTGTAAAAAGGAAAAACATTTGCTTTCATTTCAGGGAATTTGGGGCCACTTTTCATTAAATCCCATATAAATAGATGACTAGTTTATTTTCTCTTTTGATAATTGGTTTGTTGCCATGGTGTTCTATACTCCAGGCCAAGTCATGGCGCAACTGAGAGCCAGAACTGGAGGCCTATTGAAAAATGTAGGATTTTCAGAAATTTTAGAAGAAAATGAAGTCAACCACTTTATGAAATACTTAGAATAACATTTTTATTCACACCTGAGGATAATAGGATGTGTTGAAAGATAAATAAATGAAAATATGTATTTTTGCTATGAACACTGATAATTATTAAACAACACAAAGGGGTAATTATGATTTCTGGTAAAAGATATATTGAATCAGAAATTTATATTATTTACAGGTGTCACTGAATCCTTTATTCAATCTATTCCCTGTGAGTGAATAAAGACTTTGGTTTAAATTTACATTACAGTTACTGGGTTTGACAAACAGAACCCAAGAAGGCTGGAAGACATCAGCCGAATGTGTATATAACAATTAATCATCACAGAAATATAGACAAATAAAACAAATTCATTCTAGGAAAGTTTCAAAACTTTTAGAGCTGGTTCTTTTTTCTGATCTAGGTGTGCCATGTTTGCAAAAAATTTTTCAAAACTATATTTGCAAAAATAGAAGCATGCTTTTTCTCCATGTTGAAAAAAAATGAAACTCAGAAATAAGCATAAAATGTTTTTAATGATTTATAGCAAACCTTTTTTTTTTGTATGGAAAAGGATGAAACAAAAAATTACCATTGACAAGTGTGGTCAGAAGGAACTTTTAGTTTTTCCACGGTCAATTAAATTGGTATATTTTCCATACTTTTCATAATAAAAATGGGTTTCACATTCACTGGGTTGATTATCATTTCTTGTAATATATCCAGCTATGTACACAAGAGCCATTTTTATTTCATTTGAAAGAGATGGTTCTAAATTTTCCAGATTGTCAAATATTTCTGAACCTTCCTCACAAAGTTTATAATCACAAGATGTACATTAGTGACCTAGATTAACATCAAATTCATCAATATTTACATTTTGATTTAAAAGTAAAGATGTCTGCTTAATATGCAGCTTTTCAGTACCTTGTTGAACATTTATAAAATAGGTGCCACCTGATCCTTGGCGAAGTTTACCAAATTCTTTTTCTAATGGATCAGTTAAAAATTGCCCAAGTAGTACATATTTATGACTTGTAGCTAAAAGGTGTCGACATAGACTAACAATTCCATTGCAAATATGATGTATGGCAGTAGCAGTGTTTTGGGATAATTGTTTTTTATGATTACCTTGACTGCCAGCCATATTAAAAGCCATTTTACCAAATTCAATGATAAAATCAAGTCGGGTGTCATTTGGAGATTTGATTTCAGCTTGTAGAGGATCATTATGTAATTTATCAATTTGAAGGCATTTAACATTTAAAATTTTCCACCATGTCAAAACCTTGTTTATGAAGAGGGCAGTATCATTCGTACCTGCACTTATTTCAGACTGAGTGAGAAGTGCATTATATGTTTTTTCAGAAAACACTCTGAGGCAAGTAGAAACCCGTTGTCTTTCTATTGGCTTTGTTTATCTTTTCATTGTATATGTCATTATTTCATCTCAGCTATTCTGATATATCATAATTAAACGCTGTCTTTATGACTGGAAATAAGTACATATCAATAATTTGGTGAAAGAAAAAAAAAGCCAACAAAATATTTGAAGATAAAAAAAAAAAATGTTTCGTAAAGACAAGGGAAGTAACTTAAGCAGTACCATGGGAAGCCACTCTTGCTTATTTTGCTATATGGTGATGTTTAAAATAGTTTTTTTTTTTTTTAATTGGAATCCCCTTCCGAGATTCGACTTCTATAATATTTATTCAATAATTTATTTGTTTATAATTAAATTAAACAACTCACAAATTTTACTAAATTACATTTCTGCCAGAGCTTGCATTAATAATTCGATGGATGGAAAAACAATGTATTGAAATAATGACAAATGAACCTCAATGCAAAAAAATCTCTCAAATTTTCTTGCTATAAAAAGAATTTAATTTCAGAAAGTCTTGCCGAAGGTTAAAATGAAAGTATTAGATTGCCATTCCCCAACTCGTCGTCTTTTCAATACAGATGTCTTTAGGGAATTAACCATCACCAGAAATTAGCCGAATAAGGCTATGTTTTATTGACGTAAAAATTGGAAATCGAATGACAAAAATAGTTTTGTTATTAGTATGGCAGCCCTTGATAACATAGAAACATTTGCATCAAAGTAAAATCATTAATTTCTCGATTGCTTCAAAACATGTTAAATTTCCTCCAAAAAGAGTGTAGGAATCCTTTGGAAAATGTTTATTTACGGAAATTTAGAATATTAATAAAGTGAGAAGACACCTTTTCAATAACTTCAGTGGTAAAAGATGATGTACAGTGTAACCCGGATGTAAGAGAGTTGTCGGGACCGGAGAAGAAGTCTCTTATATCCGGGTTTGGTCTATTTTATATACATTAACACAGGCTCTAATTTGGGACCAGAGAAAATCTCTCTTATATCCGGGTTTCTCTTATATCTGGGTCTCTTATATCCGGGTTACACTGTATTGATATTTTGTATAATACGCGTCTGATGGCAAAACAGACGATAATTTTTGTTGCCGCTCTTTTTCATGGAATTGGAAGCTGCAGACGATTCCTTTTTATCAGAGGATTTTATCCTCAGTCAGATATTTATCCTCGGTCTTTTAAGACGTTTTTTATTCTGGCTCCGTGGTTAACGAGTTTAGTTTACCACGTAAAATAAAGTGTTACCTTTAATAATTCGACTTACAGTATCGAATTATTTACCTTTTATAGAGTTAATATTGATTTAGCTTTTAATAGCTATATTACTGGTTTTATTTATGGATGGGAAAAAAGGAGGGTGAGTTTTCGCATCGAAGGACTTTGTGAGAAAATTTTATTAGCTTCGGTAGAATTCCGTAGCTGAGATTTGTTTAAAACGGAGAAACTTTGATGAAAAAGTCAACACGTGTGTGCATGGTTCATAGCAAATAGGATACAAAATAGAAATTGTTTCTTACTGTTGGCAGTGTTGCCGTAGTCTGAAGTTTGTCAACGCTGTCGCTTTTAGTATGAGGTCGTGAAGATCATAAGCGAGAGTTGCGTGGAGTTTGGTGACAGCTGTGTGTTTCCTGTATATTTCGTATGTTTTTATACACTTTTTCGTAACAAAATCGGCTCCAGAATTAAATTATTTATTTATTCCTAATTGGCCCTAAAAGGGCACGTGGTATGTCTTCTACTACGTCCGTACGATATTTGGTCGGTATCTACCTAAAAATAATGATGACTAATACAACAAATATTCTGATTTGTAATCTATGATTTTATTGGTGTGTTTTAAGATGTAAGTGTTTTCTTGAGTGTAATTGGTTTATAAATATTGTATTTGATATTTTAGTGGACACGACAATGTTATAAAATAAAATAAGACATATCTCAGCTGATTTGCAGGCAAATAAACTAACATACTCAACAGCGAGAGCCGGATGTGAACGGGACAAGGCCCCGTCACAAAATGACCATTATCATCGCTTACGCATAGTCCCGACGCACGAGTTCCGGTCGAAAAATAATATTTTAAAGTGTTCCTACTTCTCGACCAATAAAAATGCTTCCCTCCTAATTATACTCGCGTCGTTTTTCGAGCCTGTTAAGCCATAAAAAACGCCATAAAAGGGGTGCACACGGGGAAGTACAACAGCAGTCAACAGGAGGTTAGGGAAGAGACCTGTCACGGTCAGTCAGCAGCAGGAGGAGCGCCACGCCAACCAGTGAGAACTACTATGAGAGATCAACCCAGATCGGGAGCCGGCCTATGAACTATACCACAAGGTAACTGTCCCAAAACCACACGTTCCTATTGAAATAAATCACGTAAATCTATTTCTGCTGTTGTCGTATTTCTTTCTTGCAACCATGCACTTGTCTATAACATGCGCTTGTCTATAACAACAAGAGCATCGCGATATCTTGCTGTGACGACAAAGGTTAGTGGGTTTATTTACAAGATTTTCATCAGAGGGTATCATTAAGCGCTTGACATTATATAAACATCAAGTAATCCAACAAAGTGCAGATGCAAATAGGCCATCTTTTTCATAATTCATCAAAGAAGAAACGTATTTATCAAGAATCTAAATAAATGACTTGAATTTAGACAGGATTGGCTTCAGCTAAAAAATAACCACTTAAGTAGCTCAACATATTTACACCAAAGTTGACAGACCTCACTAGATATCTGAATTCTAAATCCTCTAAGTTAATGTAATTATAAGTGTAAATAAGTAGGCGCGTGGCCGATTGGTTAGTACGTTCGTTTTTTGACCATGAGACGCGGGTTCGAATCTCACCATGGTCGACTTCCTGATGTTATCGGACTGGATTGAGGTCGATCCTAGCGTGCGGCACCTTTGGAAAGTTCCTGAAAACCATACCAAGCCTTGAAATTGGGCCATCGATAGCTGTGCTAACACGAACCCACAAGTGCTGGCCTTGTTTCAAATTGTTGATCACGCTCTCTCAGAAATTGTGAAAAATAACAATAGTTGTAGTATAAACCACAAACACAAATGTGTCTGAGCGAGCGTCTGCAATAGGGATTGGCTAGCCGCCCGAGTAGACGGATATCCTCGAATACGAGTGGCTAGCTATTATATAAGTAATGAAAAGAGAAAATCAAAAGTTGTTATATATTTATCATTTCTTGACAAAAAAAGAACTCGGAGACGCTGATGAAAGGGAGATAACTATTGAAAATTTGAACTTGCATGAATTACGTTTGTTGTTTCCGTCGTCTACCATGGAGCATTGATTGACAAGTTATAGACCAATCACCGCCATATTGTGACATATCGAGATTGGCGCTAACTGACAGAACTCTTTCGAACCAACAAGTAATAAGGAGGTAAAGGAATTACTGAAGTCTTTAGGGTTCGAAATTCCAATCACCTGAAGAAGGCCGGAGCGTACAGACGCCGAAACTTTGTGGAGATGGCAATGAAGATGAGAAAAACTGTCCGAATAATTTAAATATTCTTAAATGAATTCTTAATATTTTTAATATTTTCACGATGTACATAAGAGCACAAATTTGCATCTTAAACGTAAAAAAAAAAATACAAAACAAAACAAAACAAGTGTTTTAGTTAATTAAGATTGGATTAAACATCTACAAAATCAAATTATTTCTTTCATCGGCAAAATGGCCGTTATCTGATTGACAGAAAACTAGTCATTTCTGGAACCAATCAAAATCAAAAACAATTCGGGAATGAATTCTATTGTCTTAAAAAAAATGTTAAGACAGATAGTGACGGGCAAGCAAACGGACAAAACCAGCCACTGAAAAGAATTTCATTCGCTGCCTCAAGCTTCAGACACCTTAAAATCCCACAGAGACAAAAGAATTACTACTATCAAGGAATACTTATACATACAGATTGACAAAGACTCTCCTCTCTCTCTCTTTCTCTCTCTCTCTCTCTCTCTCTTTCTCCATTTTTTTTAAGCGTTTCACCCCAAGCAAGGCGGGAAGCCACTAGGATGCAAGGGGTTACAGAAGATTTGGAGCAAGATCAGATAGGAGTGATAGAGGAAAGGATGAGGAGAAGGGTGGTGGATAGATCAAGGCAACTGGAGATGTCGATTGACATTACATTTGAATATTTGGAGGTTATAGCTCTCAGGGAAACTGCAATAGGGAAGGGAGTTCCACAGGCGAGAGGTGCGAGACATGAAGCTGTTGGAGTAGAAAAGACGGCTACATTTAGTAGTTTCGACAGGAGAGCGGGATGCCAGTCTCGTAGGGCGCTTGAATTCATGAAGTCTGGGAACCAGCGAATGCAGCTTCCCGGAGCAATTACCATGAAAGAGAAAGATTTCCGGGACCAGCTGCTACTAATGATACAAAGGGAGCTGACAGAAGCTGTGATGGGAAATGCCTGGTGGAATAATCTTAAATCCAAAGTTAGAACGTTTGCTGCTGATTATAGTCATCGGCTCAATCTAGATAGATTAGCGGCGATTAAATCCCGTGATAGTGGGGATGTAGTCTTAGCTAAGGCAGAGTTGACCTCCTTGCTTATCAAGCTCTGGTAGTTAGGGCTAGGTTAAAAAGCGGCATATCGCATGCGTCACATTGCCGGATAAGCAGACCGTGACCACAAACGAGGGCATATATGAGGCTTTTCGTGAGTATTTTCAGGAACTTTTCACCAGGGAGCCCGGTCTGAGCCCTGCTCAATTCGACGCCTATTTAGATGACTTTCTCTGCCTTGAGGCAGCTGAAGCGGCTAGGTGCGAGGAAATCTGGGATGCGCTGAAACAGGTTGGCCTGGACAAATCTCCGGGATTAGATGGTCTTCCATACGAAGTGTACTTGAGGCAGTCACCCGTTTTTGTTCCCTTGCTGGCACTGACTTTAGGCAACTGAATGAAGCAGGGGTCTATACCCCAACGTTTCACCAGGGGCGTAATCAAGTTTTTACGTAAGGATAAAAACGGTGGGGATGGGTTAGGTAACTTTCGCCCTTTAATTATTACAGAGTTAAAGATTTTGGCTAAGGTCTTAACGAACTGCTTGCAGGCTGTCCTGGCTAGTCTGATTGGCTCTGGACAGACTTGTGCTGTGAATGGCAGGACTATTCAGGATAACCTTCATATGGTACGCTTGATCATCGAGCAAGTCGACAGTGAAACCGCGCTGATCAATTTAGATCAGTCCAAGGCCTTCGATAGGGTTGACCATCGATTTCTGGAGGCTGTTCTATCGGCGGCCGGTTTCGGGCCGTACTTTCGCACCTGGATCCGACTTCTGTATGCGACCCCCGGTGCGCCGGTGGAGGTGAATAGAGTACGATCGGAGCCGTTCGTATTGTCTCGCTCCATTCGTCAAGGTTGTCCGCTTTCGCCTTTGCTTTACGTTCTTGCGTTGGAACGTTTCCTTCGCAAATTAAAGACGAACTCGGTCCTACGCGGAATTTCCCTACCTGGCGCTAACAACGCGCCCAGGTATTTCGCCTATGCTGATGACGTTTCGGTTCTTGTGTCGAGCAGGGCCGGCCGAGATTAACGAAGTCAGCAAAGAAATCAGTGGTTATGAGATGGTGACAGTGGCCAAGATCAACCGCGATAAGTCTGTTGGCTTGCTGGTGGGTGCGTGGAAGTGAGTTTCTCTTCCCGGATCTTTCCTCTGGACGGATGGGCTGGTCAAGATTCTAGGCGTCTGCTTCGGTCCTGATCTCCAGTTGGAAGTGCAAGGGAAGGCCGAGATCGCAATTAATTTGTGGTCTCGGAGAAATCTTTCCTTAAAGGGGAGGGTGGAAGTATGTGGTTCACACATCTATCCGATTCTCCTTTACCGACTCTGTGCTTCCATTTCCGTATGACACTTTACTGGCGTTAGTGAAGCTCTTGTTCTCCTTCTTGTGGGGAGGCTAGGCTGCCAGAGTCTCTCGGGAGATCTGTTGCTTTCATCCATCTGAAGGCAGTCTAGGTATGCCTAGCATTGAGATTCGTCAATATATGCTTCGCATCCGGTTCCTGGATCGAATGTGTCGCGAACCGGATGAGGTGGGTGCCTTCTGGAAGGAAGACGCCTGTAAGAACTTCCCATCCTTGAGAAGTGTGCTCTCGGCCGAGGAGGAGGCTTACCGTTTACCCAAAGCCGAGTGCTCCTTCTACCGTGAATGTCATCGTGCTATGAAACAATTCTTATGGGCGTTGGATGGCCTCTCCAACGCCCAGGCGTTGTCTCGTAAGGCGTTATATCAGGTGTTAGTGAGGGGCGCCGTTCATGATGATTTGATTGACGAGCTCGGTCTTACGAAGCGGGAGGCTCGCTCGATATGGCCTTGGGCGCCCGGGTTGAAATGTCTCAATAACAATGAGGCATCACTCACCTGGCTGGTGATGCTTGGGGTCCTCTGGGTCGTAAAAAGACTTTGCTTAGCGGGCTTGGAGAAATATCCAAACTGCCGCCGCTGTAGTGGAGAGGTCGAGACCATTGGTCACGCCTTTTTTCATTGCTTGTGCAGTGCAAGTATGTTGAAGGCCTCATGGTTCGCATGCTGCCTGGAAAGTTCTTTGTTCTTGAGGCCGCTTCTGTTTGTAGCAATGTGGCTCCGCCGTTGACGAGGGCTGAACACTATGTGTTCTTATGCTTACTAGGTGTTATGAGAGTCATGATTTGGACGACACGTCAGAAGGGATTCTATGTAGGCGAGAAGTTTACCTCTTCCCAGCTGATCTTGTACTTTAAGCATCAGCTTAAAGTCAAGATTAGGTCGGAAAGGCGGCGACTCACTTCATCATAATTCGGCAAAAGGTGGGTGAATCTTGCGCGTTTGTGTCGTGTGAAAGGGGCTGACCTGGAGTGGCACTTTGATGCCGGTTAGGCATCAGAATATTGCTTTAGCTGGGTTGAACACGGTCAACCCACCCCAATATTTAGGTTAGCTTAGGTTTAGTTTTTTTGAGTCTTTAGTTTCCTTTTTCAGTAAACTTAGCTAGGGTATGTATGCTCATTGGCCCCTTTTATTTCTGTCCCTATCTTTAAGTTTAATTCTCCATCCCCTCCCTCTTTAGGTGGTCAGCGACGTCAGTTCTCTGGTGGATGCGGGGCGTTTTTCGTTTCGGGTGTGATTTTTCGTATCTGTTGTTGTGTCTGAATGAGTGCATCTCTGTGTGAGTGCTTGGGATGAATGAATGTTTTTAATTTTTATAGTCCCGCATTAATTTCGTCTAGTTAACTGCCACATTTAGTGATTTTTTATTACTAACACGATTTTGTTTAGTTTCTTGTAAATAGTTATTTGTTTCATACTGTAAATACTCATTGGGGTTACTTTTTAAAATTTCAGATTGTTGTTTTAATCCCCTCCCCCTACAGACCACGAGTTGTACATATGGGGACTAGTTAGTATTTTCATGGAGTCATTGAGGTATTATGGTGGGTGTGGTGAGAAAGTTAAGTAAGAATGTGTTGCTTTGATGCAAGAAATATTGTCAGTATGATTGGGTCAGCGTTTGTGGCTAGCTAAGTTTAGAAGTTAAGACAGAAGACCGACCTTTGTACCCATTCCCCACTTCGGCCTTGTGTCACATTTTCTGTTATAGCACAGAAATAAATATCGCTTTTCCAGTATTGGTCAGAAGCATGTCCAGAAGACGTCTTCTACACTTTACAGTTGATACACCCAGAAATAGGATCTAAAATATAAACAGTTTTTGTGCGGAGGTCAATGTTCATAGGGATACAAAATCGCCTACTCGAGCTGTTGTCATCATCTCTTTGGCGGACTGTACACGTTGATATTGTCCAGTCTGCAATTACTGAGATACGTAATTGAACCTCAGTAAAAGGATGAGCCCGAAATGCGATTTGCAGGTCGGGAACACTAGAATCAATCAGACGCAGACATTTAAATATCTGTGAAGCGTTTTGACAGAGGACGATAAGTGCGACACTGAGATCCGTAGACGTATTGGGTTGGCCAAGGACGCATTCCAAAAGCTGGCCAGAGTATTGCGAGACAAGAGGATTTCTTTCGTAACAATGAAAAGAATACTGAGCTGATATGTGACATTTTTTCTTCTTTACGGCAGCGTAAGGACCTGCATAATCAAAAAGGATACTGGACTAGGGTTTCTGTGGGAATTCTCAACGATGTACTGGAGCTGCTGTGGGCATTATGCGATGTATCTGCCATATTGCGCAAATCTGAATACGGCTTTCGACGTCTTTATCCATCCCAGGACATCAAACATAGCTTCGGGACAATTCCTTCATCCGATAGCCCACTGGGTGAATATCGTGTAGCTCCTCTAGTGTTATTTTTCTTTCTTGTTTTGTAATCATTACACGATGGCCCTATAATAGACACCCCCTCATGCACTGTTATTTTAATTTACGTGAGGAGTAAGGTTTGATGGCCTCCTGTTTTGCTATGGCCATCCCGGTTGAACAAAGGTCAATACTTGTGACATCACTGGGTACTATCGAGTCCAACTTTTAATATTTTTTCATCAACCAGCGATGCCTCAATTTATCTCACTAGCAGGATTAATTCTCCTGGAATTGGAATTGGTGTGGACGATACTTTCAATAGTATCCTGCTAAGGGCATCAATATATGACATATGGCACCCTTTCCTGTACCGTAAGGTATACTCATAGGCTGAGAACATGAGTAGCCAACTTTGGATTCGGCCTGATGTTAGGGACAGTATAGTTTTTGTTTCCCCAAATAGTCTGCCTTCACTTTAGAAGAGAATCGATGCAACAGAGGATGCTATGGATATCATGGACCGAGCGTGTGCGCAACGATGAGGTTTTAGAGAAGATGCAAACAAGGAAGAAGCTTATACTTAAGGAGGAGGCAGCTGAAGTATCTGGGACACATAATGAGGAAGCAGGGCCTAGAGAATCTGATACTCATGGGCCGAATGTTGGACGATTTCCTCAAAGAAGGATGCTAAGTATATCATGGACTGAGCGTGTGAACAACGATGAGGTCTTAGAGAGGTTGCAAAGAAGGAGGAGGCTTATACTTAACATCAGGAAGAGACAGCTGAAGTTTCTGGGACGATGAAGGAGGGCCTAGAGAATCTGATACTCACGGGTCGAATGTTGGACGATTTCCAAAGAAGGATGCTAAGTATATCATGGACTGAGCGTGTGAACAACGATGAGGTCTTAGAGAGGTAAAAAAAAGAAGGAGGAGGCTTATACTTAACATCAGGAAGAGACAGCTGAAGTTTCTGGGACGATGAAGGAGGGCCTAGAGAATCTGATACTCACGGGTCGAATGTTGGACGATTTCCTCAAAGAAGGATGCTAAGTATATCATGGACTGAGCGTGTGAACAACGATGAGGTCTTAGAGAGGTTGCAAAGAAGAAGGAGGCTTATACTTAACATCAGGAAGAGACAGCTGAAGTTTCTGGGACGATGAAACAGGGCCTAGAGAATCTGATACTCACGGGTCGAATGTTGGACGATTTCCTCAAAGAAGGATGCTAAGTATATCATGGACTGAGCGTGTGAACAACGATGAGGTCTTAGAGTGGTTGCAAACAAGGAGGAGGCTTGTACTTAACATCAGGAAGAGACAGCTGAAGTTTCTGGGACGATGAAGGAGGGCCTAGAGAATCTGATACTCACGGGTCGAATGTTGGACGATTTCCTCAAAGAAGGATGGTAAGGATATCATCGACTGAGCGTGTGAACAAGGATGAGGTCTTAGAGATGTTGCAAACAAGGAGGAGGCTTGTACTTCACATGAGAAAGAGACAGCTGAAGTTTCTGGGACACAAAGAGGAAGGAGAGCCTGGAGAATCTGATACCCAACCAGCCTTGCCTCAATTAATTTCACTAGACGGATTAATTCTTCTGGAATTGGAATTGGTGTGGACGATACTTTCAATAGTGTCCTACTAAGGGCATCAGTATTTGGCATATGGAACCCCTTTCTGTACCGAAATATATACTCATAGGCTGACAACATGAGTACCCATCTTTGAATTCGGCCTGATGTTAGGGATAGTATAGGTTTTGTTTCCTCAAATAGTTTGGCTTCACTATAGAAGAGACTCGATGCAACGGAGGCATGGTTCTATAGAAATTGCTAAGGATATCATGGACCAAGCGTGTGAGCAACGATGAGGTTTTAGAGAGGATGCAAACAAGGAAGCAGCTTATAATTAACACCAGGAAGAGGCAGCTGAAGTATCTAGGACATATAAAGAGGAAGGAGGGCCTGGAGAATCTGATACTCACGGGTCGAATAGAGGGAAAGAGAGACAAGGGAAAGTAAGTCATGACATACCTGGCAGACTTAAGCAAGTGGATCACAGAACGAGGTCTGATGGGTAGCAGAATGAAAGAACATGTTGAGAGCTGTAAGGGATAGAGTGAGGTGCAGAGATATGATCGCCTACGCCTTGAAAAGAAATGGCACATATGTAGTGAACGAGATAATCAAGTACCCCGGAAAAAAGTTCGTGTTTTGTGTGCGATCTGCCGGGGAGGGATTGCCAAAAAGTAGTCAGCAAAACTCTTATAGCGACTTACCTCGTCAACCCAAGCGAAAAAGAAACAAGTTCGTCGCAGGAGTCGCTATAAAGATATTAATATGCAAATTACGGAGCATCCTATCCCGGCTGTCGACGAATGGAAAAAATAGGTTCTGCCGATAAAAGCAGTTGGTGTTGTCGACTCGGGAGGAAAAATTCGGGCAGTTTTGGCTACGGCGTTCGTGAGTTATTTTCCTGACGTGTTACAAGTGATTTTCTTTCTTTGTGTTGTGAAAGCCACAAATTTGCTTTGAGAACGCTTACTCTTCAACATAAAAACAAGGGAAGACTTGAATCTTTACAGAAGTGGTTGGCAATCTGCGGGTCTATGTGGGTTTGAGTGCAGCCCGCGAAAGTATTTCAAAGAAAAAGATTTTTCCTGCTTTATTCGATTTTCGTCTCATCAGTTTTTATTTACTTAATATCCAGAGGAAATAAATGACAAATTTATGACAATTTGTAAAGACAGCTAAGCATTAGGTCATTTCGTACGAGACGACACGAATTCCGTTTAGGTATCATTGTGGGGAAAATTAAAAAAAAAAATCGATAAATAAAATAATAATAATTAATAATAAAAAAAAGAAATACATTTTCCCATGATGCTAAGAGTAAAGGGGCCGGAAATATGATTACAGCATTTGGTTTAATAAAACGCCGTTAGGTGGCGCTGTTGAAAGCAAGCATGTTTTCCCCGCCCTCTTTCTTTCTTTTGCCCCAGGTTTTAGTACTAGGTAGTAATTACGTTCCCGTTGGGATTGTTGACTTCCCCGATCTACTGACTTCTGATTCTCTCTTTCCATTTTCAAACGCATGGCGCTCGCACGTCTCTTCCAAAACCTCAACCTATGAAGTAAGTCAAACTTGCCCTTTGGTTGTTTCAAGGCTGATTTGAGCGCTACCCTTGCAATGATATTTATACTGACTTCTGGACCAAGTAAAAGAAAACGCACATATCATAACCACGTTTAAACATCTCAATGATAAATTAAGTACAAACCTTTCTTTGGTTGTTCCAACTCTGCGCAACACTGACTTGAGAGCGATCATTAATACAATGCTTATACTTACTTATCTTAACTTACTACTGACCCCCACCAAAATAAAACGAACATACCAAAGTGAAATTGAGAACTTTGTTTCACTACAGTCACAATAAAAAGAATAAAGGTCCTTACTAAAACCCAAGCTTTTGTATTCTTCTTCTTTGTTTATGTTGTGTAGATGCATACACCACTCCATAATAGGACTTAGACTTGTGTATCGAATGACGTCAAATGCAAACGTCACCGCGATAATGTCACATGTAGAGCATATGTTTGCGAATGAAGTTAGGTCCATTTTTGACAAATTACTGCCAGGAAATCAGAAGAAACTTCGACAATTTCAAACTAACAGATCATTTGAAATCGGCGATAAAGTTTTCTTTAAAAGCTTTAAGTCCGGAAAGGAAAATTGGCAGGAAGGAAAAACTATTTAACGCCTTGGTAGCATGATGTGCATTGACGAAGGTGGACGATTTTGTCATAAGAGACATATAAATCAATTGAGGTCTAGATATACTCAGAGTAAGCAACCAATACAATTTAATTTACCGCCGATGGACATACTTTACGATACTTTTGAATTACTTATTTCTAGAAATGAATTTGCAATACAATGTCAGGGTAAGCGAAAATGTAATCTGACTGAAATGTTGGAAGTGGATACATATCGGAAAAAGTATTTACTAAAGAAAGTGCATATCTAGAAAGGGGGTTGTTGGGAAAATGAACACACCTCTCCAGAATAGGACTTGGACCCGTCCAAATACATAAATACTGACGCCAAGTATCGTCAAGAGAAAATAAAAGACGAGTTCATCTCCCTTCCTTCTCATTCTTTATCTTTAGATAATTATATATAATAATTTATTATCTTTAAATCTTTATGGCATTGGGTGCGTTTTGTAGCCCCCCCTCCCCTTGAGAGGATGCGGTATTATGGTGTATGGAGGATTGATTGGTGACGGACTAGTTTTTATGGTGAATGTGCAAATTGTAATGAATCGTGAATCGGATTAGCTAGGTATAAGATAGTTAGTGAAGATGAGCCTCAACACCTCCCCTTTTTTCGGCCTTGTGCCATAATTGTATTTTTATATAAATACCATTAAAAGTAAATTTTTATATAAATAACAGTAAAAGTAAAAGAAGTAGAGAGAGAGAAAGAAAGACAGACAGACACAGAGAGAGAGAGAGAGAGAGAGAGAGAGAGTGAAAGAGAGAGAGGAGAGAGATCTAGCTTATCTGCTTACTACCGATTTTAGCAAGACTACATTGACTCCAAGTGATATTACTTTTCTTCAATGGAATGAAGACTTAACAGTTTATCATATGTGGACAAGCACACACTTAAAATACACACAAACACACAACCATACTAGCAGAAAAAATACCTAACTGAGATTAAGGCATGATTAGTAGTTGGGGCTTTCATGAATAAATCGGTCACCAGATCTAGAGTCCCATTCTATGTTATCACCGATAAAAAGAATCAATTGTTTCTTGAATTCTCTAAAAATCATTAGTTTGCACATATTAAGGACAACTGCTTATCACTCTTAAAGTAATAATTTGATCGAAAGAATTCGTTGAACAAGTAAGACAAGCATAATAGTCCGTAAAGTGTCATAGTTGAAAATAATATCAATTGTTCGTCTAGGTATGCTCAGTACATCAACTGAATAAGCCCCCACCTACCGCTTTACTACATTCACTGGCTCCTCATTCTTACTTCTGTTCATTGATTAGCTCGATTCAAAGGCAGACAATCCAGTTAACAATGAATCTATTTGTAAGCTACACGAAACTATGTTACATCAATTATCTAAGGGACATCGCCATATCAGTGTTAATGGCTTTATTCTAAAGACACTAGATTAATGTACTGCGACAAAATTTGCCTCAGGGCTGGATCAGGTGAGAAAGCGCTTAGAAGCGCTAAATACAGGATTCTATGACATTTTCTAATAGAGATGAACTTCGACATGAATAACATGAAAAATAAAATCTGAGTGTCATATCCACAAATTACAATACAAAATTATAAACAACGCAAATAAATGATCTTCGCAGAAAAAGAAGGCGGCCAAGTTAAGTATGTGTTGTGACCAAAGTAATAGGTTAAGGAATAACAAAACAAGAGGGTGCAGATAAATAGTGTATTGAACAGTAAATACAACAGAAGTGGGTTACACGACTTGGGAGTGTGTGTCGGTTGACCAGCGTTCAGTCTATATCACTGTTACTATTTAACAGCCACCCCCCTCGAGAATTATATGTGGCACAAGGCCGAGTTTAACGTGGGTCATCCGAGAGCGTAGGCTAGGCCAAAAAATCCCCGTAGAACTCGCATAAACCGGTTCGAGTCTGCCTACCTCCCCGGATGAAACTCTGCCCTACGGCAAAGCCTCGTTCATTTTCCTCTCCGCCCAAGGCAGAGAGTTTGACAGGAGCTGCGAACATTCACAGCCTCGGTAGAACAGTCTATATCACCGCCCCCACCCCGAGGTTTACTTTTCCTACTACTTTATAGTAAGTGGAAGAGTCCATAATAGACTCATTAAAGGGAAGACACTACAACAATATGACAATAATATTTATACAGTAGATGAAGGTATTTACATATTAGAATTCAATTCTTTGTTATGGTCATGAAGAGACTCATAGTTCGAGTGTTCAAAGTGATTCTGCAAAATTTGAGGTTATTTTGTTGCAAGTGAGTCTTCAAAGTTCGAAGTTATGTGTGTGTGTGACTGTGTGCGTGAAGCACACGCCGACGAAACATGTGCGTGACTGCTGACTGGTTATGTGCGATAGCAGTGATTTCAAACACAATGAACAAAGAGAAATGGATCTAGAACTTACTTTCGTTGCGGATTTGTATATAGAAAGATCATCGCTGACTGATGCGTTGTCATGGTAACGTGTGTCGAGGCTAGGCTTTTTCACTGATTGTTCTGTTTCTCAGATCAGTCCGCCGACTGTCCTGTTTCAGATCTGCTCCTGACTGTTGCTGACAAGCCGTTTTTGTCGTTTCGGGGTCGGCTCCAAATCACTATCTTAGTTTTGCGTGGGAATGTACTTAGTAACCCGTGCCCTGACCTATTTCCAACTCATTTGGAGTTCAATCGCGCAGACGTCGTAGAGAGCACATCACGCGATTTGTATCCAATCAGGTTCTAGAAACGACTTCTTTCTTTGGAGCCGTGTTTTTACAGAATTGTAAAAAAAAAAATTCGTATCTACTGAATTTAGTGAGGTTTATTTGAAGGCGTTTGTGCTTTTTTTTTTTTTTTTTACCGGGGAATGATGCTGTTCCGACGCATTTAGAGTTTGAGACCAAAGTGCTACTGGTCGCCCGCCCGTCTTGCTTTAAGGTAGCCGCTTTACATTGGTTGCTCGCATTAGTCTCTACTTGAAAAGAATTATCCTCAGTCATTGTACCAACCATAGCATCATCCAAACTTTTCTTTAACTCTTGGAAATCTTTTTCAGCTTCTTCTGGAAGGTGGGGGGGAGATGTATTTTGGTTTAGCTTTAGTATTTTCTCGGAGTAGTTTCGGATCCATTTGCTAGAGTATGAAAAGTATCCCACAATCCATTCCTGGGCCAAATGTGATGTAGATCCCAGAAGCTCTCTTAGTGACCGTACCCTTTCCGGCTCTGGTTAGATCTTATTATTTTTTTACTTTATAATTTCGTAGTCGTAGTTCTTCAACTCCTAAGACAGACATCTTCTCATTGAAGGTGAACCCATCTTTGTCCGCTACATCTCTCACTCTTCTAAAGTTCTGCTCGTGTTCTGTCACAGACGGTAAAATTATCCACGTAAATAAACATGTCTTTTAAACCCTCTAACTCCGCAATCTCATCTATTATCCTCTTAAACCCAACAGCTTTGTTAGCGATTCCGAAGAGCATCTACTTAAATGGTAGAGACGGCATGTTGCCTCAAATGTTGTAAAATCCTTATATTCATCTCTTAGCGGGACATGGTTATAGCCGGGCTCTACTGCTAGTCTGTAATAAATGCAATAATAATGAACAAAATACAAAAGCTTGCAAAAAGAGACCAACTTTAAAATACGCAATATCTATTAGGAATAATACACAACAGTAAAACCTCTCAAAATACATAGAATTTGCTCGAATTTAATGAATTTGAAGAGTTGAATTTTTGTCAATAAAATACTCAACAGAGAACTAGAGTGACGATAGTAAACTAATTAATAAGTTTCAGAGGTCTTACCTCATTTACAATAAAAGATACTTTTCAAAAAACTTTCTTACTTGCAATAAAAGATAATTTTCAGAAACATTTCTTACTTGCGATAAAAATTTTCAAAAACCTTTCTTATTTGCAATAAAAGATACCTTTCAAAAACCTTTCTTTGTAGTGAACAAAACAAGATCTAGATTTAAAATTCAAATGCTAAGCACCCACTCATTGATTTTGTTAGAAATTAAAAAGACTCGAATTTACAAACTTTGCTTAACACACTCGCAAAAGCGAATCCAAAACAAAACTGGTGTAATTTCACACCTTCATGTGAAATGTTTTTTGGCCAATAGAAAACTAGGAAACATTTAAAGACAAAATTCAAATAATCTTCAATTCTCAGAAACAAATTCTTTTATGGACCTTTTCACGAGCTGACGCGAAGTCTGTCCGTCGTCCAATGGAAAGGCCCGAATCATATCCGGGAGTGAATTCCCAAATGACCTTTTCAAGCCCCACAAACAAAATAAAAGACGGGCAAGTTCGCCTGTTACCAGAGAGAAGGAGACGAGCGTATTAATAAGTCCCTTGACAAACGTCAAGTGATCGTTATTATTATCTCTACCTTTGTCCATCACCTCTTTTATACTTGATAAACGAACGGAACATTTTAAGACTGAGCGATTACTTCAAAGACATTCGTACTCTTCGATAACGCTCATACGTACATACATCCACACATATGTTCCTGCCTACGTACACATAAACTTATTCTTACAAGGACTTCTACGAACATTTTGATGACCTTGTATCAACTAAAATACATTAATTTTATTTGTAAAGACCTTAATTGATTTATATGTATATAAATTTGTTGTTTCACCTTACAATTTGATTTTCTCGTTTTATATCCCTCTTATGGCGGGCTATATAACTAACAAGGCCAAATCAAACTAATCTGTTTCAACATTCATACACTTCACTATAACTGATAACCAACTATATCTTATTTGCAATTAAAGATACATTTCAAAAATCTTTCTTACTTGCAATAAAAGATACATTTTAAAAACCTTTCTTATTTGCAATTAAATATATATTTCAAAAACCTTTCTTACTCACAATTAAAGATACATTTTAAAAACAAATCAGAAAGTTGAATTAGAAACAAAGAAAGGATTGATTAACTGCTTTGTTATCTCAATCAATCTGTAAGTGCAAGAGAAAATTTATAGACTTGAAACCACAGATGTGATTGATAGAAATAAAGATGAGAATACCATGGACAGAGATTTATAAAAAAAAGAATAATGAAAATGATAAACATGGATAAATGGATAAAATCAGTTTAGACAGAAAAAATGGAAATTATAGACAAAAAAATAGAAATTTAATTGAAAGAAAAAAGAAGGAAGATGAAGAAGGAAAAAAGAAAATGTGAATCATGAAATATTTTAAAATAAGATATATATATAAAATATAGATATATGGACCAAAAGATAGAAAGAAAATATTTTAAGAAATAGATGAAGAAGATATATAAATGTTTGTTAAAATGGATATATAAAATGGAGAATACAGATGGAAAAGATGATGAATTAAATATAGAATAGATGAATGAATGAAGAAGATAATATATATATATATGAATATATAGATAGATAGATAGATGAATAGATAGAGATAGAAGATAGATATGATAAATAGATAGATAGATAGATGAATAATGAATGATAGATATAGATAGATAGATAGATAGATAGATAGATAGATAGATAGATAGAGATAGATAGATAGATAGATAGATAGATGAAAAAAATAGATAGATAGATAGATAGATAGATAGATAGATAAAATGAATAAATAGATAGATAGATGAAATAATGAATAGATAGATAGATAGATGATAGATAGATAGATAGAAAATAGATATATAGATAGAATAGATAGATAGATAGATGAATGGATAGATAGATAGATAAATGATGATGAATAGATAGATAGATAGATGAAGATAGATGATGATAGATAGATAAATGAATAGATGAAATAGAAGATTAATGATAGAAAATAGAATAGATAGATAAGATAGATGATGAATAGATAGATGAATAGATAGATAGATAATGATAGATAGATAGATAGATAGATAGATAGATAGATAGATAGATAGATGAATGAATAGATAGATAGATATAATGAATAGATGATAATGAATGATAGATAGATAGATAGATAGATAGATAGATGAACAGATAGATGAATAGATAGATAGATAGATGAATGAATAGATAGATGAATAGATAGATGAATGATGAACAGATAGAAGATAGATAGATAGAAAGATAGATAGATAGATAGATGAATGAAGATATAGATAGATAGATAGATAGATGATATGAACAGTTTTAGATGATATTATGAATGATGAATTTCTTTAGATTTTAGATAGATGAAATGAACATTAGATAGATAGATAGATAAAAATAGATAGATAGATGAACAATGGATAGTGTAGATAGATTAGATAGATCTTTGGAAATTTGAAGGATCATTAATTTAGATGAATAGAAATGAGAAGTGTCAAGATAAAATTTAGATTTTTTTTATTTGAATGAATAGTTATTTTGAAATGAATCAACTTTTCTTAGATAGATAATTTAGATAAGATGAGATAGAAAAGTCTTAGATAGATGATAATTGGAATGAATGAATGTTTAGTCTATTAGATAGATAGATAGATGAATGAATAATAAAAATCTTAGATCGTTTATATAAATAGATAGAATAAATGGAATATCTGATAGATGAATGAATGAATTTCTAATAGATAATGATAAATAGATGAAACATGAGAACAGAAAAAAAAGAATTTTAATAGATAGATTATTATATATAATAAATAACAGTCTTAATAAATAGATATAAATAGATAGATATATAGATGAACATAGATTTCTCTTAAATACACATGAGGATGAATTTAACATTTCACCAATTTTTTGAATTTCTTTTCAGATTATATGAAAAACATTAAATGAATTTTGAAATAAAATTATTAGATAATTTATTGTAATGATTATCTATATAGATCTTTTAGATAGAATAGATGAATGATATGAATTCTTAGAGGAGTCTCAAAAAAAACAAAATACAAATGGGAGAATGTAAATAGATATTCGACAATCCAAATAATGTAAAAATTTCTACGATATAACAATATAGATACCATGATTTATGAAATTAGAATATAGAAGCCCTTGGCAGAACAATAGGTGAGAAGCAAAAACAATGAACGAAGAAGAAAAAATTTTTTTGAAAGAAAAAAAAAGAAATAGGAAATAGATAGATGAATGAATATAAACAATGATATCAAATGAAAAGAAAAAAATAAAAACTGAAAGGGATTATTTTTCCATAAAGATGAATGAACCAAAAGACAAAGAGATCTGAAACAACAAATTAATGAATGAATTAAAATCCTTGAAAAAGAAACAGATTTTTTAAAACAAGATAAGAATGAAATGAAAGAAACTAAATTCTTATGGGGAAAAAAATAGATATGATTAAGATAGATAGGTAGATGAATGAAAAGCACAATCCCATCTTAGATAAAGCAACAACAGAAACATAGATGAATGCAAAAATGCGGTTTTACGCATAAATTGGAATAAAACCAAACAGGAAAAAAAAGGAAGACCGAATAAAAAATTTTTTAGTTGCAAAAAAAAAAAAAAAATAAATTAATGAATGCCCAACAGTCTTAGATAGATAGAAAAAAAAATAGAAAAATGAATGAACAAAAGTTACAATGTTATTTTCCCCCAAATAGATAGATAAATTCAAAAGAACTTTAATTACATCATGAATGCATAAAAATAAAGAGTTTTTATATAAAAAGAGAGATGAAAAAAAAAACAGTCTTAGCAGAACAGACAAAATAAAGATTTTTGCCCTTTTGAAAGACCAACTGAATAAATGAACAATTGAACTTAGAAAATATCTTATAAATCATTGATGGATATAGAAAAAATGATTCTTTTCTTGAAAGATAAAAGAAAAATTCAAACTCAACAAGAAGAAACAGTCTGGAAAGGAGGATAGAAAAAAAACCCTTCAAAGAAAATATTTCAAGAAACAGAGATAAACCTAAAATTATTCTTTGAAGATATGAATAGATAGATAGATATGTCAATATGTAGATAGATGATTGATTCAAAATAAAAATAGATTGAATGAATAGCCAGAACCTTTCAAAACAAACTTTATGGTTATCATATCAATTTTTTTTAAATCAAAAATCACTCATCCACTGTTAACAACGATGAATAGACCGAATTCTTCTTCCTTTTAGTGCCTTATTATTGTACACAGCCATGATTAAACAATATTTGATTGTAAACTTTTTATTTTTTTTGAAAAGAAGTTCTTTCTTCATCGTTGTTATGTATTTTTTTTTTGCAATTTTATATTCTTTTTTTATAACAAGCCAAAAAATGATATGTTTAAAGAAAAAAAATCGTCCAACATTCGGCCCAAATAAGATTAATCCTTCATCGTCCCAAATTTAGCTGGAAAAAAAAAAAATAAACCCTCTGGACCTCATCGTTGTTCACAGCTCAGTCCATGATATCCTTAGCATCCTTCTTTGAGGAAATCGTCCAAAAGACCCGTAGTATCAGTGGGATTCTAGGCCCTTTTTCATCGTCCCACCAAAATTTAGCTGTCTCTTCCTGATATTACAAGAAAAAAGAAAAAATAAAGAATCATCGTTGTTCACACGCTCAGTCCATGATAAAAAAAAATCGTCCCAATATAAGATTCTGGAAATCCCAGAAATTCAGCTGTCTCTTCCTGATGTTAAGTACAAGCCTCTTTTTGGTTTAACAACCACTCTAAGACCTCATCGTTGTTCACACGCTCAGTCCATGATATCCTTAGCATCCTTCTTTGAGGAAATCGTCCAATATTCGACCCGTGAGTATCAGATTCTCTAGGCCCTGTTTCATCGTCCCAGAAACTTCAGCTGTCTCTTCCTGATGTTAAGTACAAGCCTCTTCCTTGTATTGCAACAAAGAAAAGACCTCAAAACGCTCAGTCCATGATATCCTTAGCATCCTTCTTTGAAAATTCGTCCAATATTCGAAAATATCAGAAATCGTCCCAGAAACTTCAGCTGTCTCTTCCTGATGTTAAGTAAAGCCATGAAATCCTTGTTTGCAACCATCTAAGACCTCAATTTCACACGCTCAGTCCATGATATCCTAATCCTAAGGAAATCGTCCAACATTCGGCCCATGAGTAAAGATTTCTAGGCCCTTTTTCATCGTCCCAGAAACTTCAGCTGTCTCTTCCTGATGTTAAGTACAAGCCTCTTCCTAAAAACCACTCTTTCAAGGAATGTCCAATAAAAAACAACGCTCAGTCCATGATATCCTTTGATGTTAAATTTAGACTAAACAGCCCTTTTGATATCAGATTCTCTAGGGCCCTCCTTCATCGTCCCAGAAACTTCAGCTGTCTCTTCCTGATGTTAAGTACAAGCCTCTTCCTTGTTTGCAAAAAAGACCTCATCGTTGTTCACACGCTCAGTCCATGATATCCTTAGCATCCTTCTTTGAGGAAATCGTCCAATATTCGACCCGTGAGTATCAGATTCTCTAGGCCCTGTTTCATCGTCCCAGAAACTTCAGCTGTCTCTTCCTGATGTTAAGTACAAGCCTCTTCCTTGTTTGCAACCACTCTAAGACCTCAGTGTTCACACGCTCAGTCCATGATATCCTTAGCATCCTTCTTTGAGGAAATCGTCCAACATTCGGCCCATGAGTATCAGATTCTCTAGGCCCTCCTTCATCGTCCCAGAAACTTCAGCTGTCTCTTCCTGATGTTAAGTCTCTTCCTCTTCCTTGTTTGAAACCTCTAAGACCTCATCGTTGTTCACACGCTCAGTCCATGATATCCTTAGCATCCTTCTTTTTGAGAAACAATATTCGACCCGTGAGTATCAGATTTCTAGGCCCTGTTTCATATAAGCTGTCTCTTCCTGATGTTAAGTACAAGCCTCTTCCTTGTTTGCAAACCACTCTAAGACCTCATCGTTGTTGTACGCTCAGTCCATGATATAGCATCCTTCTTTGAGGAAATCGTCCAATATTCGACCCGTGAGTATCAGATTCTCTAGGCCCTCCTTCATCGTCCCAGAAACAGTTGTCTCTTCCTGATGTTAAACAAGCCTCCTCCTTGTTTGCAACCACTCTAAGACCTCATCGTTGTTCACACGCTCAGTCCATGATATCCTTAGCATCCTTCTTTGAGGAAATCGTCCAATATTCGACCCGTGAGTATCAGATTCTAGGCCCTCCTTCATCGTCCCAGAAAGCTGTCTCTTCCTGAGTTAGAAAATCCTCCTTGTTTCGTCCCACTCTAAAACCTCATCGTTGTTCACACGCTCAGTCCATGATATCCTTAAATTCTTGAGAAATCGTCCAATATCGTTATAGATTCTCAAGGCCCTGTTTCATCGTCCCAGAAACTTCAGCTGTCTCTTCCTGATGTTAACAAGCCTCTTCCTTGTTTGGCAACCACTCTAAGACCTCATCGTTAACGCTCAGTCCATGATATCCTTAGCATCCTTCTTTGAGGAAATCGTCCAATATTCGACCCGTGAGTATCAGATTCTCTAGGCCCTCCTTCATCGTCCCAGAAACTTCAGCTGTCTCTTCCTGATGTTAAACAAGCCTCCTCCTTGTTTGCAAAAAGACCTCATCGTTGTTCACGCTCAGTCCATGATATCCTTAGCATCCTTCTTTGAGGAAATCGTCAACATTCGGCCCATGAGTATCAGACAAGGCCCTCCTTCATCGTCCCAGAAACTTCAGCTGTCTCTTCCTGATGTTAAGTACAAGCCTCTTCCTTGTTTGCAACACTCTAAACCTCATCGTTGTTCACACGCTCAGTCCATGATAAAGCATCCTTCTTTGAGGAAATCGTCCAATATTCGACCCGTGAGTATCAGATTCTCTAGGCCCTGTTTCATCGTCCCAGAAACTTCAGCTGTCTCTTCCTGATGTTAAGTACAAACTTCCTTGTTTCTCTAAGACCTCATCGTTGTTCACACGCTCAGTCCATGATAGATCCTTCTTTGAGGAAATCGTCCAAAAAGTATCAGATTCTCTAGGCCCTCCCTTCATCGTCCCAGAAACTTCAGCTGTCTCTTCCTGATTTTAAAACAAGCCTCCTCCTTGTTTGCAACCACTCTAAAGACCTCATCGTTGTTGTTCACACGCTCAGTCCAATATCCTTAGCATCCTTCTTTGAGGAAATCGTCCAACATTCTGAAAAAATCAGATTCTCTAGGATAAATCGTCCCAGAAACTTCAGCTGTCTCTTCCTGATATAAGGTACAAGCCTCTTCCTTGTTTGCAACCACTGTAAGACCTCATCGTTGTTCAGCTCAGTCCATGTTATCCTTAGCATCCTTCTTTGAGGAATCGTCCAACATTCGCCCATGAGTATCAGATTCTCTAGGCCCTCCTTCATCGTCCCAGAAACTTCAGCTGTCTCTTCCCACAAGCCTCTTTGTTTGCAACCTTCCTCTAGACCTCATCGTTGTTCACGCTCAGTCCATGATATCCTTAGCATCCTTCTTTGAGGAAATCGTCCAATATTCGGCCCATGAGTATCAGATTCAGTCCCTCCTTCATCGTCCCAAAACTTCAGCTGTCTCTTCCTGATTTAAGCAAGCCTCTTCCTTGTTTGCAACCCTAAGACCTCATCGTTGTTCACACGCTCAGTCCATGATATCCTTAGCATCCTTCTTTGAGGAAATCGTCCAATATTCGACCCGTGAGTATCAGATTCTCTAGGCCCTGTTTCATCGTCCCAGAAACTTCAGCTGTCTCTTCCTGATGTTAAGTACAAGCCTCCTCCTTGTTTGCAACCACTCTAAGACCTCATCGTTGTTCACACGCTCAGTCCATGATATCCTTAGCATCCTTCTTTGAGGAAATCGTCCAATATTCGACCCGTGAGTATCAGATTCTCTAGGCCCTCCTTCATCGTCCCAGAAACTTCAGCTGTCTCTTCCTGATGTTAGTACAACCTCTTCCTTGTTTGCAACCACTCTAAGACCTCATCGTTGTTCACACGCTCAGTCCATGATATCCTTACATCCTTCTTTGAGAAATCGTCCAATATTCGAATGTAGTATCAGATTCTCTAGGCCCTCCTTCATCGTCCCAGAAACTTCAGCTGTCTCTTCCTGATGTTAAGTACAAGCCTCCTCCTTGTTTGTAACCACTCTAAGACCCTCATCGTTGTTTACGCTCAGTCCATGAATCTTAGCATCCTTCTTGAGGAAACGTCCAATATTCGACCCGTGAGTATCAAATTCTCTAGGCCCTCCTTCATCGTCCCAGAAACTTCAGCTGTCTCTTCCAGAACAGCTCTTCCTTGTTTGCAACCACTCTAAGACCTCATCGTTGTTCACAAAATGATATCCTTAGCATCCTTCTTTGAGGAAATCGTCCAATATTCGACCCGTGAGTATCAGATTCTAGGTCCTCCTTCATCGTCCCAGAAACTTCAGCTGTCTCTTCCTGAACTCTAAGACCTCATCGTTGAAAACGCTCAGTCCATGATATCCTTAGCATCCTTCTTTGAGGAAAACATTCGGCCCATGAAAGATTCTCTAGGCCCTCCTTCATCGTTGAAAGCATGTCTCTTCTGATGTTAAGTACATTCCTTGTTTGCAACCACTCTAAGACCTCATCGTTGTTTCTCAGTCCATGATATCCTTAGCATCCTTCTTTGAGGAAATCGTCCAATATTCGACCCGTGAGTATCAGATTCTCTAGGCCCTCCTTCATCGTCCCAGAAACTTCAGCTGTCTCTTCCTGATGTTAAGTACAAGCCTCTTCCTTGTTTGCAACCAATAAGACCTCATCGTTGTTCACACGTTCAGTCCATGATATCCTTAGCATCCTTCTTGATGAGGAAATCGTCCAATATTCGACCCGTGAGTATGATTCTCTAGGCCCTCCTTCATCGTCCCAGAAACTTCAGCTGTCTCTTCCTGATGTTAAAAACAAGCCCCTCCTCCTTGTTTGCAACCACTCTAAGACCTCATCGTTGTTCACATGCTCAGTCCATGATATCCTTAGGATCCTTCTTTGAGGAAATCGTCCAATATTCGACCGTGAGTATCAGATTCTCTAGGCCCTCCTTCATCGTCCCAGAAACTTCAGCTGTCTCTTCCTGATGTTAAGTACAAACCTCCTCCTTGTTTTAATCCACTCTAAGACCTCATCGTTGTTCACACGCTCAGTCCATGATATCCTTAGCATCCTTCTTTGAGGAAATCGTCCAACATTGGCCCATGAGTATCAGATTCTCTAGGCCCTCCTTCATCGTCCCACAAACTTCAGCTGTCTCTTCCTGATGTTAAGTACAAGCCTCTTCCTTGTTTGCAACCACTCTAAGACCTCATCGTTGTTCACACGCTCAGTCCATGATATCCTTAGCATCCTTCTTTGAGGAAATCGTCCAACATTCGGCCCATGAGTATCAGATTCTCTAGGCCCTCCTTCATCGTCCCAGAAACTTCAGCTGTCTCTTCCTGATGTTAAGTACAAGCCTCTTCCTTGTTTGCAACCACTCTAAGACCTCATCGTTGTTCACACGCTCAGTCCATGATATCCTTAGCATCCTTCTTTGAGGAAATCGTCCAATATTCGACCCGTGAGTATCAGATTCTCTAGGCCCTGTTTCATCGTCCCAGAAACTTCAGCTGTCTCTTCCTGATGTTAAGTACAAGCCTCCTCCTTGTTTGCAACCACTCTAAGACCTCATCGTTGTTCACGCTCAGTCCATGATATCCTTAGCATCCTTCTTTGAGGAAATCGTCCAATATTCGACCCGTGAGTATCAGATTCTCTAGGCCCTGTTTCATCGTCCCAGAAACTTCAGCTGTCTCTTCCTGATGTTAAGTACAAAGCCTCCTCCTTGTTTTAAACCACTCTAAGACCTCATCGTTGTTCACACGCTCAGTCCATGATATCCTTAGCATCCTTCTTTGAGGAAATCGTCCAACATTCGGCCATTTTGATATTTTAAAATGAAAACTTTCAGTGGAGAATTGAGTATCAGATTCTCTAGGCCCTTCATTCCCTCAAACTTCATGTCTCCCTGAGATACTTCTTTGCTCAACCTCCGTTGTTCACGCTCAGTCCATGATATACTTAGCATCCTTCTTTGAGAAAATTCAACATTCGTTGTTTGCATCTTCCTCCTAAAAACCTCCATTGTTGCGTTGTACACGCTCGGTCCATATTATACTTAGCAGCCTTCTGCCTCGGGTCTCTTCTATAGCGAAGGATGGGCACTCATGTTCTCAGCGTATTGGTACAGGAATGGATGCCATATGTCAAATACTGATGCCCTTAGTAGGACACTATTGAAAGAACCGTCCACACAAATTTCAATTCTAGGAGAATTAATCCGGCTAATGAAAATGGATGATGAAAAGAAACATTAAAATTTGGACTCGACAGGACCCAGTGATGTCACAAGTATTGACTTTTATTCAATCGAAATGGCCGTAGCAATACAGGAGGCCATGAAACCTTACTTCTCACGTAAAGTAAAATAACACTGCATGAGGAGTGTCTATTCTAAGGACAACGTCTCTTATATCCGGGTTTCTCTTATATCCGGGTTTGGTCTATTTTATATACATTAACACAGGCTCTAATTTGGGACCAGAGAAAATCTCTCTTATATCTGGGTTTCTCTTATATCAGGGTCTCTTGTATCCGGGTTACACTGTAATACAAAAGGAGCTACACAACATGCCCCCAGTGGTTTATCGGATGAAGGAATTGTCCCGAAGCTATGTTTGATGTCCAGGGATGAATAAAGACGTCGAAAGCCGTATTCCGATTTGCGCAGTATGGCAGATACATCGCATAATGCCCACAGCAGCTCCAGTACATCGTTGAGAATTTGCACAGAAACCCTAGTCCAGTATCCTTTTTGATTATGCAGGTCCTTACGAAGGGAAAATATTCCTTATTATTGTAGATGCTTATTCCAAATGGTAAGATGTATGTACTATGAACATAGCAACCGCAATCGTGAAATTGAGTTGCATCTACACAGAACATAGTACCATAAAGCCACCTGCTTTTCGAGTACAGAGTTTGAAGAATTCATGACTAACAATGGGATAAAACATAATATCTCATTCCCATACCATCCGGCGACGAACGGTCAACCGGAGAGGACTGTAAAATCTTTTAAGGAGTCCTTGAAAAAGAGCAGGAGGGCGATATAGAGACACGTGTATATAGATAATTTTTGCAATATCACACATACAACCACAGAAGTGTCACCAGCTAAACTATTAAATAAAAGAAAGTTGGCCACAAGACTCAGTAAAATTGTGCATATAACAAGAGAAAGTCAAAGAGAGGTACGATCAACATGCAAGTCCTAGTGTTTTCAGGGAAGATTTAGCCTGGGCACGTTATTTCAATGGTCGGAAGAGATGACTCCCAAAACAGGTCAGGACCAATCTCAATACATATGGAATTGTCTAATGAACAGATAGTCAGACGACATATCGACCATGTGCAGGAATGTGCCACCAATAGTAGGTAATGGTAAAAAAAATCCATAGTGGACACAGAGAGTAAACCTCAAACTACAGAACAAGTACCAGGGAGTATGCGACACACGTAGTAATTGCTAGCCATTCAACAAGCAGCAACACTCTCCCACCCGAACCTTAACTGCATTTTAAGCACCTACACTTGAAGGATTATGTCAAGTGTATCACAAACTTCGTAAGCAAGAGTACCTACGTAAAGGGAAAGAGATGTTGCATATGTTGAATGAGCTCTTATCATCACTAATCAATAAAGTGTTTCTCTCCTGTTACTCCATGTTGTAGTTAAAAAGCTGCTTGTCATATTGAATAAAGATATATTAAACTTTATCCGCTGACTTTGTGTTGATAACCGGATATAAAGGGATGGATTTCGGATAAGATAAATGTGCAAAAGTAACATTCAAGAAAGGGAGAATCACAGAAAAACACTCAATAAATTTAGATTTTGTCACAACGATTAGGGAACTGGAGCAAAAAGAAGCTTATAAATACATAGGAGTCAGTGAATGAGATAGAATGCAGCATACCCTAATGAAGGAGAAAATAAGAAAAGAATACTACGGGTGTGTGCGTTTGGTGTTAAATGCCGAGTCGAATTCACAAAACAGAATACCAGTCACAGACATCTTGGCTGTTCCTGTGGTGTAATACATTTTCAACATGTGACCACAGCTGAGATTATCGAATGGATGTCAAAACGAGAAAGCTTCTCATTTGCCACCGCATGCACCATCTTAAGGCTCATGTTGATTGTCTGTATCCGCCCAGATCCGAAGGAGACAGAGGATTAGTTCAACTAAAAACTTCTTACAAGACTACAACATTTGGTCTTTAAAGATACCTGGAAATTGCAGAAGACAGGATGTCAAAGAAAATGAAAATTCAGTAATAAAGAAAGACACAAATTCAAAATGGCAAATAAACCATAATTTACTTGCAACGGCAAAGAACCTAAAAAAGAAAGCAAAAGGAAATGCAATGCAGCAAAGGCAGAAACGATGGTAATATAAGCCTCTTCATGCTTAATATCTTGTCCATACTAGACAAGCTGTTGTAGACAAACCGTCTATCCATTAGTGGTTATGTTGTGCAGGGTTAAAAGCTAAAACGGAAGGTTTTATTCTTGCTTCACAGGGCCAATGCTTGCTAGAAATTATCAAGCACACATACTGAAAAATTGTGCTAACCCGAAATGCAGATTTTGGGATAAATATCCAGAAGCAATAGACCATCTTGTATCACGTTGCCCAGTGTTAGCATCCAGTGAATATGAAAACACGGCTTAATCTACACTGAAAAATATGCAACTTTTACGGGAAGGAAATTGCATGAAACTGGCATAAACAGGTTATAACTCGCTCTTAGCGATTATAATATTATCTTTCACCTAAGCTACTCGCCATGATGCTATTAGAAATTATCCTCGACTGACTCCAACTGATTAACATTTATTTTTGTGTAAATACAAAAAATGTGGCACAAGTGCAAGAAATGCGTCAAAATACCAAACTTAACATTATTACAGCAACCACCGTAATACCTCACAATCTCTATGAAGTCCTATATAGTGTGACAGAGAGAGTCTGGGAAACACACACACACACACACACACACACACACACACACACACACACACACATATTTGTTGTTTTTTTTAGTGAAATTGGGTAGATTTGAACAGCGAAATTAGATCAGAGCATTTTCTTTACTGATGTAGAAATTTGATCTAGGTCAGAAGTTGTACCCATTGAATCTGGGTCATCAGAAGACAATGGCAATGGCCGAAATAATTTTTATCGATTAAAAATTGAAAAAGAGCTGAGTAAGCTAGAAGGACCTTTACAACTCACATGATTTTGGTTGAAATAGCCAAAACACCGTGATAATAACGTGCGACGAAGGTTTAGTTGTGACCAGCCGGATTTTTCTATATAAACGCGTAGTTATGCTAAAAATGACAGATGGGAGAAATTTCTTGAAGAGAGAAGAGAGAGAGAATTGGCCCGGGCGAGCGTAGAGACGGGAGAGTGTTGAGACGGAAGAGAGAGACTTAAGAAGAAGAGAACGTAACGTCAGAGATTGGAACGAATCGTCCGCTAACATGTGCTGTTTTTGCTACTACTACTGTTACTACTGCTAAGGAGGAGCCGCACTATAAACTTTAAGCCGCACACAGAAATCTTATTCCCCCATCGCAAGAGTCGTATATCGTTCTGAGACGATTTAACAACAAGTTAATCTTAACACACTCTCTCTGTACAGAATCCTGTGTACGCGTTTTTACGTCAATTACTTTTCTGTAACCCGTTTCTTTTCTATACTATTCTTTTCTGCTATATAAAAGACATTAACAATCCAATCATTGAATAGTTGTTTGTCCGGCTTTCTACAGATAATTTTTTTTTTTGCTGCATTCTAAATTTCTTAGCACAGACTCTCCAACCGTGTCTACATCTTCAGTCGACCGTGAATGGATGAACATCACTTCTGCTTTCTGGATCAAACCAAACACAATGTAAGCAGGAAGCAGGATTAAACCAGTAGACTGGTCGAATAATCTATGGATGCTCAGGGGACCTATGGCCACTCCCTTAAGTTCGGTTAGGACCGAGGAGACACCTCAACCCAGAGAGTAAGACGTCGGAGGTTGAGGGGCTGGGGCGAAACTAGTCCCCACATGTAGAATTTGTCTGTGGAGGTGGGGAATAGAATAACAACATTTAAAAATGAAAACACCCAATGAATATTTATAATATGCATGATACTATATATACAAGAAACTAAAAAAAAATGCTGTTAATAATACCCCTCCACCACCACTGCTGACCCACAATCTTTAATTGTGGCAGAAATATCAGTTAACTGGGCGGAATTAATGCGGGACTTGGCTGTATTAAAAAAAAAAAACAATCATTCGACCAACCACGCACACAACTACACACTCATTCAGACATGACAAAAATCCCGAAAGGTCACACTCAAAAGACGATAAGTGTCCCATATCTACCAGAGAACTAACATTTCTGGTCACCTAACGGGGGAATGGATGGGGAATTAAACTAAAGAACGTGTGGAAAAATAAAAGGGGTCAATGAGTATACATCTCCTAGATAAGTTAACTTGGCATAACTAAAAAAAAAAAAAAAAAAAGTCAATGTTTAATAATGGGAGCCTAAAGGCATCAAAATTAATTATTTTCATTTGACAGATGGGGTTCATCTTTTGCTAAATTCAATCATCGTCTTTCCGTCCTGTTTAATAATGGGATCGTTTAGGTAGACCAGTAAAAATCACCATGAATAGCCTAACAGGCATCAAATGCCACACACATAATATTCAGCCTTTGTCCGCATTTTCATTTGAACTTTCCAGATACGCGCGAGGAAAGACTCATTCATCTTTTGCCTCATCGTTAAATTTCTGATGGATAGAATTCCTGCCATTAAATTTATAGTCCTGTTACAATAGTGAAGTCAAAACCAACTCCAGAAGACGTAGAACATTCAATCCGTCGTGTATAAAGGCGGCCATTTTGTTCACTCTACCCGAATGTCCAGTCTAGCTTGTCAGGCGAAGAGAACCAGAAGAACAAACTATGCTCTGCTACTTTTATCGAAATATCCACTGCTAACCTGAACAACGCTTTCCTATTGTCTTCGAAATATTCACTGCTCACCTCTGGATTCTATACTCGAAGACGACCGTCATTATGAACACTAGCACCTTATAGGACAACGACTAGACATTCAAGATAGAAGAAGCACACACCTCGGGGTAAACACACCTCGCACAAATGCACACATCTTAGAGACAGGAAGCGCTTAGTGGCGTCTTCCTTCCAGAATTTACCAATCCCATCCGCTTGCAAACATTCGGTTTATGAATGCGATGCGAAGCGTATATTGAATCACAAAGCTAGGCATACCCAGACCGCCTTCAGAAGGGTGGAGACAACAGATCTCCCTATATACATTAGGAGCCTTTCTTCTCCACAATAAGGAGATCAAGACTCTAACTAATGGCATTGGTATAGCATACGGGAGTGGAAGCACGAAGAGTCGATAAAGGAGAATTGGGTAGCTATGCGGACATATTTCCGCCTTCCTCATTAAGAAAAGATTTCCCCCGGGACCACAGACTAACTGCGCCCTCGACCTTCTCCTGCACCTCCGATCAATTCATTTCCAGCAAGAATATCTTGACAGGAAAGGCTCGGGAATAGAAACTTCCTTCCAACAGTAAGCCAACAGACTTATCGGAGTTGATCACTTGTCACCGTCTCGTTTGTCGATTTCGAAAATCTCGACCGTGTTTGACACAAGAACCGAAACTCCATCACCATAGGCGGAGTACGTGGCCGAGGCGGAAACATCAGGTAAGGAGATCCGGCGAGAACCGGATTAGCCTTTAATTTGCGAAGGAAAAGATTCAACGCAAGAACGTAAAGCAAAGGCGAAAGCGGATAACCTTGACGAATGGAGCGTGAGAACACGAAAGCTCCGATCGCACCCCATTCCCTTCCACTAGTGTATGGGAGGCGGCAAGAAGTAGGATCCAAGTGCAAAAGTACGGCCTGAAACAGGCGGCCGAACGGACAGCCTCCAGAAAAAGTTGGTCAAAGGTATCGAATGCCTTGGACTGATCTAAATTGATCAGCACGTCTTCACTGTCGTCTTGCTCAATGATAAGCGTACCAAAATGAAGGTTATCCTGAATAGTCCTACTTGTCAACTGTAGTTCACATTGATTGGATAAAAAGGAAAGAAAGTTTTCCCAGCAAGAATATTCTATTAAATTCATTGCTTTTATCTCCATCGTTTTGTTAACGAATATATTCGCCCTTCCTGAAGTATACCGCGCATCCTATAACTTTGACGTGTCGCTTCATGCTTTTAAATTTTGCTTTTGTTTCGTTTTTCCAACAAGAACACGTAAGTTTAATAAATTCAAAGGAAGAACTGTTAAGTTTTCGTAGTTTTATATTAAATTAATTAACTTTAAAACCTGGAATTGTATTTCAAGCTATCCAGGTTTGTAAATATAGTAATATGTTTATTCTCTTTTTTCACTCGCTTATCTTATTTGTTCTTATTGCATTTTTTTAAAATTACAACGCTCAGTTTGTTTCTGCATTTACACAGCAACAAGCAAGCAACATGGATCAAAAATGTCTACCGATGAAATTGGTGTTCACGTAGGCATGGACAATAGTTTCAAAAGCTGACGTCATTCAGATTTTGTCTACATTCTGAATTATCTGATTTTTGGTTCACGCCATATTGTTTGTTTATCAGAGGTAAGGAGCAGAAGATATCATCATACAGATGAAGAATTTTTTTTTAATTAAGTTTTATTTTTTATTGCTTAATGGTTACAGATAAGAAGTGCAGAAGCTTGATGGTAACGGATAAGAAGTGCAGTAGCTTGATGGCTACAGATAAGAAATACAGAAGCTTGATGGTTAAAGAGAAGACATACAGAAGCTAGATGGTTACAGATAAGAAGTGTAGAAGCTTGATCGTAATGGATAAGAAGTACAGTAGCTTGATGGTTAGATAAGAAATACAGAATAGAAGCTTGAAGTGCAGAATCTAGATGGATAGATTGCTTGATCGGTTACTACAGATAAGAAAACAGAAGCTTGATGGTTAGCTAGAGACAGAAGAAGTGCGTAGGATGAGTAATGGATGTTACTAGATGGTTAGAGATAAGAAGTGCAGAGGCTTGATGGTTACAGATAAGAAATACAGAAGCTTGATAGTTAGAGATAAGAAGTGCAGAAGCTAGATGGTTAGAGATAAGAAATACAGAAGCTTGATGGTTACAGATAAAAAGTGCAGAAGCTTGATGGTTACAGATAAGAAGTGTAGAAGCTTGATGGTTACAGCTAAGAAGTGTAGTAGCTTGATCGTAATGGATAAGAAGTACAGTATCTTGATGGTTACAGATAAGAAATACAGAAGATTGATGGTAACATATAAGAAGTGCAGAAGCTTGATGGTTACAGATAAGAAGTGCAGAATCTAGATGGTTATAGATAAGAAATGTAGACGCTTGATCGTAATGGATAAGAAGTGCAGAAGCTTAATGGTTACAGATAAGAAATACAGAAGCTTAATGGTTATAGATAAGAAGTGGAAAACCTGATCATTGCAGTTAAATAAGATACATAAATCATATAAACTTGAGAAAATATAATGAAGACGGTTCTCCCTACAAATTTGCATACATATACAAATAGACGGTTCTCCCTACGAATTTGCATACATGTACAAATAGATTGATGGGGAGAGAGAGAGAGAGAGAGAGAGAGAGAGAGAGAGAGAGAGAGAGAGAGAGAAAAGGAAAGAGGAGGCAAGATAAAGATAGTGTAACAGCGAATCGGGTCAGCCCGATAAAAGACTCCAATTTGGTTGTATGTGCTGCTGTACGCACCAGGAGTTGTGCCCCCTTTCACCATGGGCTGTTGATTGAAGAGAGAAGACCTACATAGAGTAGGTGACACTGGCTATTTGCATATGAACGATACTGGGCAGTCAACTTGAGTCTGGAATTGGGAGAGCTATATAACACCAGTTTTTTCTAAGTCGAGAGGAGGTGCTCTTGCTGTGCGAAAACCAGACAAGACGAACACAGATAAAAAAGGAAACACTAACATGAAAGTTTAACAAGGTCTCACACTTTGTAGATTCAAATCCAAGATAACGTAATTGTTCTTTTTCTTTGTTGTTCATTTGCTGACCTTCAAACCGAAAATGTTGGCCAAGGAAAGAAGATATTCGAATAAACACTGTTTTGCTATTCTGTTAAGATGCTAAGATTTTATTTTAGATTAATATCCTTATGTTTTTCTTGTTTGGAACGACTTACTATAAGCAAAAGCGAATGAAGATCTCAGACTGAAAGAACGACGAAATATTGACGAATAACAATATCTTATAATTAGATATGACTTTCGTATCACTTAAGTTATTTTTTATATCATCAAATAAATAGCGCCAAATTGTTAATATGATTTCAAATTGAATTTATTTTGCTGTTATTACTTATTTACTGAACGAATATCACAGCGAGGTGTAAATTTCTATATCTGAACAGAATACTAAAATAAAGATGGCGACATTAAATCTTTTAATAAACATAAGAAATACACGCACACACACACACATTTATAGTGGTTTAACAACAGTGAAAAAAAATTAAAATTAATGAAAACTCCTGAAAAGTTATCAATGTAAATAAATGAAATGAAATGCACATTTCTCGATAAATATTGTGTTGTATTTGGGAAACTTTATTCAAAAGTATTTTCTGCATGTAATTATTTCAGATTCTAAAAAAAATGAAAGAAAGATTTTTGTTTACTTCAATATCAGAATAAATTATTTTCTTTTTATTTTAGACTTTTCCTTCATTTAATTAAAAAAAAAAATTTTCTCTTATGACGAACATTTATGGCTGCGTATGCTTAGTCCACCAATTTGGAAAAGGCGCATGCGTGAAGGAAAAAGATGCGACAGAACGAGAGTGAGAAAGATTAATGGCTGTGAAGATAACTATTGAAACAGGAAGACAGAAGAAAAAAAAAACATGTTTCATTGTCCTGTCAGGGAAGAAGAAACAACATAGGTTCAACGTGAAATGGATTAATGGTGTTAACAGAATTCACATTCCACCTGTTCATTCTAACTTTTGGTTTAGTTCATTTTCTTCATAAAACTTCGAGCGCTTATTAGTCCAGTGAATTCCTCCCAAACATTTTCATAACTGTTCCAATGACGCTGATCTATGGATTAATTTTGACCTTTCTTTACTTTAAGAATGTTTCATTTCACACGCAGTCTAATATTAACTAAGATTTCTGATAGCAGGTGTAACAATATCGAAAATTCTTATTCGTCAGTGCGCTTCCAGATTTACTTTCGTTGAATTGGAAATGAGCGAGAATCTTGTGGAAATCAGAATTTAGAAATTTCATGCAATTGTAGAATTGTGAATTTTTTCAGTGTTCTTATATTTGTCGATGTGAATAATATTCGGGTGGAGAAAAGTGTCAATTAACGTTTTCTGATATATATATATATATATATATATATATATATATATATATATATATATATATATATATATATATACAGAATGTATTTTATAACGAAAGCCAATATCAAATCCACAATTCAACAATATTTGACTTCATTATTATTATTACTATTATTAAAGTTAGAAGTTTCTTTACCGAAGGATATTGAACATCCACAAAATTCTATTTAATTATAACAAATACACAATATTTATAATTTATTACGAAAAGTGTAAAACATCTAACCTAATCATTACCTTCTAACAAGGGACCTGAAAAAAATTACAATGTGAAAACAATGTTATTCATAGTTTCTCCTGACCGTTGGGAAATTGTAAAAGCAACATTAATTTCTGACATTGGTCACACAAACACAATACTCACTCGTAGGTTAACTTGCAACATGGAAACTAAGTGCAAATTTTATATATCGATCATCACCTCAGAATCAACCAAAATAAAACTATTAACATAAATCAAATATTAGTGGATAATCTCTAAACTCTACAACTATTTCCTCGCTGCTTCTTGCTTTCCAGCTTGTTGATAGCCCTTCCTGTTTTTAAGAACTTTGAAGAACCTTCTGACCTCTCTCCCACGCTCTATCCTAGGTCCTACGCTGTTTCTGATTTTCATCATGTCATTAGTTCCCTAGTAAGCATTTATGATGATGATGCTACCATTTAATCCTGTCTCAATAGCAAATCCGTCGGAGCTGACAAAGTTAACCTAGCCGCTTTTCATGAGTTCCAAATAGTGATTAACTGGGACAGGAAATGACTTGTAACTTTTAATGCCTCCAAAACGAAACTGCTCTCATTTAACCACCATAGAGAAACTTTTCTGTTCGCCATCAGCATGGCTGATACTAGACTCATGGAGAGCAATACACTGCGCCTTCAACTGATTTGAAGTAAAACGACTACATCGAATCAATAGCTGAATCTACTGCAAGGAAAGTTGGGTCACTATATCGTGCCAGAAAGATTTTCTCGTCAAATTCCATCTTGCGCATTTACAAATCTATCCGTGCATTGAATACTATTGTTATATCTAGTCCGGTGTTCCTTCTATTCATCTCGAGATTCTTGATAAACTCCAAAAATGGATCTGCAAGATAATAAACCCTGACTTGGCATCTCAACTTCAGTAACTTACTCACTGATATGAGGTGGCTTCCTTCTCTCTTTTCTAGAAATATATCAACTGACGAGCTTTATCCCCCTGGTGCCCTGACTACAGGAATTTAAACGAGCTACTAAGTTGGCATTTAGGTCTCACTGTTGAAATAGTTAAATGCAACCGTCACTTCTACTCCAACAGTTTCTTTTCTCGTACTTCCAGACCGTGGAACTCTCTTCCATTTACTTGCTTCCCTGATAACAACAATATCGAAAAATTTAAATGCAACATCAATTGCTATCTTCTATCTCCTTGAATCCCGTTCATCTTTTATCCTTTCCTCAATCTCGCCTACATCCAGTCTTTTCTCTCACTTGCTGTAACCCCCTGCCTACTATATATATATATCCTTTTTGTATTCGTAACATACTTGTTGAAAACACAAATATAATAGTATCATCTAAATGCAAAAAATGGCTAAAAATAATGGAAGCCTTATTAATAAAAATAAACAAAAACCAGCACTTAATAATATCAACTATGAAGATGGCCACAATATCTTGACCGTCTATTGAAAAATGAAAACATTGCTTAAATACAGACATGCAACGATCTATTTCTTATTTAACATATTTTATCTTTGAAAATGGGTAAATGTATAGCCGAAAGCGCTCGGATAAAAAGAAAATTCGGACATTTTTTATATAATTTATTATCTGAAAAGAAAAAAATTATTAGATCGCATGTGAAATTGTATAAAACTTAAATAAAAGCACCTTGTCTGTTGTATTCAATGAAATGTATATATACATACATACATACATATATATATATATATATATATATATATATATATATATATATATATATATATATATATATATACTCACAGTAAAGAATGATTGAAAATGCAATAAAATCATTAAACAGGTTCTTTCGGGTGATTTTAATTAAACTTGTTTGGATTAATTTTTCTTTTATATTCGTGCGTCAGAGACTGAGATAATTAAGTAGAGAAAAAATCGATATTTTAGCAAAAGACGAAATTGCAGATGATAAATAATTCTCTAAAGGATTATATTCAATAAATTTCTCAGAAATAATAATCGGAAAATAACAAGTGAATAGTGAATCAAATCAATTTCAGATGACCAAAATAATTTCAAACAAGTTATTAATGTTTATATGCAAATATATATGAACAGACATATGTGTTACTTTATGTGTATTAATAGTGTAAACACACACACACGCACACGCACACACGCGCACACACACACACACACAACACACACACACACACACACACACATATATATATATATATATATATATATCCAAACAAGTCTTATTAAATTCAGTTGACAAGGTCTATTTAATCTAATTAAGCAGGCAAATCTTTTGGGGTGAGTATAATAAAACCAGTTTCCATGAATACTTATGCCCATATATATATATATATATATATATATATATGTAAGCAAATATATGGATATAGATCCGACAGTATGAAGAAAAATATATACGGAAAAAACAAAGAAAAAAATCCTTATATGCTATTTAATTGCATATAATTTTTTTTATTTGTTTTTTCCGTATATATTTCATATATATATATATATATATATATATATATATATATATATATATATATATATATACGAATGTAATGAAAACGAAAATAATATAAATTTTAACGTTCACAGCATTAATTCAAAAGAGGAGTCGATAACAAGAGTAGAGCAATAATTATTTATTATAGTTTTTAAATACGAACAAAACCAACTTGTTAACTACAAAGATGCATTCTTGTTTCGATGCAGCTGCATCTCGACTGGTGAGAACCAAAAGTGGTTAATTTTTAATGGATAACCATTTTTGGTTCTCACCAGTCGAGATGCATCCGCATCGAAACAAAAATGCATCTTTGTAGTGAGTAAGTTGTTTTTGTCCGTATGTAAAAATTATAATAAATAATTATATATATATATATATATATATATATATATATATATATATATATATATAGTCAGAAAAAAGTTAATTGACATTCCTATTTTTTCAAATAAAAGCATTAATTTACCAAACGAAATATTTATAGAATCTTGTGTTTTCAAACATTTGCTTGATCATCTCTGCTATGTTTTTGTGCGTCTTATTCTCACTCAGGGGAAACAAAACAAATCTTCTTTCGTAGAGAGTTTTCTACATAGGCGGAAATAATGATGACAACCAGAAAAAGTAACCAATGTTGATTTACGTATTACCAACACTTTGTTGCTTATTTTAAAGTCAAAACATATTTAGGTTTTGTAGGAAGTCGCTTACGTTACCAGTTGTTGTCAAGTGACCTCACATCGAAATACGATCGGATGGAAGCAATCGTGGAAATGATAAGTTGTTATTTGAACACTACACGCAAACCATACGTAGATTTTTATTTCGGTTTTGTAGATTCCAAGAAAAACGTGTTTTACTGAAGAAGAACATTATGGCATATACAGAAGCATTATTGCATAGGGCATAAAATTGAACAGATCTAGAACAATGTCTTGAAGGATCCGAAAATGTATTATAATAAAAACGACCAAAAAGGCCACCCAAATTGATCACTTTAGGATTTCGTCGCTTTTCTACCGATTGGCATCAAAAGGTGAATTGTTTTTAGAGACCTATAAAAGAAAAATGATTTTAATGTCACTGCGGAGTCAACTAATAATCAGGCAATGTGATACCTACAAAAAAGTATATCGAGTTTGAGCGGGAAAGTAATAAAAGAATACATTTTTTGACGGAAATTTTCAGTTTAGATAATCCATGAAGAATGCAATAGTCTAGGCAAGACATTCTGAAATTGGGGCAATTATTTCAGTATCTGTCTATATCTCTGAGATGAGGCATTATGTATACTATTTAGATTACTAGGACTATTGTCCGCATATGTGTCGTCATATTTGCAAAAACAAAAAAACCCAAAAAAACAAAAAAAAACAAAAAAACATCGACATAGCTAGTAGTGCGATTGTTCTTATTGAAATACGTCCGTCGACGTCAGCCGGTGTCTTTTCACACCCTCCTCCTCCTATAGACTGGTGTATTTTTACTACATCTGGTTTCGATTCGAGTTGCTTCCCTTGAATTCCCAACTCGGTTAGCTGGTCTCTTTCTTGCATAGTTTAATGCAAAGTTTTCATACGTTTTAGATGCTAATCGCATATTATTACAAACACTTTAATCAAAACTACACGCGTACCTAACCCAAATATATACTACACTAGCATTTATGCTTCGCCAAATATGTATATATATATATATATATATATATATATATATTTCTGAGATGTGGTATTATTTACCTCATCTTTGAACTGAACCCTTTATTTCGCTCACTGGGGTAGACTGTTCTAGTTCCACGTGCCATGATTTAATGAATGTCAGTTATCAGTAATCTCCTGTTAATTCCCCTCTCCAAGTTCTCCCCTGCTTTAACTGGATATTGAACTCACAGTCTTTGGTGAGATCCAGTGACAGGACCCAAAGAGTGTGAGTTCAATACGCGGTTAAGCCAGTGGAGAACTTTCAGAGGGAAATTAACAGGGGATAACTGATAACTGACATCCATCAAATATGGCACGTGGAACTAGAACATTCTACCCCAGTGAGCGAAATAAAGGGATCAGTTCGAAATTCCAAACACCTGAAGAAGGCCGGAGCGTACAAAGGCCGAAACGTTGTGATAAATATGGCGACAAAGATGAGGACAATAGTTCGAATAATGTAAATTATTTGTTTTGCAAACGTCAGTTTAGCAGAGAATCTATTTACACTGTTTACGTTGTTCGGATTGTTGTCCTCATTTTTACCTTCATATTCACAAAGTTTCGGTCGTTGTACGCCGCAAGCTTCTTCAGGTTTTATACGTTGGAATTTTGAACCGAATCCTTTATTTTGTCCACCGGGGGAAAATGTTCTAGTTTCAACTGCTATGCCTTTTCTGGATATCAGTTTCAATTATTTCCCATTATTTCGGGCGAAACGTCGTGAATATGCCAATAAATATGAGGACAACAGTCGGAACAATGTAAATAGTGTAAAGAGTTAAAACACGTCATCTGAGAAATAGAGAGAGACGTTGAAGGTTAATATGCCAATAAAGATGAGGACAACAGGCCGAACAATGTAAATAGTGTAAATAGTTGCAATACCTCATCTGAGAAATAGAGACAGATGTTGAAGGTGAATATGGCAATAAAGATGAGGACAACAGTCGGAACAATATAAATAGTGTAAATAGTTACAATACCTCATCTGAGAAATAGAGACTGATGTTGAAGGTGAATATGGCAATAAAGACGAGGACAACAGTCGGAAAAATGTAAATAGTGTAAATAGTTACAATACCTCATCTGAGAAATAGAGACAGATGTTGAAGGTGAATATGGCAATAAAGATGAGGACAACAGTCCGAACAATGTAAATAGTGTAAATAGTTACAATACCTCATCTGAGAAATAGAGACAGATGTTGAATGTGAATATGCCAATAAAGACGAGGACAACAGTCCAAACAATGTAAATAGTGTAAATAGTTACAATACCTCATCTGAGAAACAGAGACAGATGTTGAAAGTGAATATGACAATAAAGATGAGGAAAAGAGTCGGAACAATAGAAAAAGTGTAAATACTTACAATACGTCAGCTGATAAATAGAGACAGATGTTGAAGGTGAATATGGCAATAAAGACGAGAACAACAGTCTGAAAAATGTAAGTAGTGTAAATATTTACAATACCTCATCTGAGAAATAGAGACAGATGTTGAAGGTGAATATGGAAATAAAGACGAGGACAACAGTCGGAAAAATGCAAATAGTGTAAATAGTTACAATATCCCATCTGATAAATAGAGACATTTATTGAAGGTGAATATGACAATAAAGATGAGGAAAAGAGTCGGAACAATAGAAAAAGTGGAAATACTTACAATACGTCAGCAGATAAACAGAGACAGATGTTGAAGGTGAATATGGCAATAAAGACGAGAACAACAGTCCGAAAAATGTAAATAGTGTAAATAGATACAATAAGTCATATGAGAAATAGAGACAGATGTTGAAGATGAACATGCCAATAAAGATGAGGACAACAGGCCGAACAATGTAAATAGCGTAAATAGTTACAATACATTATCTTAGAAATAGAGTCTCATATTGAAAATGAATATGGCAATAAAGATGAGGACAACTGGCCGAACAATGTAAATAGTGTAAACAGTTACAATACCTCATCTGAGAAATAGAGACAGATGTTGAAGGTGAATATGGCAATAAAGATCAGGACAACAGTCGGAACAATATAAATAGTGTAAATAGTTACAATACCTCATCTGAGAAATAGAGACAGATGTTGAAGGTGAATATGGAAATAAAGACGAGGACAACAGTCGGAAAAATGTAAATAGTGTAAATAGTTACAATACCTCATCTGAGAAATAGAGACAGATGTTGAAGGTGAATATGGAAATAAAGACGAGGACAACAGTCGGAAAAATGCAAATAGTGTAAATAGTTACAATACCTCATCTGAGAAATAGAGACAGATGTTGAAGGTGAATATGGCAATAAAGACGAGGACAACAGTCGGAACAATGTAAATAGTGTAAATAGTTACAATATCCCATCTGATAAATAGAGACATTTATTGAAGGTGAATATGACAATAAAGATGAGGAAAAGAGTCGGAACAATAGAAAAAGTGGAAATACTTACAATACGTCAGCAGATAAACAGAGACAGATGTTGAAGGTGAATATGGCAATAAAGACGAGAACAACAGTCCGAAAAATGTAAATAGTGTAAATAGATACAATAAGTCATATGAGAAATAGAGACAGATGTTGAAGATGAACATGCCAATAAAGATGAGGACAACTGGCCGAACAATGTAAATAGTGTAAATAGTTACAATACCTCATCTAAGAAATAGAGACAGATGTTGAAGGTGAATATGGCAATAAAGACGAGGACAACAGTCGGAACAATGTAAATAGTGTAAATAGTTACAATATCCCATCTGATAAATAGAGACATTTATTGAAGGTGAATATGACAATAAAGATGAGGAAAAGAGTCGGAACAATAGAAAAAGTGGAAATACTTACAATACGTCAGCAGATAAACAGAGACAGATGTTGAAGGTGAATATGGCAATAAAGACGAGAACAACAGTCCGAAAAATGTAAATAGTGTAAATAGATACAATAAGTCATATGAGAAATAGAGACAGATGTTGAAGATGAACATGCCAATAAAGATGAGGACAACAGGCCGAACAATGTAAATAGTGTAAATAGTTACATTACCTCATCTAAGAAATAGAGACAGATGTTGAAAGTGAATATGGCAATAAAGATGAGGACAACAGTCTGAACAATGTAAATAGTGTAAATAGTTACAATACCTCATCTGAGAAACAGAGACAGAATGTTGAAGGTGAATATGACAATAAAGATGAGGAAAAGAGTCGGATCAATAGAAAAAGTGTAAATACTTACAATACGTCAGCTGATAAATAGAGACAGATGTTGAAGGTGAATATGGCAATAAAGACGAGAACAACAGTCCGAAAAATGTAAATAGTGTAAATAGATACAATAAGTATTATGAGAAATAGAGACAGATGTTAAAGATAAATATGCCAATAAAGATGAGGACAACAGGCCGAACAATGTAAATAGTGTAAATAGTTACAATACATTATCTTAGAAATAGAGTCTCATATTGAAAATGAATATGGCAATAAAGATGAGGACAACTGTCCGAACAATGTAAATAGTGTAAACAGTTACAATACCTCATCTGAGAAATAGAGACAGATGTTGAAGGTGAATATGGCAATAAAGATCAGGACAACAGGCCGAAAAATGTAAGTAGTGTAAATATTTACAATGCCTCATCTGAGAAATAGTGACATGTTGAAGGTGAATATGGCAATAAAGATGAGGGCAACAAGCCGAACAAGGTAAATAGTATAAATAGTAACAATACCTCATGTAAATGTAAATAGTGTAAATAGTTACAATACCTCATCTGAGAAATAGAAACAGATTTTGAAGGTGAATATGCCAATAAAGACGTGAACAACAGTCCGAAAATTGTAAATAGTGTAAATTGTTACAATACGTCATATGAGAAATAGAGACAGATGGTGAAGATGAATATGCCAATAAAGATGAGGGCAACAGGCCGAACAATGTAAATAGTGTAAATAGTTACAATACCTCATCTGAGAACTAGAGACAGATTTTGAAGGTGAATAGGGCAATAAAGACGAGAACAACAGTCCGAAAATTGTAAATAGTGTAAATTGTTACAATACGTCATATGAGAAATAGAGACAGATGTTGAAGGTGAATATGCCAATAAAGATGAGGACAACAGTCGGAACAATGTAAATAGTGTAAATAGTTAGAATACCTCATATGAGAAATAGAGACAGATTTTGAAGGTGAATATGACAATAAAGACGTGAACAACAGTCCTAAAATTCTAAATAGTTTAAATAGTTACAATACGTCATATGAGAAATAGAGACAGATGGTGAAGATGAATACTCCAATAAAGACGAGGGCAACAGGCCGAACAATGCGAATAGTGTAAATAGTTACACAATCTCATCGGAGAAATAGAGTTAGATGTTGAAGGTGAATATGGAAATAAAGACGAGGACAACAGACCGAACAATGTAAATAGTGTAAATAGTTACAATACTTCATCTGAGAAATAGAGACAGATTTTGAAGGTGAATATGGCAATAAAGACGTGAACAACAGTCCGAAAATCGTAAATAGTGTAAATAGTTACAATACGTCATATGAGAAAGAGAGACAGATGGTGAAGATGAATACTCCAATAAAGACGAGGTCAACAGGCCGAACAATGTAAATAGTGTAAATAGTTACAATACCTCATCTGAGAAATAGAGACAGATGTTGAAGGTGAATATGGAAATGAAGATGGGGTCAACAGTCCGAACATTGTAAATAGTGTAAATAGTTACAATACCTCATCTGAAAAATAGAGACAGACGTTGAAGGCGAATATGCCCATAAAGATGAGGACAACAGTCGGAACAATGTAAATAGTGTAAATAGTTACAATACCTCATCTCAGATATATAGACAGCAGAGGATCTGTTATGATGTTGGAGGCTTTTTCAATCAAAAGTAAAATTGGTGTTTATGGAAAGCAAGCAAAATTCTCAGTAGAATATGTAGAAGTATTAACATTTATCCCATTTGTCAACTGTCATGAAAGAATAATATTTTTTATTCGAACAGAATAATTCAGCCATTCACACTAAAGTCAGCAAGAATTGGATTTACTATCATGATTCTGGGCTGGCCAGCAAAATTTACAGTTTGGCGTACCATTGAGATTTTGTGGTGCGTTCGTACAAGGTGTATCCATGAAGAAGGAAGACAATTGTTAAACGGAACAATTATTCTTCTTTTAATAAAGTATTGTTCAGATGAAATTCCAAACAGATATACACCCTTGTGAAAATTAATTGAAACAAAACGAATAATTCCATAATTATTTACTTTTTTTTCGTTTTTTTCCAATGAAACATGAACCAATGCACATGTTAATACTTCGTATGTCCATTCCACAAAGTCCTTCCTTGTAGATTGACCACAGATTCTCGATTGGATTTAAATCAGGAGAGTTTCCGGGCCAGTCTATAGTACTTTGATTTATCCACTGGAAAGGTTTGCCATTGTGTCCGTGCTGCGTTACAATTTTCGAGGGTTCCTTGGAGTAACGTCCATCGCAGACAATGGCCGTAGGACAACTAATCGACAGTCGAGACATTAGTGTCTGGGCGTGATAAAAATCTGATGCAATCAATATTTTTCAAAGCCAAACGTTTTCATCATACGCACCGAAAATAGATTTATATTACTGCACACCACTGCAAATGACCTAATGTGAGGAAAAAATAAAAATCGGTTACACCATGTCACTTCTAACACTGATCCTATGGTGAAAGAAAGGAAACTAAATCAGTTGTTTCAATTAATTTGCACAAGGGTGTATATCTAAGATTTCCCTATCAAAAGAAAACTATTAGAATTTTTATATACTCCCCGTTTTATTCTAGGATAATTTTTACCATCGTAAAATGTGACTTTACAAAATTCGCACATAACTCTGTACCTTGAAATAATTATATTAAAATCAAATTCCCTGTTCATTTTAGTCATATTTACAGAAATAGGTAATCTCTTTGATTAATATTATCAATATTTTAAATATATTTATGGCGTGTCTTGTAAATATTGCCACATTTAAGAAGTTTTCCATATTTTACTACACAAAATCTTTTCATTAGAGTTCATTGATTTACTTTGCAATTAGATTATTTTATCGACCTGCCATTCTTTAGTGTTTTTGCTGTGTGTCGTTTAAAATGCCATCATCAAATTTTGGAAGAATCTCCTGAACAAGTGTTACGTCACTTTTTAAAACTTATATTCCTTACCCAGAAGTTCCAGGCAAATTTTTTTCCAATTTGCTCCCTAAACGATAAGTAAGTATCTGCCATATTCAATAGCTTATGTTTAAACCAAATAGTCTTGCAGTCTCGAAACATCTTGTGTTTGAAAATTAAACAAATGAAAATATTTTTCATCGTCTCTTTGCTATTTTCATTGCCTTCTGCTGTTTCTGCTAAATATTGTTTTAAAAGTAGTTTCCTTTCTGTTGCTATGAATACCATTGTGATGCTTTTCTTGGATAGATTCTGGCATATTCTGTGACATTTGCAACAGAACGAGACGCGGCAGTTTTCTTTACGTATAAGTATAATGAATAGTTTCACACATGGAATTCGTCATTTCGTTGCTGAACCTGACAATTTCTGTGTTCGAGAACGAGTCAATGCATTTTGTATAAACTTTTGAAATTGTATTTATTAAATATCTATCTATCGTTCGATCGATCGATTGAACGATAAATCTCCCAGTCTGTTCATATCTATCTATCTATCTATCTATCTATCTATCTATCTATCTATCTATCTATCTATCCTTATGGGTGTGCTGAAAATTTCTTAGCCGAACCTCACTCAGTTAAAAAAAGGTTATTATATTCCATCAAATGGTCGGATTTTTTTTTACCTCCACGTTTTCTGAACTGATATTTTGATATGTACAAAAATACATAAGCTGTTTACGAAAATATTGTTAATTTGGTTTTTACAATAACAAGATGTAACGGAATGAAAGTAAGTCGACTTCTCAATACTTTCGACGAAATTTGCCAATTTCGTGAGGGTTTATAAGTTTCTCATCTTTGAGCAGCTTACGTTTGAAATTTGACGAAATTAAATCATATGCGACTGTAACTTGTTGGAAACAAAATTATGTATATAAACGGATTGGACTTGATTTTGACGCCAGATAGAAAACATCTTTCGATAAGTATCTAGAATCTTCGTCCTTTTCATTATTTATCTCACCAAATGAAATACCATTAAAATTGATTTATAGTAGCTGTGAATATAATATAAAACTAATAAAGAATTAACATAATATCATAGATTATAAAATTCATTCTCCTTATCGTATTTTCTGTGTGACTGCTTTTGTCGGAATATTTCAGATAAAGCGTCATTGACATTTTTTTTATATTGAGATATAGTTTAAAATTTACGACATTTATATGAGAAAAATGTTCAATATTGAATATATATACTGCCATCGACAGACAGACTGTTTTATTGTATCACAGCTCCTTTGTGTAGCTAGATGTCCGATTGCTTCAAGCCGGGATCGAAACCCGACCGATTTGGCATCAGTCAGAGATCATACCCCAAGGTTATCGTCGCACGGCAAACCAAAAAAAAATGTTAATGTTTTTTCTATACGAAATACGCCAGTGGCCGGAGAGCTTATATATATATATATATATATATATATATATATATATATATATATATATATATATATATATATATATATATATATATATATGTGTGTGTGTATTTAGGCAGCATTTTTCATTCATACACGAATACGAAAGCTTAGATTGTATTAAAAAATATGGATCAATATTGTGAATTTCTTTCTTCGTTCAACGATAATGTTATTAAACTTATCAGACGTTACGAAAAATTTTTTACATAAAATAAATAGACAACACTTGTCTATATTATTTAATGAAACGTGCATGAATATATATATATATATATATATATATATATATATATATATATATATATATATTCAGTTGTATGGATATGAGTTTAACTAATATCCATACAACTGAATACGTTAACTCTATAACTGATATTGAGCACTTTCCACTAAGTACTGCGCATGATGTATATATGGTGGACTCTCCCGACGTATTCGACGTCAAGCAGCTCAGTTCCTAGGAACCGACAGTCCGACACCAGCACATATTATATGATTATAATGGTGAAGGCTTTGTGCATAACCAACCACATATTTTGAAGGGCCGAATACAGAGACCCGGTGCACTATGTTCCACAAGGTCCCCAAACGACTCTCCGCAGGTTTTGAATTCAGAGTTGTCCTTCTCCTAGACCAGTTGCCATCCAAGGCTATAGAACCCAGTCTGTCCTGCTATTTTACCCATAGCTGGAGGGAGAAGAAGGGGTTTCATACCTTTAGTTACGTATGTGAATGTAATGGAATTCGACTGGAAATCGAACTTAACTCTCCGATTCCTCAATCTGAGCCAATAAATTTATATATATATATATATAGTCAGAGGGTTCAACACTACATGGCGACTGTTTCTTTTACGCTAGACCATCGGCCCAGGTTGAGTTGCTATATGTACTTTGGAAATGCATATTTTCTGTTGTTAAATGAGAACTTTGTGTGAGTAAATTTTCTGTTTCCAGGGACAGTCTGTTGTTGCTTCTATACATTCATTATTTGAGTTTCCTTTGCATCTTACTGTGGCTTCGTTTATTATATTATTTTTGGTAGTTTATGTTTAGTGAACATTATTCTATAGCTACATGTGAGTGTAGCAGGTGTTTATGGCGTGCTGGTTATTTTCCTTTTCTTGTTTTAATTAAAAAAAAAAATACAAGAGACCATGCCCTCAAATAAGCAAAACCTATTTACATACGTACTACCTCCAACCACCCAACCAGCATAAATAAGCAATTTAGAGCTGATGATCTTAAATAATCTTCAAACAACTTGTAACTTGGAAGAAGCATTTTCCTCTTACCTTTATACCCTTAACTTCCTAGTGATATACATAGCAACCTTTGGCCTGAAGATCGTATTGAGGCATGAAACTGACATTCACCATGTAGTGTTGATTCCTATCTCCTATATCTTTCTCCGTTTCTATCTGTCTCGGTCTCTCTCTCTGTCTGTCTGTCTTTTTCTCTCTCTTACTCTCTGATATATATATATATATATATATATATATATATATATATATATATATAATCGCCATAAATAGAGAAATTGTATTTGTATTTTTAATACTACCACACATGACATTAATTAAAAGAAAAAAATGAAGAACGAGCAAGCTAACCGGTTTCGAACCTCGCTCAACAGATCTAAATCGACATTAATATATATAAAGTCATCCACAGATAGACTGTTTCGTCGCTCATCAGTGTGGCTAGACATCCGGTTGCCTCTAGCTAGGATCGAAACCCGACTGAATTGGTGTCAGTGGGAGATTCTACCACTAAGCCGTCGGATGAAGGTGAATTTTAGCGTGTTTATTTTTAGAAACACATACAGTGACCGATATGACAATTCGATTTTTTGCGAAGAGAGCTATATATATATATATATATATATATATATATATATATATATATATATATATATATATATATATATATATATATATATATATATATATATAAGAGAGATTTAATCTATTCCAAAATTATTTAATATTTGCGTGGCTTGGTGGATTTTACAAATATGCAAACGAACTGATCACACGAAAAGGAGCATAGAACCTTTTCATTTATTACATTCCTACTAAAAATAGCTTCATTTAAATCATTATGAATAACTCATCTCCCATTGGTCATAACACATTATTATCAATTTTTCCTTGAGTGCTCAAATAATGCTGCTTTGTGCCAATGTAAGCTGAAACAAATATGCGACTCACCCTACAATATAGAGATTCCAGTCTTCTAAATATGACCGAATGTAGCCAAGAAAATCTGACAACACCCTGTTCTTGATAATGACGGTTGAAAGTAATAAAACAAAACAGAATAAAGCGTAAATAAACCTCGAACTGTTTATCCACACTTTTGATCTCGTTGGAAACATGATTAAAAAACTGGAAAAATAGGATAAGAAATGAAAGGAAGAGATTCTTCGGTTCAATTTAATAAAAAATTGTTTGTACATATATATATATATATATATATATATATATATATATATATATATATATATATATATATATATATATACAGGGTGTTCATAAAGTTCGTGTGCACTTTAAAAACTTTATAACTTTATTTCTATTTGCGACAGAAATAATTTCTAAAAAGGATTAGAAAGAAGTAAATCAATTTTCTAAAAGTTTTATTTGAATTTTATTTAAGTTTCCACATATCCTCCATTATTAACAATACACAGGGTAATATGATTTTGCAGTTCACGGAAAACATTTGCCAACTGATTTACAGTAATCCCTGGAATCACATTAGTTATTTTAGCTATAATTAAAACTAGCGTATTAAACGTTTACAGATTATTTCTATCGCAAATACAAATTAAGTTAATTTTTTTAAAGTGCACACAAACTTTATGGACACTCAGTATATATATATATATATATATATATATATATATATCACGTACGTGTTGTGAGTAATTACTCATGGTAGGCAACTTGCAACCTTTATATAGAAAATCTACATCGTGGATGGAAATTTAGGTCTAGCTCAGCATTACAGATCACTGAATTTGAAAACTTGAAGTAGCTAAAATAGAATTCACTTCAATCTTAATTAAAAAGGAGTTTTATGTCCATTCATTGCGAATGAATCAAGTCGAAACTCAATAAAATCTGTATTAAAAGTCTAACAAACACGTTTATAAATCAAAGTTAATATATCACTTTGAAACTGAAGCAAGTTATATAAATAGAAAATAAAAAAAACGGATACATTTTGAATGCAACATAGCTAATAGTGGAAATTGTAGGACATGGCAGATCGCCAATATACAAGAGAAGCACAAACAGAATCCAGTCTTCCAAATTAATCTAGAATCTCTCTTTTATTAAAAATGACTACAGTTTTTCATCGAAGACGGACATGAAATTAATTGGCAATAAGACTCAACAAAAAAAAAGAAGCAAAATGAGCACAAATTCGTAACATATATCCTGATGAAGATAGATAGATTTTTTTTTATTTGGTATCACCCTAAGCAAAGCAGCACAGTCACTAGCACGCAAGAGGTTTACAGTGCATGAAGGAATTAGGGACGGAACATTAGCAATGAAGAGAAAGAGAAAAGTAGTAGATAGCAACTGACATTGCATTTACATTTTTTGCAGACTAAAGTTGGTTGGAAAGAAAGGAACCGGAAAAGGAATTCCACAAGCGAGAAGTGCGAGAGAAGAAACTGTTACCATAGAACTGACGGTTTCATTTAGCCAATTCAGCTGTACACCGACGGGACCTTGTTGCCAATCTAGCACTGCGCTTAGATTTATAAAGATTGGGCACCATAGTAAAGAGTTCATTCGATCAATTACCATGAAAGTATTTATAAAAAAAAAAAAAAAAACACAGAGAGGCAATCTTATGGCGGTGGGCAGCTGACTGAAGCCGAGCCGCCAGATCAGGACCAATAATATTGCTGATTCTTCTTTGGATCATATCAAAGAGTTCCAAGAAAATAGCAAGGGCACCGGACCATATAAGACAGCAATATTCTAAGCATGGACGAATGGTAGACTTATAAATATGCCCGACACAGTAAACTGACTTTCTTAGCATCTGATTTGGTGATGGAGTCTTTCTACCTCATGTCAGCTGAGAACATTAGTCCGAGAAGGCTCAACGAGTCATTTTCTTTGAGATTAACATCAGCCATGCTGATGGAAAGCAGAGAGAGGGGGGATCTCAGATGATCAATGGAGTGAAGTTTAATTTTGGAGGCGTCCAAATTGACAAGACATATTTTGCCGCAGTTAACGACGCTCTTGAGATCGTTTTGTACATCAGCTTCCATTTTGACCTTGTTTGACTGCTCAGCTTTATTATCGAGGCAGGAGTAAATGGTAGTGTCGTTAGCGTAGATGCCAAGTTGAGAACTGTTATCATCGGGAAGGTCGTTAATGAAGATTAAAAACGTAGGACCAGGGATGGAGCCCTAGGGACACCAGGGTCATTACGAAAGGTTATAGACGCGTGGCCGTTCAGGACAACTTTCATTTCACGATTTGATCGGAAGGTCTAGATCAGCTCAAAAACGTGCCCAGAGATACCGTAGCTTTCCAGTTTGTGCAGAAGACTTTCAAAGGCTTTCTAGATGTCCATTGCTACAGCCCGGGCTTCACCGTTTTTATCTAGAGCATGATAGACTCTTTTCGCAGTTAGTACATCAGCAGCTGATCTGAAGAAACGAAAGATGTATTGCTTGTGAGAGAAGAGGCCCTGTGATGAAAGATGATTTTTCCCAAAATGGCGGAAGGCCGATAGTTGGATCGGACAGATGGTTCACCAGAGTTCTGAAAAACTGGAACAACAGACGATGACTTCCAGCAAGCAGGAGTTTTATTATACAGTTTAGAGAGAACAGTAGCTAGTTCGGGAGCAAACTTCTTAATGACTATTACAGGGATGCCTTCGGGTTCACATGCTATATTGGTACCAAAGTTAGAGATGATAGCAAAATCCATGGAAGGTGTTATATGCATATCACTCGACAAAAAATAAGTTCTACGTGAGAAGTTAGGCAGGGATAATTTAGATAAGTCAAGAGTAGAGTTTGAGGAGAAATTACGGGCAAAGCATTCAGCTTTACCTGCAGATAATGATAACACCTCAAATCGATTGAAGTGGGCAGAATAAAGACCTTGCACTTATTTAACACCCTATAACAGAGACGAATATAGTCACGAGAATTAAAGTTTTTTAGAGGCTATGTGGTGCATCATCCTCTCGGTAAACAGGGACTTAGCTTTTCGAGGACTCGTTTAAATCTGTTACGAGCAGTAGCAAACGACGAAAGCTGTCCCGCTGGTATAGCTGGAAACAGTGGTTTCTGTTTGCAATGGCGGTCGAGCATACTGGTGAAATTTTTATTAGAATAAACATTTCCATTCTTTTACAGATTCTTCTAGCTAGTATCCTCTTTGTTATTTTTTATTAAAATGTTTCGGCGACCGCACTCTCTAGATTTCGTTATGTCGGCTGAAATTACGAGATGAAATGTTCTTATAATGCTGTGAGTTAATCAGGTTAGACTCATCATTTTCGAGTTATTCAAAGAATAATCAAAATAATTTGAAAGCTTTATAAAATATTCTTTAAAACGGTAGGAATACGAAATGACCAAATATTACACACAAACCTGAAGAACGTCTACAAAACAAAGTTTCCATTCATTTGTGGGTGGCGGTATGAATGAACGTTCTTAGGGGTGAAAATGATAAAAAATCGAGGCGCGAAATGAAGAGAAAAAATCAATTTGGAGGTTGATGCATGAAGAATCGAGCACAATAAAAGACACGAGACTTACATAGTAATGATTATTTTGCAGCATTAGATATTGTTGAAAGAGTTGATACAAGAAGAAAAAGCATTCATTCCAAATAAAAAATCAACGGAAGAATAAACACACGAAACAATGGACAATCTATAAGTTTGACGCATTTCCTGTTGGCTAGCGAACAGAATCGGTTGCAATGTAGGAAACCATATAAGATAATAATCAGTCTATATCTCCGAGATGAGGTATTATGATTATTTACATTATTTAAATTATTCGGACTGTTATTCTCACAACGGTCGAAGCGTTGTGAATATGGCCATGATGACGAGGATAACAGTTTAAATAATATAAATAATGTAAATGTAACACATGAAGAAGGCCGGAGCGTACAACGGCCGAAATGTTGTGAATATGGCAATGATAATGAGGATAACAATCCGAATAATGTAAGTAATGTATATATATCACCTGAAGAAGGCCGGAGCGTACAACGGCCGAAACATTGTGAATATGGCAATGATGATTAGAATAACAGTCTAAATAATGTAAATAATGTAAATATATCACATGAAGAAGGCCGGAGCATACAACTTCTGAATCATTCTGAATATAGAAATGATGATGAGGATAACAGTCCGAATAATATAAATAATGTAAATGTAACACCTAAAGAAGGCCGGAGCGTACAACGGCCGAAACGTTGTGAATATGACAATGAAGATGAGGATAACAGTCCGAATAATGTAAATAAGATGATAATCAGTTTAAACATTCATCCAATGTTGGACTTACTGAAAGTATTGAATTTCAAGTCTTCTTTTATTTATGATTCATGATTCAATCAGACATAATGCTGCGAGAGTTTGAATTCAACAATCCAATGGAATTCTCAGTTCTAAATAATATGACCATTTGTCATGAACTTGTTTAAAACAGGTAGAAAATGCCAGAGATTTGGGACATAGGTAAACGGGATCAATAAATGGAGAATTACGTCTGACGTAGGATTTGATTAAAAAGTTGTTCAAAATTTAGAAACAAAATAGAAATTAAAAAAACGTTTACTCAAATCATAAATACAAAATAAACTCAAGTGAACAAATTCGGTGTTATTTACATTGTTCGGCCTGTTTTCCTCATCTTTTTGACATATTCACGATGTTTCGGCCGGTGTATGCTCAGGCCATCTTCAGGTAACTGGAATTTCGAACTCTTATACCGTACCTGAACGATAGTGCGTATGTCCCAATTCCTATAAATACAGTGGTATATACCGAATCTTGTCTTCCACTTAGGATTCACTTCTGATTCACCTTGAATCACTTCTAGCTCACCACAAGCAGTTGATTACTTACTACATACCGCTGGCGAATCTTGTATGTTGTCCCTGTTATAAATATTATCGTTCATTTCTGTTATGGAGTGATTTCACAGTGGAGGCTTGTATTTGTACTAAGTCGGGCCTAAAAAAGGTTCGACGTATAAAACGTTAGGAACTTTATATAATGGGTATGACGCAGAGAAAATCTAGTTGTGGTCGCTGATACTTTAGTATCCGACTAACGGTCGTCCGGCATTGACTGACTGAGTGACTGACTCGTTACTCTTACTACTCCTACTTATAGGTGGGAGAGTCTATTAACTATAGAATAGGTGTGTTCCACTGTAGCAATTTCCAACCTTCTTTTTGGTTATTCTTATTCAGTAAACTTTTCCTAGGTCACATCATGGACCAAACCCTTTATTTGGTCCACCCGGGTAGATTATCCTCAAGCACACATGGCCCAGTTGATAAAGGCGTTTGTTGAAGTAATCCAGTGATTGGCACAAAGAGTTGTGAGTTCAATACCTGACTACGGCAGAGGTGAACAAAAACTTGGAGAATTGAGTTAAAGGGAAATAACTGATACTGAGATATCCGAAAGAGGCATGGCAAGGGGAACTAAAACAATCTACCCCGGTGGACGAAAGAAAGGGTTCAGTTCGAAATTCCAATGCAACAACAAAATCAACATTTACTAGAACTACGAAAACAGAAACAGGAGTTGCTGGATATAATTCTGAAGGAAACATGAAATTCTTCAACGTCTCTTACGGCAGACACTGTCCAAGACACCATATCAGAATGATGAGGGACTAACTTTTTCTGCAAATTTTCGTAAATATGAACGAATATTCAGTCAAGAATGCAGCGGCTGGGATGATGAGAGAAAAACTAGATTGATGTTGAGGCAAATAACTCCAATAGATTATGAAAAATATTACTACTACAAATTACCGAAAAAAACAAACCCCTAGGTAGAATCGGGTTTGAAGACACGGTACTCATTCTGAAGAAAATCTTTAGTGGCAAGAGCTCTCTGATTTATGGTCGGTGAAGGTGTAGGAATCCAACCAAAAAAGAGGACACAGATTTTGTCACATATGGTAGTATCGTCCACAAAGAATGTGAAATGTTTAGAATAAATAAAATGACTCCAGGTATGTTAAAAGTGTTAATATCAGTTCATGGTTTAATAGCTAAAAAAGATGCTGAACTATGAGCGAATTTTTTAATGAAAATTGAACAATACTGTTATATTACACTGCAAGAAATAGTGGATGATTGCCAGACATCTGAAATACAATCTGAAATAATTCAGAAAAATGAATGTGCATTGGTACAAGCAAAGGACAAATGCACAAAAAGAAGAATAAATCCTTGTTTCAGACGTGGTAAATTACATGTTAGACAAGACTGTCCATTAAAAAATGCAGAATGTTACAAGTGTGGCAAAATATGTGATATAAAGTCAAACTGCAAAACGAAACCAATAAGAAATTCTCACAGAAAGAAATTCGTACACAGCATTGCGACGAATAAATGGTTACAGAAAACAAAAGGGAATTTGTGAATGTGAAAATAGATAATGTGGGTGTGAAAATGCTACTTCAAAGATGTTCAATATTTTTTCTTTTCAGGTCAACTTCTAAAGGTTCCGTAAACTTCCTTTTTCTTTTGAGCTTTCTGGGCTCTGTTACCGATTGCGGTACTGGAACCTTAAACGTGTCAAAGACGACGTCCATAGTGTCATCTTCTACGGGATTTCTGTCGACTACTCTTTCATGCCGTTTTCTAATTTGGTTTACATGACATTTGTGTATAAACTTCGGCCCCTGAACCATGTAAATCATGTTTCCAATTTGTTTGTCTATTGTACCTATCTCCCAGTGAGATTTGTTATTTCCAAATACACGAAAATAAACCTTTTCAGCGATCTTAAAGCGCTTTTTAAGCACTTTATTCTTATATTTTGTTTCATTCGGAAGGAATTTGCTAATTAGCAATTTTATTTTCCTGGCAAACAAGACCTCCGCTGGTGTCTTGGCAGATGGAACACTGCTATTAGGGGTTACACGATAAACCTGCAAAAACTGTTGTATAGCCGTGTCGGTGGGAGTACCTCACGCCTAGCTCAGGGCTCTCTTGAATGTGTCCTCAAAACGCTCTTCCTGACCATTACTTCTTGGGTGATATGGCGCCGTAGTAACATGTTCGATCAGGAATGACTGAGAAAACTCCTTAAATTCACACGATGTAAACTGTGTACCATTGTCTGTTACAATACAGCAACCACTCCCAAACGAGCAAATAGTTCGTTTAAAAACTTTACTATCATTTCCGTGGTCGGCTTCTTGCATTTCGATACCTCTGGCCACTTGGAATGACTGTCAACTACTACGAGGTAGTGAAAACCATCAATTGGTCCAGCAAAATCAATATGTATCCGCGACCACGGACGGTTGGTTTTAAGCCTTGGATTGAATTTTATCGGGGGTGCTTTAGCAGCCAAAGCACACCCTTTGCACGATCTTAACGTGTTTTCAATATCCCTGTCCATGTTGGTCCAGTAGATGTAACTCCTTATCAGACTCTTCATTCTTGAAGTTCCCGGAAGGCCAACATGGAATTCCTCTTCTGAAGTGTAGATGGGATTACTACTCTGTCTCCGTACATTTATATATCGTTACAGAGTGAGTAAACTTCTGAACTACTCTGGTCTTTGCTTTTTAAATTGTCCTTTACTTCCTTTATGAAGTTATCCATGGACGCTTTGTCTATTATTTCGTTGATCATTATTGGAAACTCTCTGACAGTATTGCAGAAAGTACTTTTTACGTCGACCTCTGTTCTTATGGCAGCAGACTGTTTCTTCCAGGGGTTCAGCATATTTAGGTATCAATCTCGATAACCCGTCTGCATGATAGATTTTAGTGGATGGGAGAAACTCCATTTTGTAATTATAATTGAGGAGAAAGATTCCCTATCTTTGCCGTCTATTAGCAGTATGTGTTGGCAGACCCTTTTTTGATCCAAAGATAGTAAGGAGTGGACGATGGTCTGTCTGCGACACAAAGTGCCTTCAATGAATAAATCTATGGAATTTAGTTACCGCAAAAATGATTCATAAGGCTTCCTTTTCTGTTAGCGAGTAACCTATTTCAGCTGGCAATAACGTCCTAAATGCGTGGGTGATTGGCGTTACCGATCCATCCTTTAGCTTATGTAAAATGCACGCGCCAATACCGTAAGAGCTAGCATCGCTGGCTACAATGATGTCAAGGTTTGCATCGTAATGAGTCAGGAACAGATCTGATATAAGGACCTCCTTTATTTTCTCAAATGCTTCCTGGCATTCGGTTGTCTATTCTCATTCTTTGTCTTTTCTCAAAAATTCATTAAGTGGAGCTCTCAAACTGTAATTCTTGGAACAAAAACGTTATAATAATTGGCAAGACCTAAAAAACTTTGAAGAGCCGACACATTTTCTGGTACTGGCATATTCTTTATTGCTGTTACCCTATCTGGGTCGAGACGTCTTCCGTCTTTATCAATTATTTGTCAGAAGTACTTGATTCTCTCTAAGAGAAATTCACACTTAGCGTCCTTTAATTGAATCCGTAATCCTGGATTCTCATAAACACCTGTCCCACATGCGATTTGCGTTCCTCGATGCTCTCACTTTTCATTAGGACGTCATTGAGATAGGCCACCGCAAAATTTAACATCGTGTCCATGACCTGCTGAAAAATGGAAGGGGCGGCCTTAACCCCGAACGGAAGTCTTAAAAATTTGTATAAACACCCACAGGGGTTTATACAAAGGAACTTCGAGCATTCCTCGCCTACAGGTATTTGTAGGTTTGCGTCGCTTAAGTCGATCTTAGAGAAAACTTTTCTTCCACTGAGCTTAGCGAATATCTTCTTTGAACTTAGAAGGGGATAATGGCAATCCTTTAGGGCGCTGTTCAGCTCCATAGAGAAGTCTTCTTTTTAATATAAACAGTAGGAGATGCCCATTTGCTATATTCAACCTTTGCCAGAACTCCTATTTCCTCAAGTCGATTGAATTCTTCATCAATTTGATTTAACGAGGCAAATGGAACGTTATGTTTTTTTTCTTAAAAACTGGGTTTACGTCTGGCTTTGACTCAAACTTAGCAGACATTTTTGTGCATTTTCCTAATCTTCCACTGAAAACGCCAGGAATTTTTTTTAAGTTTACCTTTCAACTTTTCTACTTCGTTAGTCAAATTTTCTACTTTTTGACATAGTGAATTAATAGGCATATCCGAAAGTTGAAACTGTTCTAACCATCCAGTCCCGAACAGATTACCCGTATTCTTCATAATATACACCTTAAGTTTTAACGTTTTACCTTTGAATGGCACGTTCGTTATAAGTTCACCCATAAACTTAATAGTGTCACCAGTTACTCCTTTAGCTATTCGGTTCGTTCTTAACAAAGTCGGCTTACCCAGTTTTTTTCCATGTTTGATAATTAATTATGGACAAGTCTTACACCGAATCATTAAGTATGCCACGTATACAAAACAAATAATATAACGAGGATTTTTTAATGATGATTCTTTCTCTTCTCGTGTCATTCTCAACTTTTTCCGTATAAACAAAAGACACTTTTTTAACTCAGCGTCGTAGCTGAATGCTGGCTTTCTTTCCATAAAACTGACAACCTTTTTAATAGCTTTTCCAATTTCAGTCCAGGTTTCATCACAACCATGCATCTCGTTGCTATCTTGTTGCAGATGTATCTCGTTGTCATCCTTTCCTCTTATTTCCATCAACTTTTTGCGGCAATACAAGCCATTAGGTTGAAATAAACCTAAGCAATTATCCAAAGAAAATTTCCTGAAAAACAGAAAATTCAAATCAGTTACATATCACCCATATAGTTAATATATATATATATATATATATATATATATATATATATATATATATAAATCATGTTCGGATATGCGGGATTCCGGATATGAGTCACGCCGGATATGAAGGATTCCGGATATGAGGGATTCTACTGTATTTAGTTTTCTTTCGATATTCAGCTCCCCGTCAATATTACGTGTACGCTTTGATCTATTGAAGATGTTCGTTTAATCCAGAGGCCCAGGATCCAGACATTCAACCTTCAAATCGAAGAGCTTGGAGTTTTCTTCATGTTTCCCTGGCTTCTCTTTGAATCATGATTGTATTTTACTTGCCGAAATGATCTCTTGAATCCCAAACACCAAATGAAGAAGGTAAACTATAGCTGAACGGCACATTACTGGCTGGGACATGCGCAACCTGCGGCGGAGGATTGCCGTTTAATGAAAAGTGATAATGTCTTTCACCATCAGAATGGGAAACAGAAAATGTCTCACTGAGAATTTTAAGAGATATATAAACTATCACAGACAAGAAATAATGGGGAGTCTATGTGATAGACTCTTGAAGATAGAAAAGGGAATTCCTTATTGTCACATCACAGAAGAGACACATTAAAACTATATATATATATATATATATATATATATATATATATATATATATATAAATGAACATTGAAGTCAACATTCAGAGGCGATACCCTGTTTCATGTCGGTCTGACGATTTTGTCTAGCATGAACCAGCCTGTCGCCTCTGAGCCCTTTCTCCAATTATCTTCCAAACATTTTCTATTGGATTCAGGTCGGGGCTCTGGGCTGGCCACTTCATTAGTGCGATTCCTTCTTCTTCAAATAAAGCCATAACCTTCTGACCCTTGTGGCAAGGTGCATTGTCCTGCATGAAAATAGGAGATTCATAAAGATTATGGTGTAACCTTGGTACCACATGCTGCTGAAGAAGCCTTTTGTAAATCTCAGCATTGATATTGCCATGTACGCGGATGATAGGACCAACTCCTGCAGATGAAACCATTCTCCACACCATCACACTGCCGCCACCAAACTTAACGGTTTTCTTGACACATTGAAAAGACAGTCTTTCACCTGTTCTACGGCGTACGTAAGCTTTGCCCTCGGAACCAAATATAGTAAACTTGGACTCGTCACTGTATCCCATTGTGCGTCAGTCCAAACAACATGTTCTCTCGCATACTCCAAGCGTGCCCTTTGGTTTCGCTTTGAAATGAGAGGCTTCGAAGCTGGAATATGGGCATGCAATCCTGCATTTTTTTAACCTGCGAGCAGCCGTTTTCTTTGAGATCTTATTATCTGTCTCTTCATTAAATTTACGGGCAATTGATGTAGCAGTTTCAAAACGGTTTTTTGTAGATATTCTAACAATTCTTCGATCTTCTCTTTGCGATGTTTCTGGAGGTCTGCCGGTTTTGTGGTTTTGCATCTAACATTTTATCGGTTTTATACTTGCTAATTACACGATGAACGATACTTTTAGACCTATGAACAATATCAGAAATTTCTGAAATTGGCTTTTTTTTCTTGATAGTTAGCGATAATGAGTTTTTTTTTCTTCAAAGAGAGAGCGTTTTGCGTGTAGAATTTGCCATACTGCTTAAAAATAAAGTCCTAATGATAAATGAAGTATGTGACTAGACCCAAAGAATTGTGAGTTACAGCTGCGGTGAACAAAAAAAAAAAAAACTTGGAGAGTTGAGTTAAAGGGAAATAACAGACATCCAGAAGAGGCTTGGCACGTGAAACTAGAACAATCTACCCCCATGGACGAAATAAAGGGTCCATTTCGAAAAATCAATCACCAGAAGAAGGCCGGAGCTTACAACGGCCGAAACGTTGTGAATATGGCAATGAAGATGTGGATAACAGTCCGTATCAGGTTTCCTCGGTATTAGCATCCACCGAATATAAAACTCAACGTGACAGAGTGGGCCACTATGTCTCTGGAAATTAGCAACTTTTATGGGAAGGAAACTGTTAAAAAATTGATATGAACACCACCAAGACTCGGACATGTAACAATTTTTATCGGACTTTTACACGTAAACAGAAAAATTAAAGCTAATCGCACAGACATAATGATCAAAACTATAAAAACAGAATGTGTTCTCTTGACATGATCGTTTCTCCAGTCTGTAATTTAGCTTTGAAGATCTTCAAAAATAGTCAAAATATAAGTGGAAATCTAAAAAAAGTGGCACACGAAGACATCAATAATTCCAGTAATGTTTGGTGCGCTGGCTTTTATTAGAAAAGATTCTGATAGACTCGTTGAAGGTATTCTTGGTAACCGATGCCTTAAAGAAATACAAAATAATTGTTCCTATAAACACAGTTCCTACTTTATGAAGGGCTTCATGCATGTAAAATGTGCGTGTTTTACCTTATTTTATTTAGTACTTTACACAATTACTCAGTGGAAAAATGTAATCAAGCCATTTTTGACCTTAGGTCTCTGGTTGGGACCCGGAATGAAATGAGTATACCTTCTTGTAAAACTTTACCAATGTCGGTGTAGTTACGATGTCTGCAATAGACTTCATCATCTTTTTTTATCTCTTTTTCGATAGCTTATTATAAGATCTTGATTAAATGGCATCATTTGAAATTTGTCCCCACAAGATAAACCGCTTTGTTTTGCCAAATCTGAATTTAGTTAGTTGATAAAATAAATACAACAAAATATTATTTCCATTATGAAAAACATAAAAAAAACAAACATATAAACCGCATTTAATCTTTATCGATTGTCTTAAATGATATTTAAATAGGACATCTTTCCAGAAATTTCGCAAATAAATTTATTCAGATATTTCGTCTGGCCTTCTCTAGATTATTTTTATGTTCAAGAAGATAATGTTTATGTGAATGTATCCTATTTTCACTGCATTGCACATAATTAGCAACTTGTAATTAATGAGTGCCAGATTTTTCAAGCCAACTTTCTTCATTATGTGCCAGAGGGAATTTCATGTCTTTTACTGATTATAAGCATAAGTATCCTTTTCTTAAAACTTTTGTTTCATTTTTGTTTCTAAAACTGTCGTTGTTCGCATATTCAGTCTACGATATTCTTAGCATCGTTCTGTGGAACCACTTTTTGTTTCCTTTATATGAGATGAGATTGTCCGGCATTCACTACCATAAAGGAGAACTGATATTGCATGACAGTTAAGTGCTCTTTTCTTTGTTTCTAAAGAAATTTTCCTGTTTCTCAATACTTTGCTTAGCTTTTAAGAGACATCTTTCGCTATCCCAATGCGTCATCTGAAGTCGGTGTCACACTTTCTGTCCTCTGTGAAAACAATTCCAAGGTAAATAAATAGTTGAACTTGTTTGGATTAGTATACCTAATTTGTAACTTGCTTGTTGGGCTGTTTTTTTTTTAATTTTTTTTTTACTGATAATCATAAAATAATTTCCCCCCGTAGATTAAATAAAGGGTTTAGTTTAGAACTCTCTGTAGGTTAACCAAATTGATATACACCTGAAGAAGGCATGAGGGCACAAATACCGAAACGTTGTGATAAAGACAACAAAGATGAGGACAATAGTCCGAATATAAATAGTGCATATAAGGATAACCATATATTCTGTCTTATGCAATTGATATTTAGTCATTTCTTCTCGCTTTCCTTCAATACCTTCTGTAGTAGATTTTGTAGTGTCTTTTACGTCTTTACTATCAACACCGTGTCATTTCCATTTCTTATGTTGTAAAGATTATGCCCGCCAATAATAAACATCGGTAGAACTTCCAATTCTCCCAAAATCGCTTCACTGTAAAGGTTAAATAAGTCCCGTGTCTTATACCCCTTTCTATTTTTTTTGTATATTCGCTGAAATCATTTTCTATCCGTATACAGTCGAATATTGCACTATTGCTGCCTTGTTGTCTTCTCAGTCTGTGAGAGCAGATTCCATTAATCGACATCCGTCTACAACCATTAAGAGTAGCGAGGTAATTAGTGAAAAGAACGGGGTGGAAAATCGGTCTTTATGCATTCTGTTGCCCATTTCATCTGATTTTCCTTATAGATGTCTACTGATCGAGATCTCACATCTTTTGTCACTTGATTTAAAACTCGGCATTTTTTTATTTTCGATATTTGTTATATCGGAACATACCTATTCTATTGTTAATAGACTCCTCCACATATAATAAGTAGTAGTAGTAGTAGTAGCAGTCGCTAGGGAGCTCAGAGGGAGTTGGTGAGTCAGTCGATGTCGGATCTTAAAGTATCAACCACCACAACTAGATTGCTGCGTCATTAACTATTATTTCAAGTTCCTAACGTTTTTGTATGTCGAACCTTTTAAGACCGACTTAGTGAAATACAAGCCTCCACTGTGAAAACTACTCCACAACAATATTCTACCTAAAATATTCATAAGTTTGCACAAAAACATCTCTTGATATGGAATACAGATCATCGAAATAAACTCAATTTGCCTTTATCAGACTTGCACCCGAGTCAACTTGAATCTTTAACAAACTTCGAAATTCCTGTCATTCATTTTGACAGTTTTCAGATTTTTTAAAAATTTTTTGTAAACTCTGAGCTTATTAAACATTTCTTTTTAACCGTTAACTCAGTTTTGTGACCCAATCTGAAACTACAAATTCACAACTTTATTATGAATATGAGAATTTGACATTCAAGACATATCATGCAAATGGCTACCGTTTGTTTGCATCTGCGCAGAATCTTTCGCCTTAGCTGCAAATTTTGAAGACAGGTGTTGATATCCTTCAGCAAATCAAGTGTTTATTTTAATTATGACATGAAATAGCGAATAACATGAAATGCAGTATATGCTGACAAAATTTAATTTTTTTATTCATGTAAGATAAGACTGGATAAAAAGATGAAAATAAAAAGATGTAATAAAAGACGAGAGAATCTGTATTAGCGCTTCTTTACCGAATTTATTATCGTAGCAAAAGTATTATTCATTCCAATTTTGTTTACATAACAATCCTGCTATTTTAAAATTGTTTTAAACCATATAGCTGCATTTACTAGAAGAGGAAGAAGAAGAAGAAGAAGAAGAAGGCGGAGGAGGAATAGAAGAAGAAGAAGAAGAAGAAGAAGAAGAAGAAGAAGAAGAAGAAGACAGAGGAGAAGGAGGAGGAGAAGATGAAGGAGGAGGAGGAGGAAGAGGAAGAGAAGAAGAAGAAAAAGAAGGCGGAGGAGGAATAGAAGAAGAAGAAGAAGAAGAAGAAAAGAAGTGAGGGAGAAGGAATGAGGAGATCCTGAAGGAGGAGGAGGTGGAAGAGGAGGAAGAAGAAGAAATTGTGAAGGCGGAGGAGGAATAGAAGAAGAAGAAAAAGAAGAAGCAAAAAAGAAGACGGAGGAGAAAGGAAGAAAGAAGAATGAAGGAGGAGGAGGAGGAAGAAATGATTTTCTTTAAGGCGGAGGAGGAATAGAAGAAGAAGATAGAAGGCGGAAAAGGAATAGAACCTTAAATTTTGAAGACGCAAGGAAAGGAGGAGGAGGAGAAGAAGAAGAAGGAGGAAGAGGAGGAGGAGAAGAAGAAGAAAAAGAAGAAGAAGAAAAATCACAACCACAGATCCACATCCAAATATGAGGAACAAAAATTTCTCAAGTGACTGATTTTGTATATCTTAGCCAAAAGCTATCTTACAAGATCTACTATGAAGTTGCTGTAAAATACCGAATAAGTCTTCAATGGGTTGCTTTCGGAAGATACAAGACAATGCTGAAATCAACGTGAGTACGTGTTCACACTAACACGGACATATACCTTGTATTTATTCTACCAGTTTTTTTATGTGGTTTAGATTATGCAACATGGACTCAGTTTAAATTGAAATATTCGCATTTTTATGAGACACATAATCTGGGAAGGGAATATATTTTTGATAGACAACATGAAAATAATCACTATTAGAAATTTAACTATTTTGCTTTCACGTTTTTAAGAAGAAGAAGAATGAAGAAGAAGAAAGAAAAATGAAGAAGAAGAAAGAAGAAGGAGAAAGAAAGGAAGAAGAAGAAGAAGAATGAAGAAGAAGAAAGGAAGAAGCAAAGGAAGAAGAAATAATAATAATAATAATAATAATGATACTACTACTACTACTACTACTACTACTACTACTACTACTACTACTACTACTACTAATAATAATAATAATAATAATAAGAAGAAGAAGACAACATATTTACATATTTCCAGCGGAACACAGATTTTACCAATTCTCCGAGCAAGGGAATTGCATCATTTAGAAGAATCACAAAATCATATTTTTTTTTCGTGTTGGGGGCAAGATAAGATTTATCTCTTAGTTCTTTCTGTGAAACTGCACATTTTATGTCTGTCAGTTCACTGCTTTAGCTACTGAGCGAAAACTTTAATCTATCGAGCTATTCATGCAAGTAATTGTTTGTCTGCATATAGAAAGAACTATTTGAGCCCAAGTTCTCATCCAAGATCGAGTGTTACGAATTTGGCTCTTAGAACCAGATTCGTGGTACTAGAGCTTGGATGAAAACAAGTTCGTTCCAGTAATTATTAAACCAATGTCTTAATTGCACGCAAGATTGAGGACTTTTGCTTTCGAAGAAGAACATTTAAAGGTGACCTAGCCAAAGTTCGGTATGGTGCCATGGATAACGGTTCAGAATGCGAAATCGGATGGCGGAGTTCGAATTCCAGTAGGGTTCGTTATATTCACTTACCCGCAAATAACCTTGGGAAAGGCATGAACCCATCTATTCTTCCTCGAGCTTTCTACCACAGAAAGAAGTGTGAAATCTTCTGTCTAGTCTCTCATGAATCGAAAGGGACATGATCGGCCAAGTGCATATCATGTATGGCAGTAAATTTTCTTTTGACTTTGTCAAAGTTTAAGAATTTTGACTTTTGCCTATTACGGTGGAGTAATGGATAGCGGCTAGGATTGAGGAATCGGAGAGTCGAGTTTGAATTCCAGTCAAATCCATTACATTCATTTACGCGCTAAAACCCTTGAGAAAGGTATAAATCTTCTTCCTCCCAGCTATGAATAAATAGCAGGATAGACTGAGTTCTATAACTTTGGTTGGCAATTGGTCTACCGCAGAATGAAATGGCAACTTACTGCGGGGAAAAAAATTGCCTCGTCAGTCATGTATCGAAAGATACATGATCGCCTAAACGTTTCTCACGCATGGCACAAAATTGACTATCTTTGCATCATCGTGGTAAATGCATTGGGACAAGTGTCCATTTTTGGAAGTTTAGTACGAACAAAACAGATTATTGCAGTTGAAGCAGAAGAAGAAAAAAAAGACTCATTTCAAAAATGGAAAGGAACGTTTCATCGCTAGAGGAGGAAAGCAGAAACATTCTAAAATCAATCTTCTCAGAAATATCGATTGATTTCACACAAATAAATTTCGCTCAAAATATTTTCTACTTATCTCGCAATTGTTTAATCAAACAATTCATTCGATTAATCAAAGTATAGTTTATAGCGATTGCCAAGAAGACAATATAAGAAATTTGTGAATATATATATATATATGTGTGTGTGTGTGTGTGTGTGTGTGTGTGTGTGTGTGTGTGTGCGTAAAATTTTAAATATAACTAAAAATATATATCTGTCATAGGACCATATGAATAAAGCAAAAGGAAAACCTATCTTAGCCCACAGATTCCCAACGTGGGGCGGATGCCCCACCAGTGAGGTATAGTAATATTTTGGTGGAGCATGCGTAGGATGTGCACCCTTCGGCTTACTATACCAACAGAATAAAGGGGAAATTCAAGAATGAGTTATTAACAGTGAATTGTTTTCTAGTGAACTCAGATTTCATTCTGCATTATTATTTCATGATCAAAATAATCAAAGTATATTACAAAATAAGCTTTCATTCAAATATTTTAAATTTCTACCTGTCAGTTCTCCATTATATGTTTTGAAACTATATATATTTAACTTTTTTTTTTTTTTTTTTTTTTCTTTCATGACGCCATTATCTTTGGAAACTTGTTTAGAGACCAAGTTAATGACCTTTTAAGCTTCCTTCACGTGAATTGCAGTAAAATTTTGAATATGTAAGAATTAAATATTACAAGGTGGCGGGATCACCAGAATCTTGGAAATACCAAAATAGAGCATGGTGCCTGCCATTAAATAGTTAGTGACCATATGTTATCTGATCACTTCTGTTTGGCTTTTCCTCTACGTCTTTTTCAAGACACCATACTCTAAAGACACAGTTTAGCAGCTCTGCACTAGACCTTTTAATGTGTCCAAATGCTTTCAAGGATTTGCGACGGATCGTATCGAAGAGTGAAAGTAAAATGGTTAAATTTCTAATAATGATTATTTTCACGTTGTCTATCAGCTTATGTTCTATATTGTGAGTATGCGTCTCATAGTTTGGGACTATTTCAATTTGAACTGAAAGTTTTTGAGTCGATGTTGCATAATCTAAGCCATATAAAAGAACTGGAGGAATGCTCATGTTAATGTAGACTCCCACTCGTGTTGATTTCAGCATAGTTGGTCCAGGTTAGGCTTAGTGAAGAAATTTAGAGAAGAAATTTCAACATTATTTACATTATTTGGACTATTATACTCATCTTTGTCTCCATATTTATTACAATGTTTCGGCCATTGTACGCTCCAGTCTTCGATATTCGTACCAGTTTCTGGTTGGATTTTTCAATTTGTCTCCATATTTTTGGTATATCAGGTCCGGACCGATCTTTCAGTATCTGTCTATATTTCTGAGATGAGGTATTATGTACACTATTTACATTATTCGGACTATTGTCTTCATCTTTGTCGCCATATTTATTACAACGTTGTACGGCCGAAACGTTGTAATAAATATGGCGACAAAGATGAGGACAATAGGTTGAATAATGTAAATAATGTACATAATACCAAATACCAGAAATTTAGACAGGAAATCTCAAGTTTACAATTGTTCTCTGAAACAGTACAATTTAAAGATTAGTGACATGGCTATTGATATCAAGGAACAAGTCGTGCACAAGATCAAATCTGAAGCATTCGGTATATTCTCAGTTCAACTCG